>RYFJ01003100.1:0-298651 GCA_003991445.1 Oryza meyeriana var. granulata | reverse complement strand
CTACCTGGCAGGACTAGGAGTGAGCCAGTCAAGGCGTGGAGGGAATCGTCACGCTGTGTTATGTATCCGCTGCTAGAACTTTATTGTACTGAGAGTTACCATTCACCTCTGTATAAAGCTTACGCATGTAAACCAATTACTTTGATTTCAATTTGTCATGTTGCCTCGGTTGGATCCTGGAGAGGGTACACACAATAAAACTCCAGAAGTTGGAGGAAATCTGGGCGTGACACTCCGGGCGCGCGATAAATCTCCCCGCGCGCCACTTGCCTCCCGGGCGCATATCTCCCCGCGCGTTCCGATCACAGGAGAAAGGGGGGGGCTTTCCAAAACTTCCCTTTTGCCCTTTTTTTTCCCCCCAAAAAATGGGGAACCCCCCCTTTGGGGATTTTCGGGAGGGGGACTATCCGAGTCCCGGGCAAACCAGTAGCGAGCCAAAGTGCGCCGAAACGGTTCGACGTCCCGAGCCGTCGACGGACGGTCCGGTGGTAGCGACTCGGACCGTCCGACCCTTAGCGGACGGTCCGAATCCCTTTCCCGATCAGAATACTTCGACAGGGCGCAAAGTACCCCGGGACCAACATGCTCGGCAAGGGCGGTCGGGAGTTGTCCCGACCATGGTCCATTTATCCATACCCGGGCCCTGTGCCCGGGCATATCTTAATATATAACAAGCCTATTTCAGTCCGGGCCCCTGGGTCCCAGACACGTATGGAGCCGAGGCACGGATTCCCGAAATCCTGCCCCGGGCGACACTGAGGTGCCGAAACGGCAGCCCTCGCCAAGGCGAGTGCAAGCCTAGGAAGCGACACCCGGGAATAGGGCGCGATACCCGATAGCAACGCCCCCGCGAGAATTGCTTCCGGAAGGGGCTCACACCCCATTTCAGCCCGGGCCTCCCGGAAACCCGGCGTATTCAAAACCGTATTCGGATCCGGGCCAGGGGCCCCGGGTTCCCGGACACATATCCTGAGCGCTGGCCGGGGCCCCGGTTCCCGGCACATGCCGGACCGAGCTCGCGAGGAAGCGAGCCCGAGCTCCACCTTAGCACATTCAGTATTCTTCACAAATCTATCCGTGTAAACATCCTTAAGTTGGGCGAACCGCGCCAGCGCCGGACTTCTCCGGAACTCATGCGCAAGGTCGGGCCCCATGTATTACACTTACATAAACAGCATTTTTATCCTTCCTTCCTGGTCTCGTTCCTGTCGTCTTTCCCAGTGTTGCGTTCGGCGTTCTCACCCCCTGAGGTATCAGTGGGCGCGCCCGTACGCGGCCGGGTTATGCGCAAAACCCAGCCAACTACAGGGCCGCGACCCGACGGCGCCTCGGGATATGGTTGACACCACGGCTCTAGCATGGAGTGACAAGGAACGGACCGGACCGCTCACATTCACATGTTACAGAGTAGACCTTCCCCGGCGGTCCTAGGACGATTCATTACCACACGAAGCAGGCGCCCGGGGAGACCTAAGTTTTCTCCCTGGTACCGGCCGAAGCCTTCTGGTCGCCAGGAACTCCTCTTCTGCCGGCGCTCGGGTTACAGCGCACATCATACCGGGCCCCGGAGGACCCTGTTTCTTCCTGGGTACCGGGCAAACGAAAGCCGTCTCACCAAACCTCTCCTTCAACTCTCGTACAGCGTCTACCTCGACAAACATCAACACGACAATTATGCAGCTCGAACAACCTGACTCCTCGAGGAACAAGGTGGCGCGGCCCGCTTCCGCTCGGCTCGGTTACAGCAAGGGCCTCAAGCGCTATCTTTGGCGTCAGGTTCGGCCCGATCACTTCAAGTGGGCTCGAATTCCCGCCGTACTTCGTACGAGTCGGAATGAAAATCTTCCCCCCGTGGGAAGCCCTCCTGGTGATCGGAACTTCCCAACGGGCTCGGTAAGCACTGGAGCATCTCAACAAAATATTAGCTAAAACACATCCTGTAAGTGCTCAAACCTCAGCACTGACCGAGCCCGGCCCCAGTGATGCGCCTTTCCATAGTAATACTTTTATTATCATTCCGGGCCTCGTCCTTATCCTTCTTTATGTCAGATCAGGCGACCTCCCCCCGGGGGCATAATCGGGTCCGCCCATGCGGTGGCGTGTTGCGCCTAAGATCTGTTCCATACCAGCGAGCTACCGTATCCCATCTCTGCTAAACCCCGGACATCGTCTAAGCCCCGGCTTCGGTGTCCCGCACTGTTGGCTGGGCTCGGTTTTTGTTTCCGCTACTAAGGTCGATTCCTTATGCGCAATCCCTTTTCTCCGCTTGTCGCGACCGCGAAGAGCCCCTAGGGTGGAAGATGCAATGGCTCGCCACATGGAATGGACAAGGGAACGAGCCAAGTGCTCTCACGGTCATCAGTAGAGCCTGTCGTCGATACAGAAAAGGCATCGCTGCGCTCCCTAGGCCAACGGGGCCCGGGCACGGAGGACCCCCGGACCTGGAAGACGGAAGGGACCAAGCCTCCAGACTCAACCAATTCCGCAAGTCTCAGCGCTCGGGCGCCCGCGGGCACTTTGGTGCCAGGCCCCGGGCCCCCGGGGATCTGGCGCTGACGGCGATTCACGGCGGATCGGCCCGATGCTCGGCGCTCCCGAGGGAAACAACACCCCGGTCCCGGGATGGTGCTCGCGAGCCATGCCGCCCTTCGCAATATCCAGATACGTTACCTTATCCAACTTACATACTACTACTTGTATTCTTCCAGTATTTGCAGGGTCAGCCTAGGTTCCCGGGGCGGGCTGCGGTGCCCGACCTGGCCAGCTCCTCCCTGGCCGCCGCTGAGCGCGGGGGCCTCGTTACCTGGCGACCCTGAGACCGGGCAGGATCAAGTTCCCGAGGGCTCCCGCGAGTCAAAAGTGCCCTCGCAGCCTCACTATGTCCCGGGCCAATAGCTCCCGGGGCGCGGAGGGCCCCGGGACCGGAAGACGGGCGGGGGCTGAACTTGCGAACTTTGTCGCTCCACCAGGCTCGCGTCCAGAGGCTCGCGCCCAGGGGAACCTGGTTTCCCGGAGCGGGCGACCGTCGCGTTCGATGCCCCCGGGGACCGAGCTTCCAGGGATGACGGCTGCCCAGGGCCCGGACAGGGGGCCATAGGCCGACGGCTGTTCACCAGCTGCTGGATCTCGCTGTCGGACGACGCCATGATACTCGGCGTTCCGGACACGAGGCGCCGAACACCAGCAACCTACCGAAACAACACAATAAAACCAAGGTCGAAATATAAACATGATCATATATATATACAAATGCCTCTCTTTGTACAAGACAGGCAAAACCGGAGCGCAAGCCCGAGCGAGGCCCGGATCACACGGGGCACGGTCACCGCTGTGCTTCTGACCGGACCCCGAAGGCGGCCCGGGCGACGTCGGAAGGGGAGCACCCGGGGCATGGAGGGCCCCCGGGCCCCAAAGGCGACGCGCGGTAGCGTCAAAAGAAACCGGTGTCTTCCTCGACCTCTTCGTCAGGCACCAGCTCTACAAGATGTTCGCCGCGGTCGAAGAACCCTGCCTCCGGGGCAGCGGACTCGGCCACGGCCTCCCGCGCCTCCTCGCGAACCTCTGCGACTTTCTCGCGCACGCCGATCTCACACCCCCGAGACGCGAGCCCAGCCTCTTCGGCCTGGACGCTTTCCTCCCGGGAGAGTGTTTTCTCCTTCCGCGCCTCCATCTCGGGCCAGGCGCGGGAGGCCTCGTCGGCGGCAGACTCGATGGCGCCCTTCGATTGGACGACGCACCTCTCTGCTGCCGCGATCTCCGGCCAGCGGGTTGCTACGAAGAACTCAGTAGCGACTGTACGGTCGGCGAGCTGCTGCATCGCCATCGCGAGCGCTGCCGCCAGGCTTCCTCAACACTTCACTCCAAACTTCCAACCCGGGTCCCTGGATCCCAGGTACGTACCTGCCGCATTACAGCCGGGGCCTCCGGGTCCCGGCCTATATCTGTTCCCGGCGATCCAAGCTCCACCAGCTCAAGATGAACCAGGCGGACCCAGCGTCCCCTCGTTTCTTCAAAGACGTGGCCCTGTTCCTGCCCGGAGCGGTTCCGGCCGAGCAACAGGGCCAGGGGCCACTGTCGGCGAAATGAGACAGGGGGTCCCACATACCCTGGGGACGCGTGGGTCACCGGCCACGTCAGTAGCCCGGGGGCCATCTCTCCGACTATCGCCATCGGCCCCGGGCTCGCCCCCGGGGTGCTATCTCCATCGGCCCCGGGCTCGCCCCCGGGGCGTCATCCGCCATCGGCCCCGGGCTCGTCCCCGGGATGCTATCTCCAGCGGCCTCGGGCTCGTCCCCGGGATGCTATCTCTAGCGGCCCCGGGCTCGCCCCCGGGGCGTAATCGCCATCGGCCCCGGGGCGCCGTCGCCATCGGCTTCGGCCCCGGGCTCGGGGCGTCATTGGCCTCGGGCCCGTGGTTTGCCTCCGGGCGCCATCATCTCACTCCCTGCCTGGGGCCCACATGTCGGTCCGGCTCTGGACCAGCTCCCCAACTACCGTGATGCGATGGGGCGTGCTGCGCCTGTCGCCTGCTCTGGCCCCCGGTGGGCCCGCTTCCTATGTGGTCAGCCTGTGTCGTCAAATGTGTCGTCAAAGGTGTCACAGGGGGTCAGAGGCTTTTTGACTACGGAGGCTTCGTCTTTCCACGCCCCGGCAGCGGAGGCAGGCGCCGTCCCATCTCCAAGCTCCATCCGCCCCCGGCGACGTGATGACCGTGCTGACCGGACGTCAGCACCAACTCCGGCAGGGGAGACGTGCGCTGTCACATCCCCAGAATCTCGCCGCCCGCAGCAGCTGAGCAGCGTGACGACCCGACGTGCAGCACCAACTCCGCCATAGGCTCAGCAGACGGGCAGGAGCGACTGGACGTTCCTCCAACTCCGGCATGGGCGTTGCAGGCAGACAGGGGGGACGGGACGCTCCTCCAACTCCGGCGTGGGTATCGCAGGCGGAGGGGCGCACAGGAGACCTCACCGGAAAATATCTCCTTCCGCGTACCGGCACTGTGGACTCCCCTCGCCTATAAAGGAGGATCCATGCCGTAGACGAACGCAGGCAGCTGAAGCTCCAACCTTAGACAACAGAGATCTCCCTCTCCTTCCTCGAGTCCGGTCGCTGGTAGAACGACCGACGCCACCTCCGGATTCCCGGTGAGCTTCCGAGCTCCCGGGGTCCTCCTTGTAAACCACAATACCACATTCATCTCTCTCTCTCTCTCATAGTCCAAAACACAGGAGTAGGGTATTACGCTCCGACGGCCCGAACCTGTATAAATCCTCGTGTCTCCCTCGTGTGTGCTGTTCATCGTCTTCCCCGCGGGATCTCCTCGGTTCGGACGGTCCGGACCCGGTTCGGATGGTCCGGACCCTTCAGCCTCCGTCCTCTGCTTCACCGCGGTTTGGACGGTCCGGGCCCGCTGTGGACGGTCCGGGATCGGACGGTCCGGACCCGATTCGGACGGTCCGGACCTTTCTGTCTCCAGCTCGGGCCCCTCTGTTTCTGTCCCGAGCGCTGATTCATCTTCTTCCACTCGGAGTCGGCTTCGCCTGAGAACTACTCCCCTGGCCGAATCTCAAAAGAGGGGTCTCCCGACTTCCCGCCGTCGAGGTTTCATCCTCCGACAATATTATATGGAAATATGAGAGAAAAAGAAATAAGGGTTTAGATTTAGAGGCCCTTGTTAGAGTTGGGTGTCAAAAACAGAGCCCAAAAAATAAAATGAACCCCTACTCAGAAAATAGAGACTTTGTTTTTGGGCTACCGTTGGATATGCTGGCTCTCGAGTCTGGACAGAGACAGCTCGAGCCCCTCTGATATCCTCGCGGTTACAACTGTAGCTAATGGGCCAGACTTTCGCGGCCGTTAGCACTGAGGACGGGGCCCAGCAAGAGCAACTTGCATTCTTCTTTTTAGAGTATTTTTTTTTTCAGGCAAGTTGCCGAGTTGGCCGCTGCCCGCTGCCCGGGGCCACCTGCCCGGAACCCTAGCGCCGCAATGCAAAGAGCAACCTTGGGGAGGGGCTGCCTCCCTATATAACCAGAGCACAAGCTGGAGGTCTTCACCGGATCCCCTCTGCTTGGTCAATTTTAGCTATGTGTAGTATTCTTCTTGATATTGGCATGCTGTTGTTGTGAGCAATGAGGCTCCTGGTTATTGTTCTACTTTAGTATGCTCTCATGTTCTTGTGCTATTTTTTTGTTTTTGTTCTTCATGTGATTTTTACTAGGCTAGATTTATCATCCTTTTTGCTGTTTCACGGTGAGATCTTGTTGTGCTTGTGTTTTCTGGTGCAAAAACTTCCAATCCGGCTGTGACAAATCTCCTTTGGGCAGCCCGGCCACCTTTTGCACAGAAGGATGGGCTACGTGTGTTAAAACATTAGTGGCGAAGTGCTTTGCCTCATTCCTATCGTGGAGGATTGGAGTTCATCTGTTTCCAGTCCTCCCATTGAAGCAAGCGCACATCTTTTGTCTTGCATCCTCTTTATTTTTCCTCTTTCATGCCATTTCTGAGATCTGTGTTTTTAAGAACATTTCTGCTTTTTTCTAAGTTTCCACCTACTCTCTTCTAGTCAGGGATGGTTTCTTTGTATCTGATATTCAGTCAGAAGAAGCTAGATCTAAGATAGTACATCACAATGGAAGCGAAACACTGCAGCTTTGACAAATGACACAGTCGCTCTACTGGAACGATTCAATCATTCAGATACTTGTTTTTAAAAAGGAACATGTAATTATCTTTCTGATAACGTATGTAGTAGGAGTTTGATGACCAAACTTCTCGAGGAAAAAATTATTTCACACGCATGCAAGGAGAACTTTGATTTGCATAAACTGCAAACCTTCTCTAGTCAATCAGCAATTCAGCATAACAGCCACGTATTTTTCAAATCGGCATATAACTTACAACTAATGAAAATCTTGCTTACGTCTTGGCTAATTAGATTTATCTTATCCTGATACACCCGCATATATACAAGGGTATCAAATCCCAGAGCAATAGAGCATATCCGCGCAGAATATGCCGTTTCAATCACTGGCTCATGATCCAAATCTTCCATGAACCTCCCCCACTTAATAAACTAAAAACGTTTGACTGTCAAAATAAGCAAATTGTGACAAAAAGGCTGCAACTAATCCAAAGGGCTGTACAACTGAGTTTACATAAACAAGAAGTTCTCCAAGGAGAGAAAAAAGAACTATGGGAAAAGGATACAACAGGCATCTGACAACTAGCAAGAAGCAATATGATCGACGAAATAAAATGGCATAGTGGATTGGTATCAGCATGCAAACGAGCATATATTTTCTATTTGCACAATGTGCTCTGCATGTCTTTAGTGGAGCATAAATACATTTCACATACCTTCAGTCAAGGTTGACTGACTGGCTTGTGGAAGCCCAGAATTTGATCCACAAGAAGAACATGTTTACATGCTAGCCATCAAGGTCCTACTTCAGTACCTCTACAGTACGGGTTCATCTCTCTTTGCTCAGTTTATTCAATTCAGGAATTCCTACCAATTAGATAATTCCACTGCAGTCCCTCAGATGATGATGTGCACGGTTTAATCCCTAAACCAAAGATAACCTTTGCAGACATTGTCAATTGGGCAACTGGCTCCCGGTAAATCGATTTACAGAATGGAGGCTATACCCATAATTGAAGTGCTACCACAGCTGCTAGAAGTTAGGGATCTGGAATGTCTGAAGAGGGTAGAAACCTCATTAGGAAACTCGAGAGAGACCACACACAGATGACCCCAAGAATCTGGAGGACAGTCAATAGTGCTCCTAAGGAGTTCATGATAGCCAAAGTTTGGTTTGTTGCCTCTGTTCCTCTAACAGAAAAGGTGAGTGCTGTCACCAGCTGAGCTGCCCTGTTCAGTTGGTGAAGCCTGTAGATCTGCAAAGAGGAGGAAAAAGGTAAATGATGCATGCTAAGAAATCGAAGCAGTTCACTAGACAAACAAAATCAACTGATATCTAATTGCATATCATTTCAGGAATAATGACATAGTTTCTTTAAAGAAATGGCGAAGCAATCTCTTGGTTTGCTGGAATGAACATGAGCAAATATTTATGGCCTGTATATCTGGAAATGAAATGGAAAAAATATAGCTAACACAAATAAGAGTGTCAATTGTAACATGTAAAAAGACCTGATGCTTGCTTCTACATATATCTATTTAATCATTTTTTCATTTAACACACTGCAACATTTAGTTTGGGTAGACTGAAACCACACCAGTGCATACTTATCTATAATTGGAAAGCACAATGGATTATGGTTTTGCCTCAGGATCCAATAACACCAGGATAAATATAGGCACTATATTACCTTAAAGATGATAGGAATGACTGGCCAAGAAGGTGATTTCCGCCGCCGTGCATACTGCTCAAATGCAAATTGTACAACAAGACCAACCAGATAAGGGGCAAGAGTAGCTGAAGCTGCTGGTCCAGTCCAGGGCCAGACCATTCCCATTGTCAAAAGTGGTATCATCAAGCTCAAAACCATCGTTGTTACTGAAGAAATACGGAAAAATCTGGACTTTGACCAGACGTAACTCTTAGGTGCTACTTGCTGCAAAGGCCTCCATACTTTATCAATCAACAGGACAAAAATTGCAACTCCTCCATAAAATAGAGCTTCAGTAAAGAATAATATAAGAAAATCTGTAAGCAATAATGAAAAACCATTAGGTTATGCAGTCATGCCAAGGCTTCATCCAAATGTGGAGAATCAGGGACATCAAGTGTCTTAGGACTTAGGAGTACATATGTAACACTCTTTAACAAAAGAATGCTGCATGCAAGGGCTCAGTTTAAACAAAAAATGGAATCGTTGTGAAGTTTGTTTGAATAGAACAATATAAATTTAATGTAAAATAACCTATTGTCAAGCACTAGTTAGTCATATTCCTTCTAGAGTAGTCCAAATACAGACACATGGATATGGTAATGGTAACCAACATAGTTATTTTGTTCCCATCAAATATTGAAGTATCAAAGAAAGCACACCTGTCAACAAGGAATCCTCAAACACAGCTGAGAGTACTTTGCGCAAGTAAAGCGATGGAAGAACCAAGAACGCCACAAGGATAGTTGGACCAACAAACCAAACTAATCTAGACGCTTCCTTGCCAGGATGTGGCACACTCTCCACACTTTTCATTTGATAACTACCGCCTTGAAATGAGATGAACCCTGGTTTTCCAATACCCCTCTCAGTAAAATAGGAGGAGCTAGCAGGCGCGGGGGCATCTCCAGTACTATTATTGGTCTCTTCTACCGGCAACAAATCTGTAGTAGGTGAAGAAATTGGCTCCTGTTTGTCCATAGCAGCGAAGGAAGTAATTCGCTTAATATGAAACCTTCCATCGTGGTTACCGTAGCTTCTTAAAGCATGACCTGTTAGCATGTAGGAAAAAGATTAGCACAAAACAGCAACTCAAACTAGTTTTATGGAAAGTAGACAGACCAAGGGGAAAAAACCTTTTAGAGCATCCAAGTGTTGCATTCTACCCCCATTTACTCTCTGAATTGGCAATGACCTTGCAAGCTGAGAAATAGTCAATGTTATTGGTATGTTGCTGAGGCAGAAACAAACAATTCAGCATCTCTTAGTGGTCAACTGGTCATAACAAGCAGAATGGCAGGAGTATATGGTGTGATCTTTCAAAAGCAAAAGTATATGGAGTAGGTACTTGTTACTGTGACCATTCTAAGCAATTTCAAGTGCAGTAACCCTAAAATTATCTGACATTAATGTATCTCCTCTGTGTCAGACACGGACGACAAACTCACTGGATGACGCCACCACACGGACAGAGATATTATGCCTCTCTTTCCGACTGGAACATATGCACGCACTCACGGGAAATTCTACCGGCGGCCAATTAAAACCCTGCGTAATCCCCAACCAAAGCAAGCAAAAAAAAAAAACAACCACGGCATGAAATTCCATAAATTAGCTAGAGGAGGAGGGGATTGCCTTGGAATACGAGTAAGCGGAGGAGTTGACGCGGTAGCGAGGATGCGACGGCGCGGCGGTCCGGGGGCGGAGCCGGAGGGCGGGGCTCGCGACGGCGGCCATGGGCGTGGCTACCTCTGCCGTCCCGCGTGGCGTTATCTGTAGCAGCGGGCCAGCGGGCCAGCGGGCGGGCAGCGGGTGGGGGGACTGGGGGAGGAGTGGAGGGCGGACGGGCACCGCGAGGGAGGGCGCAGCGCAGCACACGGGACAAGTGCGGTGTGGCCGGTTTGGTGTGGATGGGCGCGTCGCTTCCCACACGCGCACGGTGGCCTCGGGCTCGGCGTTTCCGGGCCAATCTTTCACCGCGCGACGGCATAGGCCGGGCCGGCGCGACGGCATGGGCTGCAATTCACACGGTTCGATGGGCTCTTGTTGGTCTTTCGCGTATTGGTGGCTTAAAGAGACTTTTGGCACAGAAAATGCTGAACCACATCTAGAGTTTTTTGCATTTTTATATTTATTTATTAAAAGATTTGCAAAAGTAGATTTTTTTTGAAAAAATTGCAAAAATAGACTCCCACCGCCCTCTGGGCTCCCAGAGGGCGATTTAATGACGTGGCTGACGGCCATCGGCCGGGACAGCCATTTTACGGGCGGCCCCCGGGCCTCTCAAAAACCGCCCTCTCAGAGGGCGGCAAGGGGGCCGCCTGCGAAATGCCCCCTGGGGGCCGGCCTCCCTCCCCACGCGCCCGCAGGCCGGTTCTACTCTCCCGCCCTCGGCCGCGCCCGGTGCCCGCGTCCGCGTCCCGCGCCCGCGCCCTCGGCCCCGCGCCCGCGCCCGCGTATTTTGCAGGCGGCCCCCTTGCCGCCCTCTGAGAGGACGGTTTTTGGGAGGCCGGGGGGCCGCCTGCAAAATGGCTGACGGCCATTGGCAGGAGCCAACGGCCGTCAGCCACGTCATAAAATCGCTCTCTGGATGGGAGATTTTTAAAAACCGCCCTCCCAGAGAGCGGTGGGAGTCTATTTTTGTAATTTTTTCAAACAAAAATCTACTTTTGCAAATCTTTTAATAAATAAATATAAAAATCAAAAAAAATTCCCACGTCTATACATATCAGCCGCATGCACTGTGCCGCTCGTTCTAGCGTGGAGATGCGTGCCCACAGGAGTTACTCAGACTGGAATAAAGAGAAAATTTTCGGGTAATTGTTGATGTACATACCTATTTGCACATAGTTTTTGTTTTGGCCGTGCTCATATTATGAAACTGGCACAAATCTGTAGATTCAGAACTTCTTTGTTTTTGGTGAAACGAGAGGTTCTGAACTTTGTATACATATATCCAAACTGTTGCATGGATTTCATAAAAGATTCGAATTTTGTATACGCGTTCATTATTTTGATTTTGTACATGTTACATACAAGATCCCATTTCGAATTCAGCTTTGCTAAAAGTAAAAATGTGGCGCGATTCAATCACATTTTCCTGGTATGATTGCTACATCTTTCTTACATGTAAGTACGTTCCTTCAAGTAGGTAATCAATGCATGTAAAAAAATGTAATCAATTGTTTTATATAGCGTATAGTACAAAATTTCTCCCACCGTTCTAAAATATAATCATTTCTAGGATTCAAATCTTATTCCATCACATAAGTACTTCTATCACTATTTACATCACTACTTATACCATCACTCACTCTTCATTTAAATTTCTCTTATTAAGAGATGTCCCTCCACCAACCATCTCTTATTTATTAAGAGATGTCACAGTATTTTCTTTTTAATCTTAATCTTTATCAAACAATCTAAAAATATTTATATTTTAGAACGGATATAACACAATGTAAGTTTTGAGATTTACCGTGTAAGTTTTAAATTTTACGGGGTAAATTATGTAATATAGCAAGTCCATTTCAATCTAAAAAATACCCTAAAATTATTGCACGGGTTTTGGAACGACAGCGGTGGCAGGGTATTGACTGTTGACCGTTTGAGTACTGAGTAGGACAGGCTACTCACGCCGAGAGTGGGCCCTATGTGGTGGCGAAAATATTAGGGCTGAAAACGGTCGGAAAAATTTCCGAACCGATCGACGCCGTTTTCCGGATTTTACCGACCGTTTTCCCTTTTTTTCGGTACTGATCGGAAATGATCCGGAAAACGGTACCGGGGTTTCGGAAACGGTATCGGAAATGATTTCAGTAGTTTACCGACCGTTTCCGAAGTTTACCGTATTTATTCGGAAATTTACCGATTGTATCGATTCGGTACTGATTCGGAAATAAAATTCATATACTGTTGACTCACTGGATAAGGCCAAGGCCCAGGCTAGAGGCGGCGGTGGAGCCTGGAGACAGCGTCGGCGGCCGAGGGCGGCGTCGCCGGTGGAGGCCGAGGCCGAGGCGGTGTCGGCTGTGAAGCCGAGGCCGGAGGAGGTGGCGGCGCCGAGGGCCGGAGGTGGCGGTGGAGCCCGGAGACGGTGTCGGCGGCCGAGGCCGAGGACGGCGGTGGCTGTGGAGGCCGAGGCCGGAGGCGGCGGCGGCGGCCGAGGCCGGAGGCGGCGGTAGAGCCCGGAGACGGCGTCGGCGGCCGAGGCCAGAGACGGTGGTGGAGGCCGAGGGCGGCGTCGCCGGTGGGGGAGGCCGAGGCCGGCGGTGGCAGGGGAGGCCGAGGCCGGTGGCAGCGACGAGGATGGACACCGGTGGCGGTGGAGGCCAAGGCTGCTGGCGGCGGTGAGGATGGACACTGGCGGCGGTGGCACGGTGGAGGCCCGAGACTGCGGTGCTGCAGATGGAGTTTTCTCCTTTTATTTGTTATCTTTTTTATAAATGCCACCGAAGCCTAAGACTGCGAAGAAAATTAGATAAAATACTCCAGATACAAAGTACGGATAGAGTCCTAATAATACTGACGTTTGGAGACCCGACGACGAACTAAGGCGATGTGAGTCTCTAAAACTTCTTGGGTGGATGGGACAGGCTGGACGGGATGTGAGTTACTCTAGACATTATATGTGAGGTAAAGTTATTTCCGATCCGAATTTATGGATGTCCGACCGATATCGATGAATTTCCGACCGAGCAACTCCGTTTCCGATGTTTCCGAATTTTTTGAAGCCGTTTCCATTTCCGACATTACCGATTCCGATTCCGATTCCGAGTATAAAATATGGAAATGAAAATGATTTTAGGATTTTTCCGACCATTTCCGACCGTTTTTAGCCCTAGAAAATATCACCTCAGCAATCCCACGAGGAGTTGTACGCTTATACAGTTATACGGATGAAAGCCATGCCAGTTTTTATCTTAATAACTTAATAACTAAAGGAAATGCATCTCTAATGGTCATGGAGCAAAAGCTAAAGCTTGGCATTGGCTGCAGACTTCAAAAGAGGCTGGAGGTCATACAAGACATAAACACTGCACTTTAAAATTTGGAATACTATCAAGCAAATCAACAGCGAGTTTAGCAATAGAAACACTAATATCAATATCAGTGCATCACATCAAAAAAAATTGAGTATGATAACCATCACAACTAACCACAGCGAGCAAACCAACAAATGCCGATCCACAGAAGTAAATCAAGCCCGTATATATCTGGAGAGTAGCCTATAATGCTCCCCAATCCCAAGGCCGCGCGCGCCACGACACACGTACACACATCTCACTGTACTCCACTAAGCCCACACTGTGCGCGCGCGCGGTCAAACGACACGTACCATCAATTTGTACTACAGCCGTGACCTTATTGTGCGTAGCATTCTTCACACCCCGACGACGGGGGCCGGCGACGCGTCGACGGGGACGGTGTGCCTGGACTGGCCGGCCGACGCCGACCTCCCGCCCTCGCGCACGCTGTTCTCCGCGAACCGCACGCTGGCCGCGTTGAACCCCTTCTCGCGCTCGTGCTCCGACCACTCCTGGCCGTAGTACTCCTCCGCCGTGGCCCCCTTCCGCGGGCCGACGAGCATGCCGCCCCACTGCGGGAAGTAGATGAGCATGATGGGCAGCGTGCACGCGATGATCATGATCCCCATGTACTTGATCCCCGTATCCGTACTGTACTTGGTGCCGTGGAAGAAGATGTACTGCGTCAGCACGGCGCCAACGTTGCCCCCGCCGCCGGTCATGCCGGAGATGAGCCCGAGCGACCTCCGCGACACGAACGGCACGATGCCGAAGGTGAGCCCGCACGCGGCCTGGACGAAGAAGGAGAAGAGCAACATCACGGCGACGGACGCGGCGAAGGAGTAGTCGACGACGCCGAGCACCACGCACAACACACCGCCGATGGTTTGCACGACCCACAACCCCCACAGCCTGCCGCGCATACCGTACCGGCTGGAGAGCCAGTCGGACATGAGCCCGCCGCCGGGGCGGGAGACGATGTTGGCCATCCCGAAGCTGGCGGCGATGAGCCCGGCGGTATGGAGGTTGACGTCGAAGCGGTCGTAGAAGTACTGGTGGATGACGTTGTCGACGGCGAGCTCGACGCCGAAGCAATAGCCGTAGGTGAGCGCCAGGATCCAGCCACGGTAGTTGGTGAGGGCGTGGCGCAGCACGTTGACGAAGCTGTCCTTGTGTATGTCCCCGCTCTTGTGGAGCTTCCCGTAGTTGCCGCCGGGCATGTCCTGCCCGAACGCCAGCACGGCGATGGCCGAGAACGTCTGCATCAAGCCCGGGATGAAGAAGGCGATGCGCCACGCCGTGAACGGCGTGCTACCGATCTTGTGGATGGCCTCGTACACGAGCGGCATGATCAGCTGGACGGCGCCGCCGCCGAGGTTTCCCCAGCCGCCGGCCACGCCGTTGGCCAGCCCCACCTTGGGCGCGGAGAACATGGAGCTCATCCAGAACTGCGCCGACACGAACGACGCCAGGGAGATGCCCGTGAAGAAGCGGACCAGAAGGTACGCCGACGGGGACTGGATGATGGACGAGCAGTACACCGCCGGCGTGGTCAGGAGTATCAGCGACGCGGAGGCCAGCCTGGGCCCGACCAGGTCGCACGCCGTGCCCATGGCCAGACGCGCGAACACGGCGCCCGACACGGACGCGATCCCGGCGTTGCCGATGTCCGTGGCCGTGAGCCCGAGCGTATCACGGATGAGCGGCAGCAGCGGCGGCGCCGCGAACGTCGACACGAAGCAGCAGAAGAAGGAGAACCACGCCATGTGGAAGGAGGCCATGTGCGGCCTCGCGAAGGAGAAGAGCCAGAACTCGGTCGCCTTGAGGTCGGAGTCCACCGGCATCCTGAATCGCGGCTTGCCCCCCGCCGCCTCGACCCCCTCCACCTCCATCGCCGCCGGCTTCGCCTCCATCTCAATTATCGGCACACACACGTGGTAGCAGGCTAGCAGCTAGTGATCACAGTGTGTAGCCGCTGCCTTGCGAGCAGCTCTTATAGCGGAGCAGACCGCGCGGCTCCGGCAGCGCGGCGCGGCGCGGCGTGGCGCAATGGTTCGGGGCGGCGAGAAGGCAACCGCGGGAGAGAAATGAATAAAAGATTTCGGGCGCGAGGCGGGTGTGTGGTCTTAGGCGACCAGTGGAAGGCCGGCGCTGCCGTCTCCGCGCTCGCGTCGCGGCTCTCGGTTTGGCTTTTGTTGGCGAGCGGGTGACTTGGCGTCGCTGTAGGGCCATCAGCCGCAAGGGTGGTGGGCCCTGACCGGAAGGAAAGGAAGACTCCGACCTCTGACTTTGGAGGTCACGTCAGATCCTTGGCCGGTGGAGCTCAACTGCCTCCCTCCTCGGCACACACGGACTCTGTCACAATTATTGGCGACGAGGAGGAATTCGTCGCGGATTTGTATTGGGTTCCCCTGGAATGCCTCGAAGAATCGATGCTATTCGCTTATTTGCCTCCTCCTCCTCCTCTTCTTTTGAGATGCTATTCGCCTCATCTACGTCTACAGAGTTACCCCCTCTGTTTAAAAATATAAAATATTTTTTTACAAAATTAATATTTTAAAATTTTGATTAATAATTAAATAAACATATATGTTTATTTAGTGTCATATATGTAGTACCATTATATTTGTATTTAAAAATATTTTCATACGATACTAGTTTTTTACCTGTTAATAATATAAAATATTATAAAAAAATAATGATCAAAATGAAAAGCATACTCCATATATTTTCAAAAAGTACTACAGTCCTAAGTTCTAACACTACTGCTATGACATGATGAGCTCTGATTGGTACGTCAGTATCATAGATTGGTTGTACCGATAAATAGCGATAAAACAGTTACATGAAGTGATGGATCTTTTCATATCCGTATAACTATATGTATACTGTTTACTTTTCTAAAATGAAAATGGCCACAGCGTGCTACTTAATCTTGTTTTCTGAATGTTAACCGGTTATAGCTGTTGTTTCGGATGCAAACAGCTTTGCGCATGGATAGGACGTGTTTAAAAACGGGTCAGTTGCGCAAGTAGAAGAACATATCACGATCGCAAACGATTTATATACCAGCATATTGCTGCATTTGAAAGCATCAAAGTGTGGCATCATGGGCCTACCTTAGCTAGGATTACAGCCAAAGGACACAATCATATGATTTGAAAGAGAGAACAGCATACTTAATATTCCTCAGGAATTTGTTCCGCGCGAAACAATATTCCTCGGAAAACTAATAGTACGGGTAGGAAACAACGTTTGTGGTTGGAAGAAACGGCCATCAGCTAGAAACATTCAGAATTTAGTTTTGCATACAACTCAATCGAGGTACCCAGATACAACCAGACAAATATACGATGAAATTAACGAGAAATTGAACGCTGCATTTGTACATTTGTGAAATATTGCCCCTACCTTATCGTGGCCTCTCACGTTCTCAGAAGGGCATGCAAGGCTAATTTCATCAGAGTTGATGAAGATACATGTGCAATTTTGAGACAAATACCTTTTTTGTATGAGTAGAAACCTTTCAGTTCGGTCGAAAAGTTTTCCCTTCAGCTGGCTCCAAGCAATTCCTGATAACAAAACTACAGAAAACATGCCAAACTTGTGCACTCTATAAAATGGTCAAGGTATAGACAAGAAGCAGAACTTCTTGCAGCTACGAAGAGGATAAAAATGCACGAGGTAACCCTTGGTGTTTTCCTTTTTTCTTTAATTTGAACAAGACCCCTGTTTTTTTTTATTCCTCAATCTGTTGATTAGGTGTGACATCATCCAAAAAGCCCTAACATAAATTCCGGTTTTCAAAGTTAAGCAAAATTCTCGTAATGTCCTATAAACTTTACTACTGTGGATGTGGATAGCAATAGCATTGACTTGAGCAATTGAGTTTGCCTGGAATAATAAAAGAGGCGCCACGAGCAAGTTGATCCCACAAGCAATATCCCATGAGATTCTTAATCTTTTGTACCTGTAGCAACTAAAAATAACCACTATTATTATACAGATGCGATGCTTGTGTAACCCCCCGCGGACTGCGGCTGTTCCGCAGATCGTTGGAAGATTCTTCCTCCGACTTTGGTATCTCGCGTCATCCCCTCGGATTTTTGCTGGTACCAAAAGTCTCAGTATAGTTAATTATGAGTCTCGTTTATATATTCATTCAAAGCACACTAAGATTCCTGGTTTGTACGGAATACAAATTTTGCAAGGGCAATTGAAAGTTGAAACCTGACCATTAGATTATTCATGGAGCCATGGATGATGGATGTCAGGGGGGATTGATTCAATATCCAGGCCTGTATATACATCTTGATCTAGCAATTGATCTCGTAGTAGTTTCAGCATTTCATACTGATATGATTAGCACTGTAGCCTTTGAGTAATAACTGCTAAGGAAGTTGCAGATAAGATGGAGTTCCTTTTAGTCCTTTGGTGCTAAGTAGTACATTGGACTGAATTATTGTTTCAGGCCGGATATTTCCTGCAGCTCGTATGAACTAAGTTTTGTCCTCTATAAGCAAGATGCCAACGTGCATGCCAAATTGTCAAACTCTCCTTATGTTGGCATCCAATTGTCAGTTACTTTATTGACCTCATGGGGATGGCCGTGTCCTTCAACTCCAGCATAGCGGTGACCCCAGCAGGTGAACGTGGCAACTCGGAGCCCAGCCGCGGTTAGAGCTCCACTCGCCAATCACCAGCTCTCTGTTGCATCATCATTAGGTCATGGTGATTAGTTTAGCCTCGATCTCATGCTGTCCCAGCTTGATCTGACCTACAAAGATTCAAGATACCGTTTCTGCACTATTGATCTGCCAGCCATCAGTTGAGAGTTGAGACGACTTCGATTTTATATTATTGGTTCATGGTCTGTAGGTTGGGTTCGGATCTACTTATGGTATGTGATTATTTCTTCGATTTTCGTTAGTACGTTTTTCGAAATGTAAAATATTATGTTTTTTATAAAAATTTTCTATATGAAAGTATCTCTAAAAAATCAAATAGATTCATTTTTCAAGTTTTTAATAGTTAATACTTAATTAATCACATGTTAATGATATTTCTTATTTTACGTGTGGCTATAAGCCAACTCAATAAGTCAATTCAATACTTAGGTATCCAATGGACGCCTATAGCTTACTTATTCAAGTTACTTGGATATCTTAAATATAGAAGCCTCTTTACTTAGTTTAAGTAGTAGTAGTAATGATAGTACATGTATGCCTGTAATTAATCTCCTCATCCAACTATAGTTTGTATGCACAGTGGCTAGTCCAGACTAGTTTTGAGCTAAACAAAAGTTTGCGTTGCCTCGGTTAAATTGGCCGGACGGAAACATGGTCAATTGGATTTGGTTTTAGTGAGGACATACTTGTTGCAAATGTCTGCGCTATGGTACTACCTGTTCATGCTCCGATATAGCCATTTGTCCGTGTAACACATAAAGTAGGCATGGAATTTGGCCATATGCCAAGACTAACCATGGCAATTGGGTACGGCGGGCACGAATAGTGCCTATCTATGTACATGCCCGCAAGAAAATTTTTGTCCGCGGTATGCCCGTTACTACATAACGGGCCACCAGGCCACCAGTTTAACCATAACTCCACAAGCAGTCCTCACTGTACAAACATTACAAATTCGTTAAGGGAGGGTGGCTGGTGGCCCGAGATGGGCGGCGGCCCCCGGCAGCGGGGCGGTGGCCGGAGGCAAACGGGGTAGGTGATGGTCGGGGCGGGCACCTTCCCTCTGGTGCGGTTGTGAAGAAAGAGGAAGAAAAAGATGGAAAATTAGAAACCCTAGCTAGCTACTTTTATATTTAGTAAACTGAGGGTCCATATGTCAATTAGTTTTGGCGGGTAAGCGAGTAAAGTGGCATTGGTAGTCACTAGTCATACTCATACCCATACCCATCGGACATATTTTTTTTTGATCCAATAAGAAATCTATGGATATTAAGTAGAGAACAAACCCAACTTGAATAAACGGGCACAATTGTCATCCCTAGCCAAGACACTTGTTATAAAATTGCCATGAAGACATTGGTTTGGACTTGCAGGACATCGAAAAATTTGAAATACTATATTATACATTGAAAATTTGAAATACTAGTATCAAACAAGATGAGAACCTCAGTGTGGTAATACCGAAATTAATTAAGAACACAACTTTTTAGGAAGAAAACTGTACTGCTTTGCACACACTAAACACGCAGAGGCAATTTTAAGGGTGAAGAGATCCCTACGATCATGGCTAGCCAACCAGGACCAAACCGCAAAAACTTACGCCATTTTTGGCTCGACAGCCGTCAAGTCCCATACGTCCTCTTTACCACCACCATTTGACCTGTTTCCTTCTCAAACACCGAAGGAACTTTTTTTTTATAGCTATCCTATCAGCCTCCAGACGTCTCTCGATCTTCTTTAGATCACGTATTATCCTTCTCATTTCCAACCAATGTCCCGACACCTCGCCGCTCTGGTCGTGGTCGCCGTCGTCTTGGCGGCGTCCCATAAGCTCCCGACGTCTATGCCCGTGTTGTCCACCCCGGCGGCCCGT
Organism: Oryza meyeriana var. granulata; assembly: GCA_003991445.1. Lineage (NCBI taxonomy): Eukaryota > Viridiplantae > Streptophyta > Magnoliopsida > Poales > Poaceae > Oryza > Oryza meyeriana. Next base: position 278,705 of record RYFJ01003100.1, on the reverse strand, counting down.
TCCACGTCGTCATCAGAACCGCCGGCGAGCCCGGCCGTCGCCTGATCGGCAATGACGCCATATGCCAAGAGGTATCACAAGATCAACGAGCATACGCAACGAAACTGCCTGCTGTTTATGTGTACCGTGCATTGGCATGACATGGTGCATGCTCGCGTGCGTGATATGCAGGTGCATTACAAGACGCTGTGCAGCACGCTGACGACGCTGCCCGGGGTGATGACGCCGAAGCAGCTGCTGGACGCGGCGCTGCGGGTGGCGGCGACGAAGGCCGGGGTGGCGGAGGCGCGGCTGGAGGAGGCGCTGAAGGCGCACGGGGCGAAGGACAGCGCCATATCGTCGTCGCTGGAGACGTGCAAGGGCAGCTACGCGTCGCTGGTCGACTCGCTGAAGAGCGCGCGCAAGACGCTCAACAGCGGCGGCAGCCACGACGACCTGATGACGGAGCTGTCCGCCGCCGGCACCTACTCCACCGACTGCGGTGACGCCTTCGGCGAGTTTCCGGAGCTCACGTTGCCCATCCCCGGGGCGCAGCGCCACGTCACCCGTCTCGTCAGCAACTGCCTTGACCTGGCTGCCACCATAAAGCAAGGTAACTGATGACGACGTGGACACACGTACGTGCGGGCCGCGCTAGCTGTAGGTTGTAGCTGCAGGCGTCGCGCGTGCAAGGCTACATACTACGTTCACTACATGTGCTCTGCTTTTCATGTACGTACGTATATATACGTGTGTTTAGCGTACATGGTCTGTGTTACATTGTCATGGGAGGGCATGTAGTGCGTATGTTTCTTCAATATTTCTCGCAGCGGCATATATAGGCATCTTGGAGATCGATTAGCAAAAAAAAAATATTGTAGTTGTGGCCGGGATATATTTGCGCGTGGGAGATCGATCGCCCGGAAAGGTATATGTTATGTACTCCTCATTAAAGAGAAGTTACATGCAAATGTTTTTTCTTCATCAACGTACGTATTGACTCTGTGCTCCTCAAGAGAATGCTAGGATTTGTAGCGAGAACTGAGAAGGCATCACCAGCTGTTACACATTCTCTCTCGGATAATTTCGATCCACAAGCAAATTCAACCCATCGCAAATCAGGAACAGGCAAAACACACAAGGCCACAACCCGCCAGAACAAGGAATTTTTTTTATTTTCATATTTATTTAATAAAAAATTTACAAAACTACATTTTCATTTCAAAAATTTACAAAAATATACTCCCGCCGCCCTCTGGGAAGGCGATATGTCTGAAACCGCCCTCCCAGAGGGCGATATGATGACGTGGCTGACGGCCGTTGGCCGACGGCCCTTGGGCCGTCGGCTATTTTGCAAGCGGCCCCCCGGGCCACACAAAAACCGCCCTCTGAGAGGGCGGCAAGGGGGCCGCCTGTAAAGGGGTTTACAGGCGGCCCCCTTGCCGCCCTCTCAGAGGGCGGTTTTTGTGTGGCCCGGGGGGCCGCCTGCAAAATAGCCGACCCCCCGGCCGGCCATTTTGCAGGCGGCCCCCTTGCCGCCCTATTAGAGGGCGGTTTTTGTGCGGCCGGGGGCCGCCTGCAAAATGACCGGCCCGTTATGGCCGACCAACGGGCCGGCCATTTTGCAGGCGGCCCCCTTGCCGCCCTCTGGGAGGGCGGTTTAGCCCGGGCAGTATAAAACCCCCTCCCAGACTCCAAAATGTCATAAAATTCACTGAAATTACAGAAAAAAAAGAGAGAGCTGAGAGAGCCTGAACGAAAGCAGCGAAGCTCTGTCAGCTTGCTGATTTGTCTGCAGGTAAAATCTATTATCTCTTTGTAATTTCTATTTCTATGCATAAATTGATGTAGTATTGTACTGGTTATGTGTATAGTACTATATGAAAATAAGTTGTTACTCGTAGATTTGTAGGTCTTTAGTTAATGTGTTAGATGATTTAATTTTTGTAGAGATGTGAAGAAAATATTGGTATCTAGTTTAACTGTATTTTTTCATCAACAGAAATGTCAAATAAGGTGATATTTCAGTTATTTCACGGGCAAGGGAATGTTAGATATGGTCCAGAAGGGGTTAAATCTGTCGAATTTTAGTTCAACGGCTAAGGGGATTGATAGACCAGCTGAGAGAAGTTTTGGGTCAGTGTACAACTGGCTGATGCGAGGGTTTCGATTGAACCCCGAGCTCAGCGCAATAACCTTGTATATAGTAGTCAGTCGTGCAGCTGAAGGTTTTTTTTGGAACTGATGCCGATGGATTGCACTGCCACTTGGAGATGGTATGTGGAGAATGCATTTCAACGTGGTTGGCCACTGGGCATACTTGTATCGATATATGAGAAAGAAAACACTGCTGGTGCAATGCCCGTGCAAGATGATGAGGGTCCAAGTACGGCGGGAGGTAATAGCGAAACAATGGAAGAAAATGAAGAAGGGAATGAAGGAGGGAATGAAGAAGATAGACAGCCAACAGGTGTGGCAGATGAGGGAGAACAAATCAATAGAATCGTTGAAGAAATGGATAGGGAAGATTCTGAAAACGAGCAAGCAGAGCAGGATGATTCGCCTGATGAGGACACCATGATGCCTGCAGAATGGAGCAACCAGGATTTCTCTAGGCTTTCTATCTCCGAGGGACATCATGTGTCATGGGAGTACAAGGAAAATGAGGTCATCGAAGGGGCTAAATATGCATATGTAGAGAATTTAAAAGAGGCAGTAAAACAATTGGCCGTGTCATTTCAAAGGGAGTTCTCAGTCGTGAAGTCAAGCAAATCGGTCTATAAAGTAAAGTGCATGAAGGATGGGTGTCCATGGCGGGTGCACGCATTCAAGGGTAAATGGAAAGATTATTGGCAAGTTTCAATCGTGACTGAGCATTCATGTTGTTTACCCGGTGTTGAAAAATATCACAGAAATATGACATCTGCATTTGTTGCGACCGAGATGTACTCCCATATTATTAACAATATGGGGTACGAACCAAGGTCAATTGTTAGACATATTGAAGAGAAATTTAAATACACAATTACCTATGCTAAGGCTTGGAGGGCAAAACAGAAGGTTGTAGAGATGAGATTTGGCACATTTGAAGCATCCTATGATAATTTGCCTCGTCTGTTAGGCTGTATTCTTCAGAGGAATCCGGAGACGTGCTACGACCTAAAAGCCTTTCCATCAATTCACCATGGTAATAAAAGTGTGTTGCAACGAGTATTCTTTGCATTAGGTGCTTGCATTCAGGCATTTGTCCATTGTCGTCCCATCCTCTGCATCGATGGGACATTTCTGACCGGAAAGTACAGAGAGCAGATCTTAACAGCAATTGGAGTTGATGGAAACAACCAAGTTCTACCAGTTGCTTTTACTTTTGTTGAGAGTGAGAACACTGATAGCTGGTATTGGTTTCTAGAAAGGGTTAAGTCTGCAGTTGTACGGATGAGACCAGACGTATGCCTTATACATGACCGTCACGCCGGCTTGCTGCGTGCAATTGAGGAATTGAGATATGGATGTGTTGAGAAGAGATACCCACCAAGATGGTCTGATGTCCAAAGCAGATGGTGCATGCGTCATATGGGTGCTAATTTCTACAGACAGTTTAGAAATAAGCACATTATGGATCTTTTCAAGAGGCTGCGGCCCAGAATCAAGAGAAGAAATTCAAGAGCTTTGAGGAGTTGGATGAGCTGACCTCTAAACAAAAATAGCTGAGCAGTCCAGGGGCTACCATTGGAGGGATGAGCTCCACAAGCTCTTGAATCTCTATCAACTGACGGACTTCCTAGAGAAGAAGGTCTGCATCCTCAGTTAGAAAATTTTCAGATTGGATGAGAATGAGCCAAAGGAGAAATGGGCATGTTGTATGACAATGATATTCTCGATTTGCATAATGACCACAAATTTGGCAGAGTTTATAACTGGGTGATGCGTGTGTTCGAGAGCTCCACTTGTTGGCATAGTTGAATCTTATCTGCATGGCACCATGCAAGTTACTTTAGAGATCAGTTCAGAGCAGCTAGCCCTCAATGACGGACAATAATCTTTTTCTTTTGGCACACTACTGACGAAATATCTGCAAGATAAAAGTAAAAAGGCCCGAAGACATCGTGCTCTACCTCAAGGCACACAAGAACACAGATTTGAAATATTGTGTGTCGACAAGGGCATGCGCGGAATCTTCCGTAAAAGAGTTGTGCAGGGTGTGTGCTGAAGGAAGACGGGACCTGCAAGTGCTCGTGCCGAAAACCTACTCTGCTCCACAAGCCATGCTCTCACGTTATTGCCGCGAGCAGTGAGTGCGGGATAGAAGCGGTCCCCCACGCAGGCCGCACGTGGTAGCGGTTGGGCACCGGATCCTTTCGAGGGGGGCGACTTGGAGGACTCGGGCGAGGAGATCCAGGAGATACTACCAGCCTCGCAGCTCGAAGGAGCTCCGCCACCACAGGCACAGGACCCACCAGCTGCCACACCCGTGCAGACGACCCGCGCTGGCCGTGCTGTACCACCAGACCGGCTGACGTACTCCCAGGGGCAGGTGCGAGCGTAGGGTAGGAAGACAAAGAGGGCTAGAGGTTACGGTCAGGGCCCGTAGTACGTTGCATCAGTGATAGTTTGTCTGTTGTATATCATGTTTTATTAATTCTATGTATACTGAAGAAACCCCTTTACTTTATTTACGCTCGTCGATCGTTTACGATCTATGTTTGTGACGAAACTGATCAAAAACATAAATTTTTCAGTTTCAATTTTACGGCGAAAGTACATTCTGAGCGGTGACAACCGAACACACGTTAATTACATACGAACATAATGAAATTATCCATACAAAGAGTACAAACGACACATCAAACGTTTCTAGTTATCGTTATTACATGCCTTAGGGAATTTTAAATAGACAACCAAGTAGAGATGTAACTACTGTGTGCAGCGTGGGTACTTCCTCTTTTTTCCCGCCACAGATATGCCTGTCCGGACAGGATGACGATGGTCTGGACTATATAATGCAAAACAACAATTTGTACAGTACGGACCATCCGAATAGGGTGACGATGGTCTGGACTATATACTGTGAAACGGTCATTTGTACAGTTCGGACCGTCCGTATATAGCGCGGACTGTCCGGACAGCACTCTGGGGCCGCCTGCAAAGTAGCTAGTCCGGACCGTCCGTATACAGTGCGGACCGTCCGGACCGACTTTGCACGCGACCCCTTGGTGACCCAAAAACCGCCCTCTCAGGGGGCAAGGGGCCGCCTGCAAAATCCGGCCCGTGGGTCGGCCATTTGCAGGCCCCCGGCCACACAAAAACCCCTCTGAGAGGGCGGCAAGGGGCCGCCTGCAAAATGGCGCCGGGGTCGGCCATTTTGCAGGCGCCCCCCGGGCCACACAAAAACCGCCCTCTGAGAGGGCGGCAAGGGGCCGCCTGTAAAAATCCGGCCGGGCCGGCCATTTACAGGTGGCCCCCTTGCCGCCCTCTCAGCGGGCAGTTTGTGTGGCCAAGGGGGCCGCCTGCAAAATGGCTGACGGCCGTGGGCCGCCGGCCAACGGCCGTCAGCCACGTCATCATATCGCCCTCTGGGAGGGCGGTTTCAGACATATCGCCCTCCCAGAGGGCGGCGGGAGTATATTTTTGTAAATTTTTTGAAATGAAAATGTAGTTTTGTAAATTTTTTATTAAATAAATATAAAAATAAAAAAAATTCCCAGAACAAGTGCATGGTCACCCCACGCACCCAAAACTAGGCCGCGTGTCTGTTTCATCATGTTCCGGCCCAACAAAAATATACTGCGTATTCACCGAAACAGGCCACAGTACGCCGCAATTCCGTTCCGGACTAGCACTTATGGATCGCACGAACACCGCAGTCCCATTCGGTCCAACCTAAACGTCTGCAGGGCCGGCGTATTGTGGGCGGCGGCGTGAGCAAAGCAGGCGTAGCAGTGAAATTAGGTCGGGTACAGTCGGATCAAGCCGTTTTTATATTTTATCTTATATTTTTCTTTACATTTAGAGATGGATACGGATAGTATTGGATAACTTATCTCTTATCCCATATCTTGTCCTATATTTTTTTCGGAATCGGATTCGAAAATATATTTAAGATATTTATTTATATCTATAATCCATATATATTAAACCTAGAGAGACAATTGGAGTGATAAAAAAGATATATCAAGGAAAAAAATGAATAATATTACTTATGAGCTTGTAAAACAGTGATTAACTAATTTTTTACCATGTTTATATGTGGACTTCTAATAAATTTTGTTATATGTTTGATAATACGGGATATACGGGCGGATACAACTCTTCCTGTATCATAACCCATATTTTTTAACGAATTCGGATTCGAACTCAGGTAGTACCGGTTATCCATTTTTCTCTCCTATATCCTTCCTGCGAGCCTCAGGTCAGACGGGCAGGCGGGAAATACCCATCACGTTTTCACCCCTACGCAGGCGTGCGGATCCAATGGAGGAATGTGGCAGCGAGCCGGCGGGCAGGCTGCTCTCTAGCTGAGCGATCTGAGGAAATGAGGATGATCGGGCGGTGGTGGCATGATGCAGAAGTGCTCGCTCGGTGGGCCTCGGATGCGCACGACGATGCCATGGATGTGCATGACGATGCCACGAGGGTTAATGGGTTAGCATGCGGAAAAAGTACACTTTACATCTCTCAACTATAGGTCGAGTTTCATTTGCATCCCATAACCGTAAAACCAGATATACAGTGGCCCAAGCTATCAAAAATAGGGCAAATCGAGTCCCTTGACTGTTTGGATGGCGGTTTCGTCCTACGTGGTGCCTATGTGGCTTATTGACCTAGTCTTTTCGGCGCCACCCATGCCAACGACGGCTTTGAGCTGCACATCGGCGACACTGGGAAACTAGGAAGATGGCGGGGGGAGGGGGGTTGGCAAGGCCATCCTCGAAGCCGATGGCTTCCACCCAGGCGATGGCAACCCGAGCAGAGAGGACGCAGAGAAGCTCCCCAAGGCCTACGAGGAGATCCAGCCATTCCCCGCCTCGCCCAAAACCATTGTGTCGATTGAGGAAGAGGTCAGCGCCCTCTGGCGGGAGGACGTTGCCTCCAACCCGCTGCATCGAGCTACTCCATCGCCAACGATGGAGGGTGGCGACTTGTGTTGCTTGGGCCGGCGGTCGGAGTGGAACCGGAGGCTTTGACATCCTCAAGATGACACTACTGCTTCTCGGCATCATCCTTGAGGTGGTGGGGCGGAGGGAGACGACACAGGAGAGGGCGAGGCATGGCGAAGAGGGGAAAGGAGACTGTAGGGGCAGTAGCAGGAGGAGCAAGCCGAGGAGGAGGTGATCACTGGTCGCTGCCGAGGAGGAGGTGATCACTGGTCGCCGGCTCGCTGTTGCCCCGTCCGCCGGGTGAGAAATGGGGTCACTAAGACGTGGATTCCATTGTATTTTTTATATTTTTCACTGACTATATTGTCATGTAGCTACAATATAGCACAAAGACAAAGTCAATAAGCCACATAGAACAAAACCGTTGTTCAAACCGTCGAGAAACTTGATTTATCCTGATTTTAATAGTTGGGGGATACTGTATACCCGGTTTTACGGTTGGGGAGCGTGAATAAAATTTGATCCGCCGTTGAGGGATGCAAGTGGACTTTTTCCTTAGTATGCGACGATGCCTCAGCTGGGCTCTAGGAGGCGTTGAGGCCTCGTTTCTCTTGGCCAAGGCCGGGGAAAAAGAGGCGCGCCGGCGGCGGGAGTAAACGGAGAGGCTGAGAAAACGTTCGTCAAAGATCGACGTAGCAGAATGTCAACTGCTCAAAAGTACCTCTCAGCACATTACATGAGTACTCACTACTGAGAAACGATCCAAAGCCAAAGCTCTTACAGGATGTCACGACAAGCGTGTCCGCTTTCAAGAGGTTCATTTTGCCTCTCCCCTTGGCAGCAAAGCGCCATAATCAAGATTAGCACTTCATTCTTCAACCCCATCCAGGAAGTATATTGGTCAAGGCATCCCACTGTGCTACCACTTGATCCGCCTTCATCGTCATTTTAATTTCTTTAGGCGCCATCCTGGTATCGTGCGAACAGTAAACTAAATGGTCTTGCCCCTAGCTATCGAAAGTTTTATTCTATTTATGTACACTGCAGCTTATCAGAATTCAGGACGCGTGCTGGCAGTGCTGCTAAAGCCCCATAAGGCCACAAGCACCCATCAAATTGCTGATCGATCAGTGTAGCTGGAAGCCTGCAATGCTGATCACCACGGTTGTCCGTAAGCATATGCATTTCAGTACTCAGCATGTCTCACACTCATGGTATCATGGAAGCTAGCTAGTACATATGAGCTGCAACCCCATACCATGCCCATACCATATGCCATGACTAGTCACTGCACCAGTTTGTCAATTAATTAGACCATTTCGAAAAAAAGTTTGTCAGTTAATTACGGAGCCAAAACTTGCATCGTTGAAAAATAGCTCCGGACAATCCATCGATGCAATGATGTACAGTTCACATCAAAGGTTTGCCGTAGTACTCGTGATATTCATTTTTTTGATAGGATAGAAGACACTGCGGTCTGCAGTGCTTTACTCACATAAAAATACTAGTGAACTGAGAGCCGGGTAGTGCCAACTGACATACCGACGCAGGAGTCCAGAGATGCAAGAATTGCTGATTTGCTGTTGACTGCTTGATATTGAAAGAGAGCGATGAAAAAAGGTATACGGACTGGGTTATAAACACACCTGAACCAGTCTAAACACATCTACAGTGGAAGCTCGTCATTAAGCTAGTCTAGCAAGTACAGGATTTAATGACTTCAGCTACAGTGACTTGGGATCACCAAATCTCAACTTCTCAAGGTCATGACATCTCAAAATATAAAAATAAAACTTAATGACACAAAACTTGTTCAAGTTGTCAAAATATAAAGAACTAACAGTGTGGCCTGCGCATTTACGTGGCTAGATTTGTTTTAAAAGTTTTAGCATCTAATAATATTACTCAAAATTATTACCAACATCCACATATTTGTAAGTTGATATCTATTCACACAATCACACTACCAGAATTTCACTTGTTCGGCCAACAATATCAAGTACGCATCTTACTCAATCTCACTTATTTGTTACTCACTTTCTACAATTTAGTCTCTATTCAAGGGCTTGTTTGTGAAAAAATCCTCGTGTTATAGAGAATATTGGATAGTTCATTTATTGATATGACATTCCATTCGTTTTTTCCTTTAAGAGCTCATGAAGTTTTTGGGATATAAGAAAAATTTATTAATTTTAGATCATAAAGTTAAAAACGTTAGAATCAAATATCTCGTAGGCATACTTCTCAACCACTTGAAATCTATTATCCATAACCATTTGATATGAGATGAGCTCAAGTGTGTGTATGTGTGTGTGTATATATATCTGACCGTTAGTTTGTAGCTGCTTGCATTCCTCCATCTCCAGTAACCCTGGCCTTATTTCACTCCATGTCTCTCCCCTTCCCTACTCTTCTCTATCGCCAACCTCTTGATTTCTATATTATCGGCTAGAATTTTCCCCCTTAGTTGTTCTGGTGTATTGGCTTTTTTTCTTCAACAAAGTGGCAAGAAGGTAATATGGTTCTATAGTTTGTTTGTATACAAATAAGATAAATAATTATGGTTTTTTATTTAAATTCTAATTATTTGTGTTCATCGTTGACTTTTCATATTTTTTTTATATGATGCTCCTAAAAGTGCATCTAGCCCCCTAAGTGGATTTTAGTGGATTAATGACAAAACGGTTAAGGGACTAATGAGTTTATTGAGAAATGTGCAGAGATTAGTCCCAAGTTGCTTGGTGTGGTGCATGGAGACCCCCATAAAATCATGACGTAAAGCGACGAAGCTACTCGGAGTTTATTTTAATTTTCTTTAAAATTTATTTTGAGTCGTAGAAAAGCCGTACTATCAAGAGGAGTTGCAAACAATATTCCAAAACCACTCAAGTACTTAAGATCCAACTAGCTGAGAGTATATCACTTTCGCACAACACTTACACTTGGGTTGAGTAAGTTTTAGTGTCAGAGTCGGAGGCTCCAACCATCCTTTTCAGCCAGCGGCTAAGTGTTGGTCAGAGGTTCCTACCTCTAGGGTTAAAACCTTATATCCAAAATTTGTGAGTAACGGCTAAATGACGTATGCCAATGCCTATAAAGCCCAAACCTTATTTCTAGCCGTTGGTTGGCCATTCCACTTCTATTACACTATCTCCTAACTTCTCCTAAGATTCTTTGAGCTTTCCTAACTAGTTCAGTGCTTTCTTTGTGATTCTTGTAAGGATCTAGTGAGATTTTAAGTGAAATTTTTTGAGAGAGGGCTAGGAAGATCTTGTGCACTTGAGGATGGACGCAAATCAGTTGTTTGGAGTTTATTACTTTTGGAGGATGACCTCCTAGACGGTTAAGCATCGGCCGCGAGCTTCCTCAAGTTGTGGATTATCCCGGGAAAGTTTGTGAAGGTCAACCTCGCTTTTGCAAGGAAAAGAGAGAAATTCGAGTGGATACCAAGTTAATCTTCGCGATCGCTTGGTGAGGCAAGGGGTTAATCGAGACCCGGCTCTTCGAAGCTCCTCAACAGAGACATAGGATCTATATGATCCGAACTTTGGAAAAAAAATCTTTATGTCTCTCTTTAGCTTGTTCATTTATTGTGTTATTCCATATCTGTACTTGCGTGTATCTTTCCTCTATATACTTGTTTGCACTAGGGTTACTTAGTGTCAATTTATCTCTTTTTGAAGTGGCTTGTTAGAGTCAACTTCACAGGGTCGGAACCTCCGATGTTCTAGGTCGGAGCTTTCGACCAGCCCTCTCGGCTAACAAGAGAGAGCTGGTCGGAGCTTCCTACCTCAAGGGTTGGAGGTTCCTACCAGAATTTTACCGCTACTTTTTGAGAATTTTTCAAGAATGCATATTTACCCCCCCCCTCTAGGCGACATCGATGGGCTTTCAACTCCCACCATCCCAAAATGAGTTAATTTGTAGTGTTCAAAATTTGTACTAAAAAGATGCAGTTGTTTTGTAGCCCTTTGCCTTAAGCTAAAGTATTAAAGGTGTCTTGTCGTTTCAATCCTCTGTATTTGCCCGCCTAACCATACAAATTCCTCCTGATTACTGACACTTTAATCTTTTTGTCTAACTACTAATTTGTATGGGAATTGTTACAAATCAATTCTTTTTAATAGAACTAGTATTTGACATGGACTTTTTGGTAATTTTCACTATTTATTATTTTAAATTAAAGTGGTATCTGGAATCAACCAAAAATATCTCTCTTTTTCTCTGATTAATGTAATAGTTTTTAGACCTTCAGGGCAAACTTGGTGCCTCCTTTTTGAGCTCTCTTTATAGTCGCGATCATGAATCCCAGTTCACCATCCATGCACCGCAATAGTGTTCAACCTTTGCTTTGTCATACTCGTACCAACTCTAAATTGTCATCATGCATGCATGCATTCTAAGCTATTGTAGACATAAAAATTGTATGAGTTTATTAGATAATTCTATTCTATTAAAAACAATATTCACCTTCCACACTGATTTTTATAACATTTTAAGTTCATATTTCAAATCATAACATCAAGATATTCAAAATTCCCATGGCAATCCAATAACAATATTTTTATTAAATTTCAATTACTCTCAAACGGTATATTCAATATGGACACAATTGATACCTTTTCAACTCTAATTTTCTTAGTGATTTAGGTATTTATTCTGGAATTTTCTTTGAAATAAAATGCTGTTTATTTTAATTTATTTTTATTTAGAGCTAAAATTATTCTTCGATATTATTTCACATTGAATTTTTTAAATAATTTTTATATTAACATTTTTGTTTATAATTATACTTTGAATAGACTCTTCCCAATAAATATTTATCAAGGATACATATTTATATATTTATTGTAATTATTATAGATTATTTTTAATTTTGTTACTCCATTCATTCCAAAATATAGCAACTTCCGGATGGTACTTCGACATGGACTCAATTGATATTTTTTTCAACTCTAAATTTTTAGTGATTTAGGCATTTTATTGTGGAATTTGCTTTGAAACAAAATATCATTTATTTTATTTTATTTTTGTCCAAGCTAAAACTATTCTTAGATAGACTACTCTGAATTTTGCTACCCCCTCCGTTCCAAAATATAGCAGCTTTCATGTCTTAACATATACTTACGTAGTGCTATTGTTTTCAGCCACACGTGGACATGGATGACCTTAAAATTTGTAGTCTAATTACCAGCTTCAACACTACATGCAACCTGTCTGACTCTAATCAATTAATGCTCTTAATTACTCATGAGTTTGTTTCAATCAAGGAAAGGTTGGTATGTTTAGTACTTGTTGCTTTTTATTCGGACCCGTTCTTCTAGTTAATATATGCAGCTTGATCGGCTTGCTGCTGTGAATTCTCATCAGTGCCTGTCACGTATTGATGTGTATAGCTTAATTTGTACAAAGTTCTATTAATTCATACAAAGTTCTTGATGGTTAATTTGGAAAATCATAATAGAACTCGGTTTGAGTCCATGCATTGCCACATAAAGGTCCTAGATACTCTATTATGGGCACATTCCTATTGCAACCTGTGTTGCTTCTATTTAAAATTGGTTTCTACTCTAACTTTTGAAGCATCTAGGTCCCCGATGTTGATTTTGATAATTAATGGCAAGCATTAATTATGGACTAACTATTTTATATGAGATGTAATTTGAGTAAGATCTGCGTGATGAGCACGCCAAGGGTGGATACCATAGATTAAAATTGATGGTTCAAAGCAAAGGTTGGAAGGCTATAAATCTAATTTCTATTTTGTGGATCGAGGTGTTAGGCGATCAAATTGGCTAGGTTTATTTTCTAGTTTTGTCGTACTATCAAGAGGGGAGGTAAACTTGGCAAAGAGGTGATCATAGGCCACATTAGAGCATATGCATAAGGGTGCACTTTTAGCTTTGATCCCTATTTATTCTTTCTGGTTGAGGCTGGTTGGACAGGGCTCTTAGGCCTATCGGACCGGGTCTCTCCAGAGGCAGCTATAGCTCGATGGACGACGCCGGTTGGACCGGGTCCTGAGACCGCTCGGACCGGGCCTATCCATAGGCCTTCGACTGTCCTCTGGACAAGGCCAGTTGGACCGGGCCTATCTAGAATCGCCTGGGAGCGTTTTGAACGGCGCTGGTTGGACCGTGAGCTCAATGCCAGTCAGACCGGTGGTGCATTAAATGCGCAATAACAGCTTTTTTTTTTTGAACCGTTGGGAGGTGGCCAGTTAGATCGGCCTATACACGCCGGTTGGACCAGCAGCACTCTGAGTTGGGCGATTTTGCCCTCAACGGCTAGTTTTGGTGGGTGGGAGTATTTATAACCCCCCCCCCTACCACCACCACCAACTGCAAGGAAGCTCTCCTGGCATTCAATTCATTTGAGCTCTTTCATTCACTCTCACACCACTTGAGGACATTCTCTACATTTGTGGGTGTTTGAGGGTAGATTGAGCTAAGTCAAGTGCATATCATTGCTAGAACTAGTGTCACACTTGATCATCCCCAACTCTTGCTTGCTACTTGTTACTCTTGAAGGTTGCCACCTCCTAGACGGCTTGGAGGAGTTGCCCGGTGACCTCTTCGAGAAGATTGTGGAGGATGCCCAGTGGCGATTGTGAGTGTTTTGGTGTTCACTATCTCCGAAGTGAAGGAAGAACAACCCCTATTGATCGAGCCTTGTGTAGACCACTTCAGGACCGGCTGCCACCTTGCCCATCACTCGATGAAGGCTTGGTGGTTTGAGCGGTGAAGTTTGGCTCACCTCAACAGGGAGTAGGAAACCGGCGAGTTTTTGAACCTCGGGTGAAAAATTCCTTTTGTATCTTGTCTCATTTACTTATTATAATTTACTTTATGCAATTTACATTCATAGAGACTTATTGAACCCATCTCACCCTAGGATTGTAAAACTTAACTTAATCTAGTTAGTATTGCTAACTCACCAAGCCTAGCAACTTAGGTTAGCTTAATTAGTTGCTTAATTGTTTTAAATTGCGTATTCACCCCCCCTCTAGTTGACATCTTGATCCTACAATTTTACCAATACGAACATATTTTTGTCTATGTCTTACATCGATAGCAATTGAATTTTCTATTCTAAATGGCATATGTAGATATTCTAGTGCTATGCTACCCTCGCATATCTATGTCCAATTCGAAACAATAATATCTTATATTCAAATTGAAAATAAGATACCTAGTCAAATTTGTTCGTAGATTCAATTAAATATCAACCATTATAATATGGGTCCACCATGATCTAACGATGTAGATTTTTTTTCTTTTTCTACAATGTAACACCCTAAAATTATCCCTATATAAAATATTGTGAAAAAGGAATTTTTAGAAATTTAATTAAAAGTCTCAATGAGTGAAAGAATAAAATCAGGGGAAAATCTAAAGAAAAATGGCCTTGGAGATAATTTTATAAAATTCTTTGCTTAATTATTTAATTTCTGGAATTTTCTGGGAATTAATTGATTAGGGGAAGTATTTTTGGCAAAATAAATAAGCTCACAGAATTAAAACAAAAAGAAAAAGGTTTAAAACCCCTCCAACAGTCTCTGGGCCAATTTTCAGCCCGTTACTGTGCGCAGCCCGTTTCCCTCGCGCGCGCGTGTGGCCGACGGCCCGGTCCGCTCGCGTCGCCCGCAGCCACCGACAGGTGGGGCCCGCCTGTCAGGTCGTCGTCTTCCTCTCGCTTGGGCGCACTATTGCGTTCAAGCGCCGCCGCCGTAAATCTCGCCAAATCTGTTCGTCTCGGCCTCGGTTTCTCCAAATTAGTTGGGGGAAAACGGAGCCCCTATCTCCCTCCACCTAATCCCCAAGAAAAACCGGGCCGAATCGCGCGTGGAATGGAGACCCAAAGCTTCCCGAGTCGGATTTCAATCCCTAACCGGCGCCACCGCAAAATCCGTCGAGTCCGAGCCGGAGTCCGCCCCTCTCCGCCTTAAATAGCGACCTTGAGACCCCTAGGATGGTTTTCGCCCTTTAGATTGAGCCCTAGCTTACCCTAGCCGTCTCTCTGCGTCTCGCGCTTGCTCCGCCGCCGTCGCCAAGCTTCGTCCGCGCGCCGCCATCGCCTCAGCCGCTGTTGAAGCCCGCCGCCGCCTCAGTTAGATTCGCCGGAGCCCATAGAAGCCAGGCCGCCGCCTTTTAGCCCTCGGAAGCCGCCGGAACACCGTCGTCGATGAAGACCCAAAGCGCTCCGCCGCCTCAAGCTCGCTGCTGGCCGTCTCCGTCGCCGCTCTTCGTGGTTTCGCCCTCGGTAAGGATCGCCTCGACCTCCTTTACTCTTTCCCGTTCTCCCCATGCGTCGCCACGCCGCCGATCACCGTCGATCATCGGGTTTAGTGCCGTCGTTGTAGCCGACGTGGTCGCCGTGTAGGTGCCAGCTCGGCGCCACCTCAGCGCCGTTAGCCGATCCGATCGGGATCAATGTCAGCCGTCAGATCTCCTCGGTTAGATCCCACCCGTTCGATCACAGTGAGATTACCTTGGCACGTGGCTAGATCTTGGCCATCCGATCAAAACCTTAGAACTCTAACCGTCGGATCCCCCTCGTGGACCACGGTGGACTCGGTCCACCATGGACCCGACACCTCCCTCTCGCTGACAGTGGGCCCCACTGGTCAGCCGAGAGCCTCCTCTCTCCTGTGACGTCATAAACCCCTTTTCCTGAATAAAATTAATTCAATTATGACGCAATAAATCGGGTAAATTCTTTTAAATAGGCTATAAAAGGGGTAAAACTTCCAAAAATCATAACTAATTCATACGAACTCGGATTGAGGTCGTTCAAGTCTCTAATTTCCTTAAAAATCATGAACTATCCAATAAAAAATATAATATTGTACTATTCATGTGTGTTGATATACTGTTTTTGCTCGTTTTGTTTATTGCTATAGCTACCGACGTTCAGGAAGAGACGCAGTTTTTTGAGGCAGGTGTCAAAGGCTGTGTGGAGCGCAAGGCAAGTCACACAGATTCCTCTTTCTCATTGAACATGTTGTTCCTATGTTTAAAGCTATGTTTTCCTTCAACGCTGCATTTATTTTGGAATGTCATCGGGACAGGGAAACCCTAACCTTTGTTTATGGCCCCGTTGATTTGATTACTTGATATTGTACCTATGGGATAATTTTGACTAGCTACCTTTATTTACTGGTTAGCTAGAATAATTCTAGGACCCTGCTTAGCTATGCCTAGCAAATGATAGAATAACTTATGGGTTATCACAGTAATTTCTATACTAATATTCAGTCCTATGAAACGATGTTCCATTTACAACGGTGGTCGTACGAGGACATTTTAATGGTTCACTAAAACTTGAATAAAAGGTGAGTTGTGAGCACCATGGTTAAAAATATTGCTAGCAGTGCTCGTGACAGTTAAGGACCGGTTCGCGGACTACTTGTTGCAAAGCAACACTCATGCTAACCACAAGCTAATATAGGCAATGGTGGGAACCAAAGTGTAGTACGTTCAACCGGGGTCCACCATGGTGTGTTGTGGCTGTGTCAATAAGACCACCATGGCTGCGTCAATAAGTCCATGTATTGGGCGTTGGATCGTTTCTCTGTTGAGGGCCTGATCAGCTCCTGCCGGAAACTGGTGGTCCAGCGGGTGGCTCCCTTGTTGTGCGGATTACATGGAGGGTCCTATCACAATTCCTTTCTGAGATATCGTGGTGGTATCAAGAGGCACAGTGATGTGCTATGGAGTTGTGTTTTGTGGGTAAATTGGTACACCTCTGGCCAGAGTAAAACTGTTCGAATAGCCGTGCCCACGGTTAAGGACGGTCTAGCAATATTTTCTGTGATTAGTCCCACAGTATCTAAAATTTGATGGTTGAATAGTGGAACATGTGTAGCTCCATGTGGGAGTGGTTGGGCCTATACTGTTTTGGTGAGCGGTATAGTGTTGATCAATATTGCTATTTGACTAATATTTTATTACTCTCTCAAGTGTTTTATTACTTGCTTTTATGCAAATTTGAGCCATATTATGCCATCCTTGTTATCCCGTGCATTTGCATATTTGCTGTATGGCTTACGGAGTATATCATGTACTTACCTTGCAATCAACAATCATCATTTAGAATTTTAATTATTTTTTCTTTTGATATTTATAGATTGTATTTTTCTATGGGCTCTTCTTGGTATGTAGTCTTTCATTATTTGTTTTTTTATTATATTTTTGTTTTGAATTTTAATGATCCTTTTTTAAGTTTATTTGGAACTCTTATTGAAAATCCAATTTTAGAATTTCTTATATTTTTTATTCTAAAATTTAATTAATCTCGTGTTGTGTTCTAGATGGACGCTTATTTCAATATTCCTTATTTTATTTCGAATTTTAGTTATTTCTAAATTGTATTCCAGTTTTTTATTATATTTTATTCCAAAATTTCATGATTTTGTAAAGTCTATTTGGAATTAGTATTGAGATCCAATTTTGTAATTTATTTTGTTTTTTATTACGAATTTTAATTAATCTTACTTTTGGATATTTATAGATTGTAGTTTGCTATGGACTCTTGTTGGTATGTAGTCTGTAATTATTTAATTTTTTATTATATTTTTGTTTCGAAATTTGATATTCTTTTTTGAAGCTTACTTGGAACTCGTATTGAAAATCTAATTTTGGAATTTGTTTTATTTTTATTCCGAATTTTCATTAATCTCATGTTATGTTCTCGATAGACTCTTCTTTCAATATTCCTTTTTTTATTTCGAATTTTAGTTATTTCTAAATTATATTCCTAGTTGAACTCTTCTTTTTTCTCTGATTAATGTGTGATTAACGTGGGAATTTCTACCGTCTAGAACGAGTTTTTATTATTTTTTTATTTTGAATTTTAATAATTTTTTTAAGTTTATTTAAAATTTGTATTGAAATTCAACTTTGGATTTTTTTTATTTTTTATTCTAAATTTTAATTAATTTTGTGTTGTATTCTAGGTGGACTGATCTTTTAATATTCCTTACTTTTTATTCCGAATTTTATTTTAAATTTAAGTTATTTCTAAATTGTATTTATACTTGAACTCTTATTTTTCTTTTTCTGTAATTAATTTGGAAATTTCAGCTCTGGAACGGAACATGGTACCTATTTTCAAGGCTAGATAGATAGATATTTTCAAGGCTAGACAGATGGATGGATGGATGTTGTGGCAACAACAGAGCATGAACCGAAACAACATTTACAAGATGATCAACACCCTGTAAGATCTGAGTAGTAGATTCTCTTTGCAATTGCAAAACCTTCACTGTGCAGGTACATAACAGAAAGCATGCATTCACAATGGCTCTACAGATTCAGCAGTTTTAATATGGACTTCAAAAGCACCGCCCAGGTATTTCGTTTATCTCAAATCAGCTCAAGATTTTTGTGTAGTACAAAAGGGGGGAAGTTTGGCACCCATAAAAATAAATCAATAATGATACAGGTGAACTAAAAAAGAAAGCGTTTTTTCTCAAAGCTATACTTGATTGGTAACTTACAGTAACCATGGTAAAGTAACACTAACAAGATGAACAACAAGACAGAAAAATCTTGCATGGTAGAGCTTTTCAAAGAAGACTTCCATGGTAACATCCCAATGCCACTATATGCTGTGTATCGAGCATCAAATATGTATCTTGAGAGTTGCAGATCAACATCAAATATCTTTGAGCAGCCAGATCAGAGATAACTCATATAAGTCTCAGTTCATATTCACCAGCCATTGTGATGTATCTAACCCAAGGAAGTGCCTGGTACCCACTCTTTTCAATGATCTTCAGATAGCGAACCTGCAAAAAATACAAGACGGCATACTTTTTAAGTGAAGATGCCAAAGAAAATACCATAGAACAAACAAGTACAAATTTGCAACAGTGATTTGATTACCTGAATACCCGATACAGTGAAATATGGTATCTCAAATTTCACTCGTATTGGTGCCTTCTTTTCAGGAGCTGCTTCCTCTGCGGTTATACTTGGAAGACTAAATTCAGCTCTGCACATGTATTCCTAAGAGAAAAACCCATACATTCATTAGCACACTTCTAAGTAGTATGAAGTAGAAATCAAAGGTTTCATGGTGACACAGTTTGATACTTACCTTGCCACCAGGAAATGATTTTACTTTCCAGACCATTGCATCTCTCTCAGGTGCATATGCAGCAGAGCCCATTGAAGTTCTTATATTAGGGTTTGTGGCATCTGAAGGAACAGGCACTTCGATTTCAACATTTGTTGCTGTGCTGCAAGTGAAAAAGAAACATGTTACCTTCCAAGAGGCACTAGTGTAACAGCAAATCTTGGTTTTGTAAAATGCTGACCTCCTTTCCTTAAACTGACTTCTTGCTTTCACCATGAGTTCTATTCGGCTTCTTGAGTGTTTCTCAATTTGTGCTTCCACCCAGATAAGTGGTTTCACCTTAAGGACATAAAATGAAGACAGGCATGAGAATAGCGGAGTTCATGTATCTAAAGCATGCCATAGCTGTAAATCATGAGCGGGAGAAAAAACCTGAGTGCTAAGTCTGTACGTCATTAGATCGAAAGATCCGTCAGGAGGTATGAAGGATATAGTTCTATCATTCTCAAATCTAGCCAACCGCACACACCTAATAGTAACAAAAGAGAAAGGTCATATATGGCCATGCTCAAGCTGTCAAGTAACTTGAAGAAAATGCTAAACTGCTTGCTTACTGGTGAAATTTGATATCATCAAGATCTATTGCTTTTCCTTTAGTTGCTCGGCCTTGAGCCTCCAAAAGAACCCTATCATTCAACCCGAGTTTGCACTCAGGCATTCCACTGATTCACAATATATCAGTATTAGTGGGAGTCAGAGATGTGCAGGGAAAAATGATGGTAAGGTTGACAGCATAACACAATCAGTTTGGACTTTGAAACATAGATGGAAAACATAATTCAATGGGGAGCACGGCTCACCAGCAGCATCAAATGATCAGTTTGAAATGTCTGCTAAAAGATAGTCATAAAAGAAAATCAAACAGGATACTCCCAAATTCTGGTAATCTGCAAACCACTCTCATTTCTTATATCCTAATTATCTAAATTTGTAGGCTGTAAAGGTATAGTTGACATTTAGAGCTATAGCTAACATTTTGTGATTGAAACACGACCAACATCTAACATTTGAAATTGGCAGTACAGATCAGAATCTGATGCAGCATCAATGTTACCAGGTCATAAAATTGTATGTGTCCATCTTTTAGCTGCATGTCACTTTATGATCATATGACAAACACCACTCTTTCTGAATATGGGATAGAAAAGATGCATAGACATTTTAAAAGTTGCAACTATAGGTGCAGCATGTCTTCCAGCAAACAGACAGTAAAAGCCTCTTGCAGTTTTTCTAGCTCACAAGTAGTGTTAGCAGAGTGAATTTCTACCTTGATCAAATTTAGTGATTTAATGTATTGCAATAGCTTTTTTTAAAAAAGTACAGCATTGATCAAATGATAGTCTTGGCAAATCAAACATTATATAACAATGGTTGAGGTTTGAAACAATTGTGTTGTTAAGTCTTAACTCATAAGATAGGATTGCATGGAAATTGATCTAGCTCAAAATTAATTCAGCATGCTTTGATTTCTTTGTCCAAGACTTATGACAGATCTAATTGCACAACAAAAGAATCTACATGTTGTAATCAGTTAAAGACGAAGAGATGTCTACAATATGACTTTCTAAAAACTTTCAAAGGCAAAAGGCCAATGAAGCACTATGCCTACATGATAAAATCATGAAATTCCAGAGCTGAAGTAGTAGTATAATACCAAGTTTCGACACACACAAGAACACATGGAACAATTGAAATACAATGAGCATACCTAGCAAGTAACATTGAAGTGTTCACTTCGAAAAAAAAATAAAAGCTTCGCTTATGCAATCGATAAAATAGTATCAATAAATGGTTCCTATTGAATTACAGACTAGCACTTTTCAGATTATCATACTGCTAGCTCCAGAATAGCATTGTAGGCTCACCTCAAATATGTCCGCATCTTCAGTGCCCCAACAACATCTGATCTCACAATCTGCCCATTGCTGTTAACAAGAATGTTAACACTCTCCACAACATCCAAGAACACCTGGAAACACATTCGTCACACAATTTGGTAAGTACTATCACAAAACTACCGAAAATAATAGAGTGAGCTTGCATCTTACTTCATTCTTCTTGTATCGAATACCCTCACTCCGCCATGACACGGCATTTGTCACTGCCATGGGTGGCCTCTGTGATACCTCCATCCTGTACGCATCTGTCTTGATGAATTCGCTTAAGATTTTCGCCTCCGTGTATTGTGGGTACCCGAAATCCATCATTTCATCAAGCAATTCATACTGCACGCACAAATTAGACACCATCTTGTGTCAAATCGCAGGAGATTATGCAGCCAACCGGAGTGGTGCCTGCACATTACTTACCACAACGACAAAGTTATCCCTCAGCGACTCTTCCTCTAACTCTTCGAAATAGTGCTTGAACACCTGCACTCATGCATAAACCAACTTCGTGAACAAACCGGACGCTGAAGATGTCATTTGCGTCCCAGAAACCGGCGGTGTGTACATACATCAACGACGCGGTGGAGAAAGAGGAGGATGCTTGCAGCGTTGCAATTCTGGCGGGAGGCGGTTAGTAGGAAGACGTTATTGTGCTGGATGAACATGTAGGTGACCCCGGCATCGTCGTAGACCACCGGCGAGTGCGCCTCCGAGTCGCCCTGTTCGTTCACATCAGCTTAGCGCCAACGCCGCCGGCGAGCCACATAGATCCTACGAGCAGGAGAGAGGCGGGGTGCGCGCGACGCATCCGCGAGCGTTTACCTCCTTGTCGAGGAGCTTGGTGAAGAAGCGCTCGGCCTGGAGGGCGGAGACGTCGCCGCGGTAGTCGCGCCAGACGAGGACGCGGCCCTTGATGTCCAACAGGAACAGCGCCGACACCGCGCCAGCCATCGGCGCGGGGTGGGGTGGGGGATGATCTCGCCCCGCCGGATCTGGATCTACCCGCCTATCGCCTACCGGCGGCCGGCGGCCATTAGGCGGTAACGCGGGCGCGGGATCCTCCTCGGCTCTCGCCTGCAGCGCCTCGCCGCGACGCGATGCCGTGCTCGCGTAGCGCCGCGGTGCGGTGTTCGGGTGGATCGGAGACGGGACGCGGGGAGCGGGGAAATCGGGAGTGGAGACGGTGAGGAGGGGCAGGATCCGGGAGGTTTTCTCCTGTCCCACTGTGCGGTGGGTCCCAGGTCTGTCTCTCTGCGGTCTCGGCCTCCTCATCAGAATATCGAAATGGAGCGTTCAAACAAATTGGACAGGTACAAAAATTCAGATGAGATATCGTTAGGTTTCTGTAGCTTCTTTTGAATTTTTTAATTAGTTTGGGTTTATTTTCTTTGTACGAGTTTGTTAGTTTGATTTGATATCGCACAAAGCAAACCAAACCCTACATCAAAACACTATTTATACTTCGCTAAAAGAGAGGATCGGTGGTGGTGATCGGTGATTAAAGTAAATCTGTCACATCTCATCCTAACTCCTAAAAATCCTAACACATGATACCATTGTCTAAACTAAACGTATGGTATAAAGTTGAAGTCACAGATAGACCTTGACCTCTCCATCGTAATAATCTATACTTTTTTAAAAAGAACAAGTTAGTGATAGTGAGTGATGAATTTGTCGCCACCTTGTCCCAACTTACCAAAATCCTAACATGTGGGACTACTGTTTAAACCAAACGTGATATAAAATTAAAGTCACAGATAAATCTTAGAGCTATCAACCATGATAATCCTAAAATATTAACAATAACCGAGGCCTTTTTTGCGGGAAGTGAAAACCTAACAATCGAAAACCTCTAATTAAGTTTATAATTAAGCTCTAAAATTTAAAATAGATTTTCTCGTGCAAATATGGTTTTTAAAATTCCATAACAACGTAGTCCTACCAAAATTTTGATAATACACAACTATTAATCTCATAGTCACGCTATTTTGGCACCAAACAAACACCTTTTCAATTCTATCCTGCAAAATTTTGGTGTTGTCGAGACTTACTCAACCTTTAGAGCAACCAAATTTCGACACAGCCTCAAACCAAACCAAAACAACCCTAATACCACATTTCTGGTTTATTTAATTTTCAATTTACCACATTTCCGGTTTTTTTTTTTTTACAATGAGCCCAAATTCCAGTTTGACGTGGTTATGTTGCAGATGGACAAGTCAAGTGGCAATACAAAGACAGCATGTTGCAAGGGCAAGCCAATCGTCGGAATAATTGGAACCTAACATCATACTAAGAAATTAAGAATCATTCTGTCGAAACCGGAAACCAACACAAAATGGGCAGCTCAACTGCATAAAGTAAAAATATACTCCACCGTCCCAAAATTATGTGTAGAGTTTTTTCACGAAGATTAACGAGGAAGATGAAATTAAAGAGAGATGGTTATTATTGGTTGAGATGAAAAAGTAGGTAGAAAAATTAAATAATAGAGAGTTGTAATTGGTTGAGCTGAAAGACTAGATGGAAAATTAGCTATACTTTAGGAAAAAAAACTGAACACTAGAAGTTATTATATTTTAGGATAGGACTCGATTACAAGAAATATATAGTCATATTTTAGGATAGAAGGAGTAGATTTTCTGATTCACACATATGGACACACCATCTAGGCCAAAAAGGTTCCACCAGGATTCTCTGTAGTTACTACTGACACGTGGTTCCCATCACCTCTAGATGGACATGTCAATGGCAGTTACCGTTGGGAGAGGATCCACTTCCGGAAAAAAAAATCAGAAAATAGCATAGTAAGACCGTGTTCTTATGGGCTTATAGGATGGGCTTCTTCCTCGTTTTTTGTTAGTTTTCTATATAAAAGTTTCTTCAAAAAGTCAAATAAATCTAAATTTTAAGTTTATAATAATTAATACTGTCAATGTAACTAGTATGGAGGTTTTCCAATACTCGCCCGACTGGCTTGAAGTGCAAGAAGAGGCCCATGATTGGTTGCTCATTAACGTCGGAGTAGCCCAGGAGCCATGGAGGTAAAGCCCAGCCATTCATGTGGGGTGCAAGGGGGCTAACACGTGGCGAGCATGCCCAGCCCTGGGCTGGTTCCGCCTGGAGTACCCAGAGCCGACGCGTGGCAAGCACACCTAGCACCAGGCTTCCTCCGCTTGGAGTGCACGGATGCCAACACGTGACAAGCGCGCCTAGCCCTGGGCTGGTTCTACCTAGGGTGCCTGAGAGCTGAGGCGTGGCAAGCGAACCCCTACATCGAACTCGACCCTGACCAAAGTATATAGGGGCGACACCTGGAGTGCCTCTGTGTAGGCATGTGAGGGGACCCGGGGGCCAGAAGCCATAGGGCCAAGTAAGCCCCGCAACCTGGCAAGCAAGACGTAGCAGGAGAGACGTGCTCCCCCGTCATTCCACATTTATGAGGCATGCTCACAGTTGGTCAAGGGTATTAAATGCTAGCAATTTGGTGCGGATTGCATAGTGAGCCCTGTCACGTCGACGAATAGCTTGAGGGTGAGCAAGACGGGCGACCCGAGGAGAGGGAACGAGATGCTGGTGTTAGGAGGATGTGTCAGGTTTGGTTGTTCATGTAATGATGTGTGTACAGTACCGTGTCAAGGCCCCACGGGAATTAGGTATGTCAGGTAATATATAAACCGGTGTGTGTGCACCGGACAAGGTTGTTGGACTTCAATAGAACCCAAGTGGAAGCAAGAAGAAGACCTTAGATTTAGAAAGAGGCCACAAAACTTTGTAATCTCTCCACTTGATACACACAGCAAAGAAAGCAAGCATGAGAATTATTCTCCTCTGGGATGCCCGAACCTGGGTAAAATCTTATGTGTTCACTCTTCATCCGACAAGCGGTGCTTAGATCTTGACCATAAACCCCCACCGCCGAACACCGGATACCCTGAGTTGAACCCTACTGACTATCACACGCCAACAAACACTTAATTTATCACGCGCTAATAATCTATTGAGTTAGAACAGTGTCTTATGTCACCAACATACAACCCAGATCCACATGTCATTCTTATGATATTTTTTGCAATTCGGATATGTTTGTAGTTTTATTGAGTCAATTTATGACTGCACGTCTGCATGTACCTCATCTGAAATTAATATAGGGGTCTGTTGTACAACCTTTTGGCCGGTTTATTCATATTCGGAACCATTCCGAATGCAAGATTCAAAGACTCCAGACCTGATGCGAGGGATGGTTCTCTTCATACGAAATTCCTTGGAAGATTCGCAAGCTTAAACAGGGCGTTACGTTGAAATGCTACCTGCCATTTGAGCCCTCAACATGCAGATATAAAATTGGAAATAATTGGTAGGATGAAGCTAGCAAAAAGCCAAAAACTAGAAGAATTAATGACACAGCCACACAGGCAGTTCACCCACACAAAAATAGCACCATGCTTCATTATTGTAAGCAGTAGCATGATAAACTACATGGTAGAAACATAACCATAATACACACAACATTAGAGAACAAGTTATTTGTCCACAGCTCTAGTTACCAAGCAAGCATGGAACAGCTTATCCATGCCTAGCTCTACTTCTGCCTCTTGTAGATCTTGTGCAGGAAGGATTTCAACACATTCTGAACTGCTTTGTTCGGATGTGCTTCGATGTCGGTAATCAGCTTAGTGTAACTCTTCCTCTCGTATTCATGAAATACGGCCTGCAGTATAACAGATGACAGCAGTGCCTCAGGTCTTGCAATAGCTAAATGAGAAATTTTGAATATTGTTTCAAGCATCTTCAACAAATGAGTTCCCTCATATTCTTAAAGAAACAATGAGTTCCATAATGTCCTAAGTTTTGTTATTTATCGATTCAGGATGGTTATTCTTCCCTTCATACATGTGCGCAATATTTACAGTTGTTGACTCAGGTGATGATGATACATAAACGATAAATACAGAACGGTTAAGACAAACCTCCAGATTAAGTTCTTTATACAGACCCTTCACTTTTGCAACACATTCAGGATCCGACTTCCCATAATTTTCCTGTCAATTAGACATGAAGGATTCAGACTGTGCCCCATGGGTTGGTAAAAGCTACAAAGTTAATAATACTTACAAATAGAATGCACTTTTGGTTCTCATCAGCATGCTCAAGAGCTTGCACAACCAACCAGGAGCACTTGTAGTCTTCAATGTCTGTTCCGATCTGCATTAAGATTTCTACTGATCAGATCATAAGTTACAGACAAAATAAGCCTGGACAGCAACAAACGGATGGTCAGTAGCCATACTCATTGAAATTAGTACAATGGGCTGACTAACCTTACCAATAAACTCAGGATCCCCATAACAATCTAGATAATCATCCTAGGAAAAAAAAACTCATATTAATATGGCAGTCTAGTAATATATAAATTCACAACCAACAAGGTGAAAAATTACCTGAACTTGGAAGTACGTCCCCATTTCAACAAGAATATTCTTAACATCACCGAAGTTATCCAAATTCTCACCAGACAGCAGCAAAGCACATGCAACCTTGGATAAAGAAAAAATGCTATGACTACTGATGACAACTATTCGCAGATTACATAACTGACAGTTTAAAGATGAAAATATCCCTAGGAGAATGGTAGATCCTACCGGAAGATAGAATGAGTAGTAAGCTGTCTTGTATTGAACAATGCGGCGGTGACTGCACAAAATATAAGTTTATTAAAAAAACACCATTAAATGAAGATCATAGCCCAACTCTGAACTGCTAAATGAAATCTAATGCAATTACAACTCATTCTGAAAATTACACATGCAACATAGAAGAGGAGCTATCTGTTCTTTTTTCTGTTCCTTTATTTGTTTGAATCTTATTTTTAGAAACAAAATTTGAGGTCAAAATGGACAGATGAAATCATGCAAAGTAACAAACATGTATAGGTAAATGCAAAATGAACTTACACTGTCAAGTTATACTTTGTGAGATCCTTTTCTCCCTCATGAGTAGTAATAAGATCCAACAACTGCCCTGAAGCGGTCTTAAACTCAACCTAACAACAGAAGAACACAGAACTTGGCATCAGGGAGAAACATACAGTAATTTTTTTTCCAAACATATGTGCATGTCAGAAGATACGACTTACCTCATTGAACAAATCAATGAGATCAACATAATACGGCTTTCCTTTGAAGTGGCGTTGAAGAATTCGTGAAATATGGTTGCGAAGGATAATACCATCGTTTACAGCAATGAGCCCAACCTATTGCAAACCAAAAAATACACAAATTTGGTTTTATAGGTAATAGATAGCAATTCAACATTGTGCTAATCTGATCACACTCCTTACAAGGATTGAAAAAAGGGAACATGAATCAGTTACTCAATGCCTGAACATTTTTTTCAATAGCTGTGCAATTCTGGAGAATAAACTTCATACAGTAATCAAAATAACATATATATAAAAAATTCGATGGGTAGAAAGGATAATTGTTCTGCTACTGACCTGAGGGACCCTAAACCAGCAAGGCTGGCCACGTCGTGTTTGGGAGTTGTCCATAATATCATCAAGCACAAGAAAATAAGCTTGAAGCTGCGTAATTATGCAGAACCATCAATTGTGCCAAACTTAGCATATAACTTCACTTGGCTAACAAACATCCTACAAGACAGCATTTGGAGAAAACATTACCCATTCAATGCACCAACCAAGGGTACAGGCAAGAAATGTCTCCTCCTTGCTCAGAACATCAGAGCCCTTCAACATCTTGTAACTATCAATGACAGAGATTCCACGGTTGCACTTTCCTCCGAGCACATTATAATCCAGCATCTGCACCGAACGAAAAAAAACATGCCAATTACTTTAGTATTACTTCATTTTAATAGGACAAATTGAACAAAGACGTCCTCAACTGTGCTGTATGTCCAATTTCTATGGATATGATTCTGAAGTCAATGCACAAAAAATAATAATGGTAAATGGAAATGGAAATAGGTAGAGGACAAAAATTAAACAACGGAAACAAACCATCAGCTACAATCATTTACACTTAACTAGCACTGGTGTGTCCTTAACAGTAAAGGTAAAACGTATCGTTTGTCAAAGATGAAAATGTTCAACAAAAATTTGTGTCCCCTTCCCCCAATACACACACAAACAAAGAAGAACATGATGTCCAAAAAGTTGGTTTTACCAATTTCTTAAAGCATCTATTGTACTCCCTTCGTTCTAAAATGTAAGGCGTATTAGCTTTTCACATGGTCTCTAACATTATACTTTGGCCATTAATTTCTTTCATAATATATTATCAACAACTACAAAATTAGCACCATATGGAAATATTTTCAAATACGAATCTAATAATACTACATGCATGACACTAAACACACATATTTTTAGTTCAATTATTAGTCAAAGATTTCAAATATTGATTTTGCGGAAAACATTGATGCTTTATATTTTAGAAAGGAGGGAGTACAATACTAGTAGAAATGAAACTCGTATGCTTAAAGTTCACAAAGTGACTATATATGGTCTGCTTCACCAGTGATTGTAGGTAAAAAGCAAACACTCCTGTTCAGCGTTTCCAAACATGTTGATCAATCACTAGACAGCCTAGAAAAGACCCTTTCTTCCTTGTTCACCAGTCTTGTTAAGAGAAAAAGAGAGATTACTCGCTCTGTCGTCCAGAGTTCAGACTCCCTATTTCCTTCCAAAAAAAAAAAGTTCAGACTCTTACCATATCGATCTGTAAGCGAGATGTAAATTTTACTTCCTTACTTCATAGTGCTAGCATTCTAGCATCAGGAACATATATATAAATAACCGAGCGAATCCACCAGCCACGCGTCTTGTCCTTCACTCGTAAGCCCAGAAAACCCGGCAAAATTCCAAAGCTTTGACGCATCACGCGAGCACGTAGGCATCCACGCCACCCCTCCCCCCTACTAAACCAGATCAAAAACCAACAACCGTGGATTGAGAGGGAGATGAAGCATTACGCGGTCGATCCACTGGAGCGACTCGTCGGTGAACTCGAAGGCGGGGTCCTCGAGCATCTCCTCCTTGAGCTTGTTGTATATCTCCGCGAACGCAGCCTTGGAGTCGCCGCTCGAGCCGTTCGCCGCGACCGCCGTCGCCGCCGCCGCCGCTGCCATTGCGCCCTGCCTCACGTGCGAACACGGGCGAGAGGACGGGAGAGAGAAAACGAATTAGTGGCGAGTATTGGAGAGGAGATGGGGGATGAGGAGGACGCCGGCTGCTCGCCCTGCACAGAAAAATTTTGTGGGGGGAAGCAGTTTCGGCGCACGCGTTTATTTAAGGATGGGGGATGGGCACCGTGAGAGGCACACGTTTGCTTGCTTGGCTGATTTTGCGGAACTAGCGTTCCTCCTTTCCACAAAACACCGTGAATTGACAGAGTTTTGGGATAAAAGAGACGTGAATACATCTAAAAAAGAAACGTGAAAAATAATTAGGAGAAGATATTTAAATGGAAAACACATGGGAGGGTGACAGTGCTGTCTTGGATTTATTGAATTGTGTTATTTGCTCCCTGAATAATCTGTAGTACTTCACAAATTCATTTTTCTGTTTAATACTCATCTCTTGTTCAAGCACAAACATTTATTATTATATTTGGCTGCAAATGAATCAGCAACTCAATAAATTCCCAGTACATCTAAAGTGTTCAGTAGTAAAATCTACATATTGTTCATAAAAATTAAGTGTGCACACACGTCGAGATAGAATTGAAAATCTATATCAGGGAGGACCATTACTTAAATATAATGTACTAAAATGTAAATGGGGACTTCTTTTTTTATCAGACAAATAACCCATCATCTCCATACATTTTGTAAGGAAAATAGAAAAGTTGCAACTAGTAATAATACATAAATGATTCTAGGTGGGTTTTCACCTTTTGTTTATGCCGGTGACCACGGCACAACCCCTGTACCAATCGTACCATGATAGTCGAAGTTAAAACAACACCAATGATAATTAAATAGACCATTTCCTAAATACCATATATTTCCTTTTCAAAGCTCCGATATTTGTATTCAGCGCCAGGAGTTATTTCACTCTTAGGCCATGTTTGAGGAGCTTTTACCAGCTTTAATTTCTCTCAGAATCTCCAGCTGACAAAAACTCCTCTAAACAGTTCAGATTCTTATCTAGATTATAAGAACCAGTTCAGATTCTTATCTAGATTATAAGAACCTGTAGAATCTAGAAAATGAACTAGAAATCAGAAGTAGGAAAACTCAGATTCTCACCAGCTGCTTCTCAGAATTTTAAGCTCCCCTAAACAAGGCCTTAGACTCATTTGTGATTTGTGTAAGGATCTTGTATGATTCAACTTCTATAGAAAATTTTCCTTGGTCATTTGAAACAAAGGGTTGAAACTTTTCAAATCCTATAAAATTCTTAAGAAATGCCTCAATACATATAATTTTTTTGGGAAAATTAGCGAGAGCTTCAACCTCTTAAAATTTTTTTAAGCCTGTCTCTCTCATCCGATTAGTGTTTTTCATGCGCTCTATTCAAACGATTATTTACATATTTTTCTATGTTTTACAGTATCTGCTTTCACCTGCATTGTTGTCAAAACTGATGTTTTTATGTTCATTGGTTTTCTCAATCCATTTTTTCAAATAAGCCCTTAAAATTTGCTTATCCTCCGCAATACGCTCCAATACAAATTTAACGGTGTAAATAAAATTTTGAAACATTCTCTTGTTCACAAAAGTTTCGTGTACAAGAACCAAATCGAAAGAAATCTAGGAGTATATGCTCTGTCGTTTGATCTAGAAACTAGTTGAATACCCGTGCTTTGCTATCAAAAAAATATTATAAAATTGCCCAAATACATTTCCCAAGAAATATATTACCTATATTTTTGCTATAGGGAAATTCACCTTATTTTGATTTTATATGTCGCTATCCATTTAAATTTGATTTTTTAAAAAATATTAAGCAATTGAAGGGGTAATTTATAAAATTTATAAAGTAGTAGGTGGGGTGAAAGATACAATGCCATCGCCACTACATTTTTTTAAAAGAGTATAGATGAGAAATATTCCTAAAGCCCTGTTTGGAACATAGTTTTTCGATGGATTTGTAGAGGATCACAGTCCTTTGGAATTTTTTCCAACGAGCTTGTTTGGGATAAAGGAATGAGGTCGTTGGATTCCTTTAGAAAGGTGGCAATTCCTCCATTTTTATGGGAAATAAAACATCTACTTTGATCCAAAGGAAAATTTCCTTTTCTTCATGCTTGCATGTGTCTCTCTCTCATTTTTTTTCATGTGATCCAAATAGTCCAAATTTCATATTTTTTGTGTTTTAAATCTTTAGTTTTTCACTTTACACTATATCCTATTTCTGCATTTTTTTTATTCCTGTGTTTTTCAATGCTTTGTTCCAAACAGAGCCTAAATATATTTCCATTGTTCACTTCCGTAGATCCATGGCCGCTAAGGCCATTTACAGTGCTCCTACGTGGCGGTCTCGGCTCACCACTTACTAGCCACGACGACAGCTCAGCCCGAGGCATGCCTTGCGAGGGTGCGCGTGCCTTGCAGAGGGCACCCGTACCTCGTCCGGGCACGTTAGGGTGAGGTTACTCGGGGTACGGTCCCCTCTTCCCCACTCACTTGGAGCTTCGACCATGGACGAGGAGAACGGTAGAAGGGGGAGAAGAGGGATCTACCAGGCGGCTCGTCGAAGGACGGAGGCGAGGGATGAAGGAGAAGCAGATGGCTACCGCCCTGCCGAGCTCCTCGCCCCCGCGACGCCGGTCATCGGCTGCCAACGGATCTGGTCCCGGCTCCCTCCTCCTCGCGACCGTTGGCCTTGTTGATGCCGGATCCAACGAGCTTGATGAGGCAGCGGGTGATGGAGACGGCAATGGCAATGGCGAGCTCTCGGTGACCCGAGCAAAGGTAGAAGTGGCGACGGTGAGTCCGAGCAAATCTAGCCACTGCCGGCGAGCTCGCAGGTGGCTCCAGCGCCGCTCGAGGATGGGAGAAGAAGGACGGCTCCAGCGGCGCTTGAGGACGAGAGTCGGCTACGCCGGATCGAAGCGCCACAGCTCCGGATCGAGGAGAGAATAGTGGCAGCGGGGAAGGGGAGAGGTCGACGGCGGAGGAAAAGAGGAGAGGCGACGGTGGAGGAGGTCACCGCCGGTGTGGGAGAGGGAAGAAGGGAGAGGAGATGGCGGAGAGGGCTAAGGCCGACGGGGAGAGGGAGTATTCGTGCTGACCGCTCAGGGAGAAAGATGATAGAAGTAGTGATTTTATAATAGTTTCTAGTCTTAAGGGTGTTCAGTGTAAAGTTTGGACATGTAAATAGAAAAATGTAAGAGGCTAATATGCAAAATTGAATGCACCACCCGAAGCTACACTGCATTGTGAGAGGATACCATTTTATTTAGTGTGACTTTAATAGACGTAACACTTAAGACCAGTCAACATGATAGGCCTCAATTGTCTCGAAGCTATACTATATTGTGAGAGAATACTATTTTATTTAGTGTGACTTTAATGAACATAACACTTAAAATCACTTAATATGATACATCTCGATTGCCCTAAGAAAGGTTTCTAACCTTGACTCAAAGACGAGAAGTCACCTCAGGCCCTCACTTCTTGTCTTTATGTACCACCTGCACGCCATGCTCCACTGCCACGATGGCAGTGATGGAGAATCTCGCAGATCAGTTAGTAGTTGGCAGCTAGGAGCGACAAATTAACATTGATTGATTCGTGATATGCAGCTAAGGATTTTTGTTGCGTGGCCAGCCCAAAAAAGGGCTCCTTGTAGAGCACCCTTGGATCCCATGAAAATCATAATTAAAAAGTAAGAGAATAACAATAAAATCAATTGCACGGAGGATTAGAGATTTATGCGGTGGTTTTTTGGCTTATAACTTATGGCTTATGTCTTAGTTTTTGTTAGCACATTTCTCGAAACGTAAAACGGTGTGTTTTTTTAAAAACTTTATATATGAAACTCTCTCTTAAAAAATCAAATAGATCTTTTTTAAAGTTTTTAATAGCTAATACTTAATAAAGCATATAATAATATTTCTTATTTTACGTGCGGTTTATAAGCTACACACAAAAACCAATTCAAACTATGATGAGTCCTTTGAGTACAAAACTAAGCAATAAGTCAATAGGGTAAGAAGCCAGTAGTCTAGAAAGAGACGATGATTCTACTCCCTCCGTCCTAGAATGCTTGTCGTTTTAGAAAAGTTGAGACAAATTAAGTTTAGGTAAAAATGACCAAGTTGCCCCTATAGTTAGTCATATCAACACTTAGGAAATTGCCACAAAATAAATGCATCTGCTATGTCTGTCAACAAAGGAATATTTAAAGCATGCAATTAATTACTCCACTCTAGCCATTACATATTGGTGTAATGCACCTAATTTGAGTTTGCTGGCGGCAAAACATTACACAGCCAAATCTAGGGTTGCTAGCCCCATTAATTCAAATGCTCCACGGATGTTTCTTTGCCGCCATGCTGCCATGGTATGCCCCTTCATCTCCTATTAATCCCTTAAGGAGCCAGCCTACAGCCATTCCATTATTTAGCCTGTAACCCAACTCAATACCCGCACATCTTAATGGCTATAGATTTAAACTTACCAGTAGAAGAGGAGGAAGATGGAGGGGCTTTACCTGAGCTCAATGAAGAACAAGCCAATCAGGAAGATGGAAGCCCCGTTGTGCATCCTTTTGATCTCAACTTGGAAGCTATAGAAGAACAAGAACAAATGCATTCAGGTTTTTTTAATTCATCTAATCTTTCTCAATGCATCAAATGGACATCTGAATCAATGCATCAAAGGATGATTGCATTACTTGATGAAAGCCGCCATGGGAGTACTTCGGAAATAACAAAAATCATGCAGTTCATTCCTCCATAGTCTTAATCTATTGGTTGGATTGATCTTTGGAAATTTTAAGGATAAAAATATTCACTAAAGAAGCATTTACTTGGCGTCCTAAGAAGACTCTAACCACTATTGTAAGCCATGGACAGCTAAGATCAGACCATGCTTTGCTCTTCTTAATCTAAACGGACACATTTAGATCAATCTAATGAACTGTACTGAAGGTTTAGGACAGCTAAGAAACCTTACATTGATATGAAGTTTCACATCTTATGCAAGGAACTGCTTGACATTCATGTTCATTGCTGTCACATTTAGTATAACATGCACCAGAAGATGAAGCCTATAGGATTTTTGTCCATAATTATTATTAATATAAATTCATAGGAGTAACTTATGAGAGGAAGATCATGAAAACAACTAACGCCAGATATCATCTATGAACTATTTCAACCAGTATTTTATTTTGTTTTTCAAGATTACTAACAAGGAGAAAACATATTTGTTATGCATGATTGATTAGTTTTTGGCAATAGGACCAATTATTTCACCAAAATTTGCAAATTATTCTAGTTCCTAAACAAACTAATAGCTACTCTCTCCGTTCAGAAATATAAGGACATCTAGAGTTTAAAATTTGTTTAAGAATATTAGGACATCCCCACATACTAAACCTCTAGTAACTTAAAGAAATAAATGGCATGGGCCAAACAAGCAACAAGAAGCAGTCCATGTGATATACTCCATCAGTTCCAAAATATAAGTATTTTTAGGATTCAAATTTTGTACCACAATATAAATATTTGTGCACTGATTCCTATGATTCCCATCATTTGAATTATTTCAAAGCCAATCAGATGCTTGAAAGGACTAACAACTGAAGTGACAAAAAAAGAAAATTTTGACCTAACCTTAGTATTTGCTAAACAACCTAGAAATCATTTAGTATTCATCAACAAAATCACATGTTCATAGCAAGATTTGTCATTGTATTTTGATCGGTAATTATGCAAACAAGGGGCTCAGTTATGATAAAAGAGAGAAATAAAAGGTAATTCTTCAATCACCTTGTTCCAACCCCATCCATATTGTTGGAGGAGGAAACTCCAACCGCGGGGAGTCTGGAGACCCCCCTTTGAGTTCGGCCAAGGGAGTTGTCCCAGGACGGCTGCGGCGTCCGGTGGATATGTGCTCGGGCCCGGGGACCCGAGCGGAGAGATGGAACGCAAGGAGACTGGAGGCATAGACAGGTTCGGGCCGCGCGAGGGCGTAATACCCTACTCTTGTGTGTGTGTTTTGCTATCTAGAGATGAATGTGGTTTTGGTGTTACAAGATGAACTCAGCGGAGCTCTGGAGCTAGGCCTCCCTTCCGGAAAGAGAGACAGAGCGAACTGAAGAAGACGAACAGTAGCGAGAGAGCGAGCTAGAGCCAGAGTTCCAGAGTCTCCCCGGACGTGTAGGCATGGATCCTCCTTTTATAGGTCAAGGGGAAACCATAGTGCCTGGTATATATGCTGAGAGAGAGAGCTAGCTACGATTTGTCTTGTCGCACGCACGCGGCCGCCTGCTGCGCCGCGCCGGAGGGACGTCTAGTCGCCGCCTGGCTCGACTACTGAGGGCGGCTGGAGTTGGTCTGCTGTTGCCACACCGGAGTCGGTGTTGCATGTCTGGTCGGCATGTTGGCGGGCTGCTGTGGGCGGCTGGAGTATGGAGATGTGACAGCGCGTGCCTCCGTTGTCAGAGTGTGGAGAATTGAGGCCCTCTCCGCCGAAAGTTCTCTGACGGCACTAGGAGGGGGCCCACGGAAGGCCATCATGACGGTGTACATATGTCCGACCGGGAGACAGGCGGGAGGCGCCCCGTCGTCTCGTCATTAATGCGGGTAGTTAGGGAGCTGATCTGCTCAAGCCGGCCTCATGCCCGGGGCGGAGAGCTCATCAAGCCCTCCGCGTGCACGAGGCACCGAGACTGTGGGTCCCGAAAGCGGGCATCGAGACCCGGGGCCCGGGAACGGAGCTTCCTGGGACCGGGGACGAGACCCGGGGCCCGGGCATGGAGCTTGTGGCCCTGGGACAGGGCACAGAGGAGTGCCCCTTCTCGAGAATGCCCCCGGGACCCAGGGTGGATGTGGGCGCCCGTCGCGAGGCGCCTGGAGAAGGCGCACCCGGGCCCGGGCAGTGCTCGGGCCCTAGGTACTTGGCGGGAAGAAGGCTGTAGCCGGCCGTCGCCGGTGCAGAATGTGGCCCCGGAGGAGCTGACGTGGCCTAAGACCCACGCGTCCCCAGGGTATGTGGAACCGCCATTCCCATTTCGCCAACACATATAGAGTCCCATCTGCTCCAAGTCCCATTGCATGCCTCCACCCACTTGATTCATCACCCAGAACAAGAAGGAGCAGATGTATAACATATTCCTCCTCAGAAAATTGTGTAAAATACAATTCCTAGACATTGCTATATTATAAATTCATAGAAAAAAGGTCAACTAATCTTTCTCAATGCATCAAATGGAATCTTTCTCAGTGCGTCAAATGTTGATTGAATTACTTGATAATGAATGCATTAGTAAATTTGGTTCTAAAAAACTATGGTGCTTTATGACATGTACATCAAATTATACTCCATTATCAGCACACACCCATGCATTAAATGGAATCTTTTTTGTAGATAATGGTCGGCAAGGCATGGGGCAGAACCTGCATGTTAATGCAAATGGAAATGAGGAACAACAAGAAATTCAATCAGGTAATGTTCAAGACTTTTTGATAAGTTAGGAACATATTTATAGCCTTGATTTGAAGATTGAATAAATGTGCATAATCTAATTAGCTCAAATTAACTTACAAATAAAAAATTTGTAGATGCTAACGATGCATTGCAATATGAGCTGGAAGGCTTGGAGGATTACCTTCAGGACTATGGCGTGTACGCCGATACTGTTAGCATTGTCTTCGATGTAGAGGAGTTACCCGACTCAGACGAAGAAAATGATGATGCAAATGCAAATGAGCCAAGCAAGTCTAGAGAATTGACAAACATAGAAAGACAAGGCATTTATGAATTGTTGCTTGCGAAAAGTAAGAACGGAAAATTAGAAAGAGACACAACAGGTGTAGTTGCTGAAGTGTTCAATGTCAACATCCGTACAGTACAACGTATTTGGAAGAGAGCAAAGCTCTGCACTGCACAAGGAGTGCAAGTTAATGTTGAATCAAGGAAGCGTTTTAATTATGGGCGCAAGAAGGTTGAGATAGACTTGTCACTTGTAGCAGCTATTCCATATCGCCAAAGAAGCAATATATGATCACTAGCAGATTTTCTAGGGGTGGCGAAAACAACATTGCACAGGTTGTTCAAAGAAGGGCAGTTACGACGCCACTCTAACTCACTAAAGCCTTATTTGAAGGATGAAAATAAAACAGAAAGGCTGTGGTGGTGTGTTTCTATGTTAGATCATCGTACGTTGCCAAATGACCCCAAGTTTATTGAAATGGAAAAGTTTATCCACATAGATGAGAAATGGTTCAACGCCACCAAAAAGGAGCGGACTTTCTACTTGTATCCAGATGAGCCGGAGCCATATAGGACTGTGCAAAACAAGAATGCCATTGATAAAGTAATGTTCTTATCGGCGGTTGCGAGACCTAGGTACGATGATGAAGGTAACTGCGTTTTCGATGGAAAGATAAGCATTTGGCCTTTCATTAGAAAGGTATCACACCATTTTACAAGTGTTGATTGCTTATATTTATTTCTGTTTTTCATGTGTAAACCTAACCTATTTTCATGTATTAATAGAAACCAGCACAAAAGAGAAGTCGTAACAGAGAAAGAGGGACACTAGTAACGAAGACAATCACGGTTGATAGAGACACTATGAGATCATTCATTATCTCTAAAGTGCTGCCAGCTATTACAGCATGTTGGCCTCGAGAAGATGCAAGAAGAACTATATGGATTCAACAAGATAATGTTAGGACACATGTCCCAATCGATGATCCACAATTTAAAGTTGAAGTAGCCTAATTAGGACTTGACATTAGACTTATGAATCAGCCTCCAAATTCTCCAGATATGAATTGTCTATATCTTGGATTCTTTGCTTCACTTCAGTCCTTAACATATAATAGGACCTCTAGAAACATGGTTGAGCTAATAGAGAATGTTTACAAGGAATATCATGACTACAACCCAAATACTCTTAATAGGGTGTTCCTGACACTACAAAGCTGCTACATTGAGGTAATGAAAGCTAGTGGAGGGAATAGGTACAAGATCCCTTACATGAACAAAGAGAGGCTAGAGGCACTTGGCAATCTTCCTAAAGCCCTTAGTTGTGATCATTAGCTATATGAGAGAGTCATGGACTATTTGGGAAACTAATTGTGTTTATTTTGTGTCATGTACTCCTATGTAGTTGGTGTATATATAGAACTTGTTTGCTATTATGAATGTGTTATCCCAGGTTATATACAGAAATTGTTTGCTTGTATGAATGTTTCATCCCAGATTATATTCGCATATGGTTTGCACAATGATAATAATAGAACTATATGGAACATATGCGCAATCACAAACAAAATATGAGTAGAGTTCAACTATTGAACAGAGATATTCATCATATTTCAGGTTGTTTTCATAATTATATTTCTAGAATACTCACTATAGAACCAGATGAGCAATGCATATAACTTAATAAGGAGCTCCATAGCATGAAATATGCAGCGGACTCATTATGAGTTCATTTTTTAGGCTAATACCAAGATGTACTAGGTAGACATCAGAATAATCATCACATAATCAGCGCATACTATTTTTTTGTTGTGAAACACTGGATATAACCTGGAATCAATAAACGAAGCATTTCCAACTTGAAATCATCAATAGGCTCATATTCTTCCTCTTGTGAATAATCCCCAAGGTCCACACCTATAAACTGACTGCCACCATCTTGCTTGTCACTTGCCACCTCCTCCTCGCTGGTGATTAATGGGATGGACACCTCCTGAAAATGCAATAAAAGATGCAATATTATACTAGCAATGTATGTCTGTCACTAACAGAAATGCATTAGAATAAGAATTTAAAAAGTAATTTTGGTTTTAGTTCCATACTATCTTTTTTATGACTGAAAATTGAAACATCTATTTCATCCAAAAAGAAAAAAAACTAAAACTTGTCCTCATAGAAATAGTGATGTTCTAGGATCAAATACAAATATATTGTGGAATAAATCACTCGTATTTTCTATTCTTTTTCTTAAATAACAAATTATTCAGGACTCTCCTATATTGTGGTAAAAAAAATGCAATTTTGGTTTAGTTATTTCAACTGACCACTGCTAGTTTATGTAATTAGATTAACAACTCCAATATTCTTGTAACGACCCGTTTTCCTTTTTCCGCTAGTCTTCGTTTTCCCGAGCTCCCCTTCTATCCTGTCAGCTGTGCCCCAGTTTTCCTCCCTGGCCAGCCGACTACCTTCTCCCTTGAGCCGAGTAGATTGCTACTCAGTCCTTGCATCCTGCCCTTTCCTTTGTTTTACTCGGACCTCCTTGCTGCCGAGTAAGCACTGTGAAGTGGCCGACTACCTTGTTGAGACCTGTTGTTTCCTTGTCCCCCGAGTTGCACCCGCCGGTTGGACGCCGACTACCGGAGTGGAAAAGAACCAGTCTTCACCTGTCCGCAGCACCACTTGGACCGATGGACAATAACCTGCAGCATCGCTTGGACCAGTGGTCAGTCCGAAGCCCGGTCAGTGAGATTTCTCCAACCTGTCCTAGCCTTGACCTTAATGTCTCATCGCAGCTACAGTGCCTGCCAACTCCTCTGACCAGTTGGACTCCAAAGTCACTTCCTGTCATATCCCAGTCAGTTCATCTTGACTTCCTTGCTCCACCCGTTGCCCAACTCCACCGTGCCTCACTCTTGCACACCGGCTATATATTGAGCCATCCATGCTCCTTCTTCCTTTGTTTTGCAAACCGGCCAGCTCCAGCTCTGCTGAGTTCTTGTTCTCCTCTCAAGTTTTGGAGCCCTGTCGCCCGGATTGCAAACCTGGTTCAGCCGACTGCCCCCTTTTCTGCAGCCGACTACTTCTTGATCTTTTTCTTGGTGTTTTAACCCTCCTGCTTATCAGTGTTTCTTTCTGCTTGTTCAGAGCCTGAACCGGTGGACGATCCAGAAGCCGCCTTTGCCGAAGACGACCCCTCCTTGGAACAAGGCAAGCCTCTTTGATCATATTGTTTCCCATATATGCAAAACTATGTTGCTTGGAAAATATATGCATGCTTAGTTTACACCTTTTTAAACTGTTGGCCTCGGTTTTGCAAGCGCAACCGATGGACCTACCCAGTAGTAGCACTTATTTGGTAGGATGTTGTTATATTTCTCCCTTGAAGAGCCCCACAAATGGCACGCTAGCATCTTATCTGAGGATACGATGCCGAGTAGAATGGCTTAGCTCTGCAACGTTGTTTGTCGTTGGGAAAAACATTGGGTTTTACCAAACTGATTGAAAAACCCGGTACTCCGTGTATCGGCGTGTTTGTGAAACAAATAAAGTTGTGAAAATCTTGATATACGGAGACAGTGCCTGTGTGGCTTGGCTGTGTATTATCATTAAGGACCGATTCCCATGGCGTAGATTTGTTTGCCAGTGATTTGTGAAAAGTGTTGGATGGAAAGGGAACCGTTACCTGAGTTTGCCGAGTAAGCAAACGGAAGGCCTGTGTGGCCAGAAACGGATCTGTGTGGTCCGGGGTGTTAAGCACCATAAACAAGTGTATGAAAAAGTAAACAGGATGAAGATCATGCCCCCGGGTTGTAGCCAGGGCGGCAGTTGTACAGATGTCTTCGGGTTGTAGCCAGAAGACGGATTGATCATGCTCCGGTTGTAGCCAGGGCAGCAGATTGATCAGGCTCCCGGGTTGTAGCCAGGGAAGCCGATTAGCTAGCTGGTTGTAGCCAGCCTAGCGGGCATTTAGTGCCATGAACAGGCTCCCGGGTTGTAGCCAGGGCAGCAGTGTTCGAGCCCCCGGGTTGTAGCCAGGGCGGCGACTTAGCTAGCTGGTTGTAGCCAGCCTAGCGGGCATTTAGTGCCATGAACAGGCTCCCGGGTTGTAGCCAGGGCAGCAGTGTTCGAGCCCCCGGGTTGTAGCCAGGGCGGCGACTTAGCTAGCTGGTTGTAGCCAGCCTAGCGGGCATTTAGTGCCATGAACAGGCTCCCGGGTTGTAGCCAGGGCAGCAGTGTTCGAGCCCCCGGGTTGTAGCCAGGGCGGCGACTTAGCTAGCTGGTTGTAGCCAGCCTAGCGGGCATTTAGTGCCATGATCATGCTCCCGGGTTGTAGCCAGGGCAGCGATGATGAGCCCCCGGGTTGTAGCCAGGGCGGCCGACTAGCTAGCTGGTTGAAGCCAGTGTAGCGGGCATCAAGTGCCACAGCTGAGATTTGGTTGTAGCCGAGTCTCAGGGTCAACGAGTGGTTGTAGCTACTCGGGAAGTACAGGACCAGCAAATACGAAGTAAAAGATGATAAGAACATATATGTTTATGCTTGTTTCATTAAGTGGCGAGTTGTTGAAAAGCAACTTGCGGAATGGATAGAGGCGTGAGCCTCTGTCCGACAACAAAAATTTAAGCTCACTAGTGTTTGCAAAGAAAAGAGTTTCTTAAGGCAATTTTCGCAAATGAACCTTTAGCCTTTCTGTCTGACCGACATGGCATCATTTCCGGCTTGCTGGGTACGAAAGTACTCACCTTGTTTATATATATGTATAGTAGGTTTTGGAGAAGAAGACGAAGATCCGACTGCTACCGAGTTCCTACAAGACCAGGCCGACTACGAAGACTTCTGAAGGTTTCGAGCCTAGTTCCCAACCGCGTCTGTGGAGTAGTTTTTGCCCAGCTTCCGCCCTGTTTCTGCTGTTTCGCTAGTTTACCTGTTGATTATTTTTTTTGCCCATTCCGGGTCTGTCCTGGATGGATCTCCTTGTACATATATGTAAGTACTCTGTTTATGTATTATTGTAACTCTGTGTTGTATCATTGTTGTGCGTACCCGACTACTGATCCTGGGATCGGGTGCCTTATGCACATGGTGGCCTTCCACCTAGTCGGGAGGCGCCACAGCGGTGGTATCAGAGCAAAAGGTTGGCCCTAGGAACGAAACCCCACCCGTGTAGATACCCTTGAGGATCTTATTTTGAAAACTATACTATTTGCAAAAATCTAGGACTTGTCTGAGTATCTTTCTCTCTGCTTTGTAGAATTTTGGAAAAGTTTCTAAACTCTTGGCTATCTCCCTACCTTGGCTCCTGCGTGGATCTTTGGTTTTAGCCCTTAGGTTCCAGTGCCCCATCTGTCATCTTTTCGTTGAGGCTGGGTTCCCGAGTATATTCCTTGTTCTGCTGCTTGAATCCATCTTGCTAATCTTGTTGCTTCTTCATCTGTTCCATCGGTTTGGTTGCCGATATCCTTGCTGAGCCCCTCTTTCTTTGGTTGCCCTTTTCTAGGACCAGATGGCAGAACGTCAGCGCCGTGCCGTTCGTACCCCGGCCCGCTTGGGTTTTGAAGACCAAGGTCCAGTCCGCAACAACCTGCTTACTGCCGCGGAGGAACAAGAAGTGGAGCAGACCCACGATCGGATGTCAGGAAGTGGCCGTGCAGCCGGCCTTGGTACCTTCGACGCTGCAACAGCAAACCCTGGAGGATTGCCTCAACCTCCTCACCTTCCAGCAGACCCCCAGCAGCTTATGGCCATCCAGACCCAGATCTTGCAGGGCATTGCTCAGAATCTGGCCGCAATGCAGCCTCTTCTCCATCAAGCTCCACCAGCACAAGCTCATGGACGCTCCAAGCTCGCCGACTTCATGAGGTCCCGTCCAGCCGAGTTCTCTCAGACTGCTGAGCCAGTAGAGGCTGACGACTGGCTGAAGGATATGGATAGAAAGCTGAGCCTAGTGCAGTGCACACCCACGGAAAAGACCCAGTTTGCTGCACACCAACTACATGGACCAGCAGCCGATTGGTGGGAGAACTACTGTGCTGCCATCAAGATGCCGCCAACATCGCCTGGCCCGAGTTTGTTGAAGCCTTCAGAGCCGCACATGTCACAGAAGGAGTAATAGACATTAAGAGAGAAGAATTCAACAACCTCAAGCAGGGACATACCAGCATCAGCGAGTACCTGAGCAGGTTCAACCATCTAGCTCGCTATGCACCCGAGGACGTGAACACGGACAAGAAGAAAATCAGAAGGTTTCTGAAAGGGATGAATGTGGCGATGAAGATCCAGCTTATTGCCCATGACTTCCCTACTTTCCAGCACATGATCAACAGAGCCCTAGTAGTTGAAGACGCGAGGAAGGAGATCGAAGTTTTTCGCAAGCGCAAGGCCTCCCAGATGCAGTCTCGTAGTGGTCCGAGTTCTAGGCCCTATCTCCCCAGTCCTTCCCGTCAGTTTGCCCCATCCCAGTTTCAAGAGCGGGTGTTTCGCCCATCTGTTTCTCGCCCGGCTTCTTCTGTTCAGTCCCGACCCCTCAGTGCAAGTACCGGTGCAAGTCGCCCTACCCCATGCGGCCTTCAGCAGAGGAGTATCCCGAGTGCCCCAGGAAGCCGATGCTACAACTGCAACGAGTTGGGTCACTTCGCCGACACTGTCCCAGAAACAAGACTCTGCAGCCTCCGGACGCCCAACGCCAGCGCTTCAAGAGCCCCTGTGTTCAGTCGAGGACAGCCGACTACACATGCTAAATGGATCTGCCTCCGTGCCCTCCGACCTTTGGACGTGGCCGAGTCAATCATATCCAGTCAGAGACAGCCCGAGAAGCTTCAGATGTGGTAATGGGTACGTTTCTTGTCAACTCTGTACCTGCAGTTGTTCTGTTTGATTCTGGAGCATCGCATTCCTTCATTTCTCAATCTTTTGTGGATAAGTATGGTTGGGATGTTCAAGGTCTTAGGATACCTATGGTCATACACTCCCCTGGCAAGGAGTTTAGGTCAGACCAATCTTGCCCTGGAGTTACCTTGGTAATTAAAGGAGTTAGTTTCTCAGCCAACCCCATTGTCCTGGAATCGCAAGGCTTGGATTTGATTCTAGGCATGGACTGGTTAGCTAAGCACAAAGGCCGAATAGACTGTGCAACTAGCACCATAACCCTGCAGTGCCCTTTTGGACAAGAAGTAAAGTTTGCCTCCCTTGGAAACCCTAAGGACCGACCCCTCCTGAGCTCGGTGCAAATAGTCCCTTTGGAAGGAGTGCCGGTGATCAATGAGTACCCTGATGTCTTCCCAGACAGTCTACCCGGAATGCCCCCTGATAGAGAGATTGAATTCTCTATAGAGTTGCTACCCGGCACAGCACCCATATCCAAGAGACCCTATAGAATGGCGGCTAATGAGTTAGCCGAAGTGAAAGAGCAGATAGAAGAACTTGAGAGCCTAGGTTTTGTGCGACCTAGCACATCACCTTGGGGAGCTCCAGTGCTCCTAGTGGAAAAGAAGGATAAGACCAAGAGGATGTGCGTTGATTATCGCGCACTGAATGGAGTAACCATCAAGAACAAGTATCCTCTACCAAGGATTGACGACCTGTTCGACCAGCTGCAAGGAGCTAAAGTTTTCTCTAAGGTTGACTTGAGATCAGGATACCACCAATTGAAGATCAGATCTGAAGATATACCCAAAACAGCTTTCCTGACCCGATATGGATTATATGAGTATACGGTGATGTCCTTCGGACTCACTAATGCCCCAGCTTTCTTCATGAGTCTTATGAATAAGGTATTCATGGAATATCTCGACAAGTTTGTCGTGGTATTTATGGATGATATCCTAATCTTCTCCAAGGACGAGCAGGAACATGTTGGACATTTGAGAATGGTTCTAGGAAAGTTAAGAGAGCACAGTTGTTTGCCAAGTACTCGAAGTGTGAGTTTTGGCTAGACCGAGT
Source organism: Oryza meyeriana var. granulata (assembly GCA_003991445.1). NCBI lineage: Eukaryota > Viridiplantae > Streptophyta > Magnoliopsida > Poales > Poaceae > Oryza > Oryza meyeriana. The sequence goes on along the minus strand of RYFJ01003100.1, from coordinate 233,748 downwards.
TGCTTTTCTCGGCATGTGGTCACTGCCCAAGGAGTAGAAGTGGACCCGGGGAAAGTGAGAGACGTGCTTTCTTGGAAATCCGACTACGGTCACGGAAGTGAGAAGTTTCCTAGGTTTGGCTGGTTATTATCGGAGATTCATTGAAGGATTTTCAAGGATTGCCAAAACCATGACAGAATTGCTAAAAAGGAAAAGAAGTTTGAATGGAGTGACGCCTGTGAGAAAAGTTTCATGGAATTAAGGAAAAGGCTGACTACCCCACCTGTGTTGATCCTTCCGGATATCAGGAAAGACTTTGAGGTATACTGTGATGCATCCCGACTAGGCATAAGCTGTGTGCTTATGCAGGAAGGAAGAGTGGTTGCGTATGCCTCAAGACAGTTAAGACCCCATGAGCTGAATTACCCGACCCATGACCTAGAGTTGTCAGCAGTAGTGCATGCCTTGAAGATATGGCGACATTACCTAGTCGGAAATCGATGTGAAGTATACCGATCATAAGAGTCTGAAGTACATCTTCACTCAGACGGAGCTTAATCTCAGACAAAGAAGATGGCTTGAGTTGATTAAGGATTACGACCTTGGAATACATTACCACCCTGGCAAGGCAAAATGTTGTTGCCGATGCCCTCAGTCGGAAAGTCCATTGTAATGCCATCTTGACCCCGCCCCTTCAACCCGAGCTAAGTCGAGAGCTGGAAAAGCTAAGGATAAATATGGTCAAGCCAGGAACGCTGGCGACTTTGCTGATTCAGCTACCTTGGAGGACCGGATCAGAGAAGCTCAAAAAGTAGATGAAAAGTTTGTATCTCTAAAGGAAAGCATGACCCAGGGAAAAGCCCGAGTTCTCCATCGACAGCAAAGGAACTGTTTGGTTTGGGAAACGCATTTGCGTGCCCGACAGAAAGGAAATGCCGAGATTTGATCTTGAGAGAAGCCCATGAGTCCGCTTATTCCATCCACCCAGGAAGTACCAAGATGTACAAGGATATTAAGGATCATTACTGGTGGCCTGGAATGAAGCGAGATATTGCCGAGTATGTCGCAGTTTGTGACATTTGCCAAAGGGTTAAAGCAGAGCATCAGAAGCCAGCAGGATTGCTTCAGCCCTTAAGGATACCCGAGTGGAAATGGGAAGAAATAGGAATGGATTTCATCGTTGGATTACCTAAGACCCCGGCAGGATATGATTCCATCTGGGTAATAGTGGATCGACTGACCAAGGTCGCCCACTTTATCCCCGTCAAGACAACCTACCCGGCCAAGAAGCTAGCCGAACTGTATCTGACCAAGGTTATCTGCCAACATGGAGTCCCAAAGAAGATAGTGTCTGACCGAGGAGCTCAGTTCACCTCCCACTTTTGGCAAAAGTTGCATGAGGCAATGGGCACTAACCTGAATTTCAGTACCGCATATCACCCCCAGACGGATGGACAAACCGAGAGAGTCAACCAGATCGTGGAAGATATGCTAAGAGCATGTGCCCTGGATTTTGAAGGAACCTGGGATCTCTGTCTGCCTTATGCCGAGTTCTCCTACAATAACAGCTATCAAGCCAGTATCCAGATGGCCCCCAATGAAGCTCTATATGGACGCAAGTGTAGAACCCCACTCTGTTGGACAGACGTAGGAGAAAAGATGGTTTTTGGACCAGACATTTTGAAAGAGGCAGAAGAGCGGTTAAGGTTATCCGAGAGCGCTTGAAGACAGCCCAAAACCGGCAGAAGAACTATGCAGATAATCGGAGACGAGAGCTCGAGTTTCAGATAGGAGACCATGTGTATCTCCGAGTATCACCCCTACGAGGAACAAGAGATTCGGAATGAGTGGAAAGCTAGCGCCTCGCTATATCGGACTTACCTATTGTCGACAGACGCGGAGTAGTGGCGTATCAACTGAGGTTACCCGAAGAACTCTCCGACGTCCACGACGTGTTCCATGTGTCCCAGTTGAAGAAATGTCTTCGCATCCAGAAGAGCAAGTTCCGTTGGAAGAGATCAAACGTACAACGCAACCTCACCTACAAGGAACGACCTATTCGGATTTTGGAGACAAGGGACAGACGTACCAGACGAAAGACAATCAGATTCTGCAAGGTGCAATGGAGTAACCATTCGGAGGATGAAGCTACATGGGAAGAGAAGATCGCTTCAAGCTGAGTACCCGGAGCTCTTCGCCGAGTAACGGAATCTCGGGACGAGATTCTGTTAAGTGGGGGAGGTTTGTACGACCCGTTTTCCTTTTTCCGCTAGTCTTCGTTTCCCCGAGCTCCCTCCTATCCTGTCAGCTGTGCCCCAGTTTTCCTCCCTGGCCAGCCGACTACCTTCTCCTTGAGCCGAGTAGATTGCTACTCAGTCCTTGCATCCTGCCCTTTCCTTTGTTTTACTCGGACTCCTTGCTGCCGAGTAAGCACTGTGAAGTGGCCGACTACCTTGTTGAGACCTGTTGTTTCTTGTCCCGAGTTGCACCCGCCGGTTGGACGCCGACTACCGGAGTGGAAAAGAACAGTCTTCACCTGTCGCAGCACCACTTGGACCGATGGACAATAACTGCAGCATCGCTTGGACCAGTGGTCAGTCCGAGCCCAGTCAGTGAGATTTCTCCAACTGTCCTAGCCTTGACCTTAATGTCTCATCGCAGCTACAGTGCCTGCCAACTCTCTGACCAGTTGGACTCAAAGTCACTTCCTGTCATATCCAGTCAGTTCATCTTGACTTCCTTGCTCCACCGTTGCCCAACTCCACCGTGCTCACTCTTGCATGCGCTATATTATTGAGCCATCCATGCTCCTTCTTCCTTTGTTTTGCAAACCGGCAGCTCCAGCTCTGCTGAGTTTCTTGTTCTCCTCTCAAGTTTTGGAGCCTGTCGCCCGGATTGCAAACCTGGTTCAGCGACTGCCCTTTTTCTGCAGCCGACTACTTCTTGATCTTTTTCTTGGTGTTTTAACCCTCCTGCTTATCAGTGTTTCTTTCTGCTTGTTCAGAGCCTGAACGGTGGACGATCCAGAAGCCGCTTCCGCCGAAGACGACCCTCCTTGGAAACAAAGGCAAGCCTCTTTGATCATATTGTTTCCCATATATGCAAAACTATGTTGCTTGGAAAATATATGCATGCTTAGTTTACACCCTTTTTAACTGTTGGCCTCGGTTTTGCAAGCGCAACCGATGGACCTACCAGTAGTAGCACTTATTTGGTAGGATGTTGTTATATTTCTCCTTGAAGAGCCCCACAAATGGCACGCTAGCATCTTTATCTGAGGATACGATGCCGAGTAGAATGGCTTAGCTCTGCAACGTTGTTTGTCGTTGGGAAAAACATTGGGTTTTACAAACTGATTGAAAAACCCGGTACTCCGTGTATCGGGTGGTTTGTGAAACAAATAAAGTTTGTGAAAATCTGATATACGGAGACAGTGCCTGTGTGGCTTGGCTTGTGTATTATCATTAAGGACCGATTCATGGCGTAGATTTGTTTGCCAGTGATTTGTGAAAAGTGTTGGATGGAAAGGGAACCGTTACCTGAGTTTGCCGAGTAAGCAAACGGGAAGGCCTGTGTGGCCAAACGGATCTGTTGTGGTCCGGGGTGTTAAGCACCATAAACAAGTGTATGAAAAGTAAACAGGATGAAGATCATGCCCGGGTTGTAGCAGGGCGGCTAGTTGTACAGATGTTCTTCGGGTTGTAGCCAGAAGACGGATTTGATCATGCTCGCGCCGGGTTGTAGCCAGGGCAGCAGATTGAATCAGGCTTCCGGGTTGTAGCCAGGGAAGCCGATTACTAGCTGGTTGTAGACCAGCCTAGCGGGCATTTAGTGCCATGAACAGGCTCCCGGGTTGTAGCCAGGGCAGCAGTGTTCGAGCCCCGGGTTGTAGCCAGGGCGGCGACTTAGCTAGCTGGTTGTAGCCAGCCTAGCGGGCATTTAGTGGCATGAACAGAGCTCCCGGGTTGTAGCCAGGGCAGCAGTGTTCATGCCAGGGCGGGACTTTAGCTAGCTGGTTGTAAGCACAGCCTAGCGGGCATTTAGTGGCCGATGAACAGGCTCCCGGGTTGTAGCCAGGGCAGCGTGTTCGAGCCCCGGGTTGTAGCCAGGGGGCGACTTAGCTAGCTGGTTGTAGCCAGTAGCGGGCATTTAGTGATGATATGCTCCCGGGTTGTAGCCGGGCAGCGATGAATGACCCCGCCGGGTTGTAGCCAGGGCGGCCGACTAGCTAGCTGGTTGAAGCCAGTGTAGCGGGCATCAAGTGCCACAGCTGAGATTTGGTTGTAGCCGAGTCTCAGGGCAACGAGTGGTTGTAGCTACTCGGGAAGTACAGGACCAGCAATACGAAGTAAAAGATGATAAGAACATATATGTTTATGCTTGTTTTCATTAAGTGGCGAGTTGTTGAAAAGCAACTTGCGGAATGGATAGAGGCGTGAGCCTCTGTCCGACAACAAAATTTAAGCTCACTAGTGTTTGCAAAGAAAAGAGTTTCTTAAGGCAATTTTCGCAAATGAACCTTTAGCCTTTCTGTCTGACGACATGGCATCATTTTCCGGCTTGCTGGGTACGAAAGTACTCACCTTGTTTATATATATGTATAGTAGGTTTTGGAGAAGAAGACGAAGATCCGACTGCTACCGAGTTCCTACAAGACCAGGCCGACTACGAAGACTTCTGAAGGTTTCGAGCCTAGTTCCCAACCGCGCCTGTGGAGTAGTTTTTGCCCAGCTTCCGCCCTGTTTCTGCTGTTTCGCTAGTTTACCTGTTGATTATTTTTTTTGCCCATTCCGGGTCTGTCCTGGATGGATCTCCTTGTACATATATGTAAGTACTCTGTTTATGTATTATTGTAACTCTGTGTTGTATCATTGTTGTGCGTACCCGACTACTGATCCTGGGATCGGGTGCCTTATGCACATGGTGGCTTCCACCTAGTCGGAGGCGCCACAATTCTACATTAATTGTCTTGGTGTTGTATGGGGCTATTAATTATAATTGAACTATTTGACATAGCCATGGTCACGTCAGTAAGCAACTCTCCTTTCTACGATAGGACAGTGGTCATATTGCTACTTCTTTCGGATGAGTTCCATATTAAAGTTAGGAGTATAGTGGTAGTGGACAACAACATTGAACATGATTGTAACCGCTAACTCTATTATCAGAATCAATCATGTGTTCACAATGACTTAAGGTGTTGAAACACTAGCAAATTTTCATGTAATACAAGACTAAATAAGCCAAATTTTCATGTTAGGATTTTTATCCTTCAAAGCACACACCTTGCACTGCTCCTTGAGGTTGGATGATTTCGCCATGGAGTGCTTAGTCACTACAGTACCGTGGTTGGCCATTGTCGCCCGTAGTAGGACACCCCCCTGAGGGTAAGAAGCATTCGGTGAAGAGGAGGCCTCGGTGACGGCGGAGGCAGCTCCTTCCACGCCAAACGCCGGGATCTGACCCGCCACAACGCCATTCCCCTGCACTTTCCCACCACAAAGAAGCTCTGTCTTGGGCACGAAGTTGTTGTTGCCATCTTCGAAAGAAAATTGGAAGTCGCCTTCATCATCCAAATCATGGATGAACTCATACTCGTAGTCGGGCCCATCCTGTGTATCCCAGGCAAAATCCTTGCCTTCTTCACAATATAAGTGGCCGGATTTTCTATCCCGCCACTTGCCTCGAAGCCGCCCCCATCCACGCATCTTGGCCGAAGGACGTATACCACCATCCTTCTTCTCCACTTCCCCAGCATCCTGCAACTCTGTCTCGGGCACGAACTCCTCGTTGTTGTCTTTCGAAGAGAACCGGTAATTGACTCCTTCATCATCGAAATCAGGGATGAACTCGAACTGGTCACCAGGCCTATCTTGTGTATCTAGAACAAAATCCTTGCCTTCTTCTAATAAGCAGCCGAATTTCTGATCCCACCACATGCCTTGACGTCGTTCCCGGCTGCGCGTCTGGGCGGCAGACCGCAACCCTCTGCCACACTAGCCACCTGCTCGGGTGATTACAGCTGCTAGCGCTTGGAGTCCCGCTGCCCCCTAGCCATCTGAGGGGCCTGCGCATCCCCGCCGCTCCTTGGGTTGCTGCCACTGTCGAATCTAGGGTTGCCGCCTTTCCCCGCTCCTAGGGTTGCCGCTGGCACGAGGTGGAGGGAGAGTGGCGTGCTGGTGGGGGAGATTGCAGGGGGAGATGCGGCTAGTGGGGTAGGGGGAGGGACAAGAGGGGCGGTGCGGCGTCCTGGAGATTTGGGGAAGACAGGAGGGGAGGACGACGGAGAGACCGAGAGAAGAGATGCGAGAGAGGATAAGGTCGATCGGAGACGAGAGAGGATAAGGTCGATCGGCAAAAAATTGAGATGAGGGGAAAAATTGGGAGGACCATAATGACTCCATAGGAGAAGATGGACCCACCTAACCCAGTACTCCAAAACGACATCTATTACGGGATAATTTTCAACTATAAAACGACAAGCATTCTGGGACGAAGGGAGTATATATGTCGTGCTTAATAGGTTGTCGTGTCACCATTACACCGTTAGTTTTGTATATATGGAGTATCAGATTTCTTCACTTTGTTTTTGATTATATGGAATTATGGAGTACTAACTAAGATGATGTTACACGTACAGTACGTTTTCTATTTTGACCGTCCGAAGTGAGGATGCATGTTGAGCGCAACTATGCAAACATGTGAGCTGTGTGTGTGATGTGACGAAAGAAAGGAAGCACCGAGCTTGCCAAAACAAAGCTCTCGCTAGGAGTGATATGCGCGGGCTGGACAGTGAAGTACTCTGCCTGCTACCTACCCCTAGCTAACAACGGGCCTACTGGATTGTCATTTGTCAAGCAGGAAGCACCGGCGCCTCAACCTCCGACCACGTGTATACTCCCGACCATGCCAGTACTGTAGATCCCCACGTGGCCGTGGCCCACACCGGTAGGCGGTAGGCGGTAGCCGATATGACCGAGCCGGCGTACAGTTGGGCGGCTGGCTATGGACTGCACGAAAAATGCGACAAATGATAGACGTGCTTAATTAAGTATTAATAATTATAAATTTTAAAAATAAATAAATAAATTTATTTTTTAAAGAAACTTTTATATAAATTTATTTTAAAAACACATCATAAAAAATATAATGACGATAAATAAGATAGAAGCTTAAATCATCGGGCTAAAAGAACGCTGCCCGAGTTGCACACTGCTACTTTGGTCTCTACTCTCGAGTCTCGACGCTCCGCGCGGTGGGTCCATCTTCCGTCGCCGTCGCTCTCCCGGCCGGCGAACTCTTCCTCGGATTTTCCACCAGTGACCTAAAGTGGCTGCACGTACGCATGTAACGCATGCAGGCACCGATCGTCGTCCGCGCGCGAGGCCGGCAGTTTGTGCTCAAGTGCTCAACTATCACGTGGGTGTGTTATTAAGTGTTTATTAGGTGGCTTAAATAAGTCGCACGTAAAACGAGGAACGTTGTTAGCGCATGATTAATTAAATATTTACTATTAAAAAGTTGAAAAATAGATCTATTTGTTTTTTTAAAGCTACTTTCATATAAAAATTTTGTGTAAAAAACGCACCGTTTATCGTTTTAGAAAGCGTGCGCGCGGGATACGAGTAGATAAGCCACCGGCTTTAAGTGGCTTGACCAGACCAGGGACGTACGTCGCCGACGGATCGAGTGGCGCACGGCGCAGCCGTAGCGAGTCGCGCGAGGGCGGCGAGGCGCATGTGTAGTGTGTGTCTTTAGGGTCTATTTAGATTGCCACTAAAATATGTCCTATCAATATTTGATAAGTTAAATAAGTACTTATGCTTGTTTTGATTAAAACTAATTTATTGGTAATGTTAATGTTAGACTTGGTATCATATCTAAAACATTTTTTATGATAATTTTATATTTTAGCTCTATGTTAGTAGTAAAACAAATATAAACTAATATACAATCTTATCTTATCAAGAAATTGATAGTGCTAATACTTGAACAAGTTTTAGCACTAACAAAAAAAATTGATAGAGTAGCAATCTAAATAGGCACTTAGGCTTTGGGCTTCGCGTGATTCGCATCCATGGAATATGTCGGATCGTACAGATTCGCTCCCTTTTCTCCTATAGTAGATGAGAAGATGTAGAAGATCTTATCTTTTTCCGCACAAGACAGAAATACAGGTGCTGCTCTATTTTTATTAATCAATAATCAATATGTAAAATGAAGACACCTCTGCTCCTCTATTTATATATTTATAGAGAGAAGAGACTAAAGATAAGAATCATAAATTTATCTCTAACTAATTTAAATTGGTACACAAGAATGAATTTTATCGCCCAAAATTCCTAACAGAATGGTCTCCTCGTAGCCGCCGTCTCTCGCTGCGCAGGGCACGACCAAAGGGGCTGCTTGATAATTATGGGCTGTGCAGTGGGTCAATAAACTGGGACAAAAATGTTGGCCCACTCCACGACAGGCCTATTGCAAAACTTGAAATCTAGCCTAGGTAAATCAGGAATTTTTTGATTTTTATATTTATTTATTAAAAGATTTGCAAAAGTAGATTTTTGTTTGAAAAAATTGCAAAAATAGACTCTCACCGCCCTCTGGGAGGACGGTTTTTAAAAATCGCTCTTCCAGAGGGCGATTTTATGACGTGGCTGACAGCTATCGGGCTCTCGGCCGACGGCCGTCAGCCATTTTACGGGCGGCCCCCGGGCCTCCTAAAAACCGCCCTCTCAGGGGGCGGCAAGGGGGCCGCCTGCGAAATGCCCCCTGGTGCCGGCCTCCCTCCCCGCACGCCCGCGTCCGAGCCCCGCCCTCGGCCCCGCGCCCGCGCGTCAGCGCCATCGGCCCCGCGCTCGCGCCCCGCGGCCGCGCCCTCGGCCCGCGCCCCGCCTCGGCCCCGCTGCCGCGCCCTCGGCCCCGCGACCGCGTCCGCGTCCCGCGCCAGCGCCCGCGCCCCGCGCCCTCGGCCGCGCCCGCGCCCGTGTTTTTTTGCAGGCGGCCCCCTTGCCGCCCTCTGGGAGGGCGGTTTTTGGGAGGCCCGGGGGCCGCCCGTAAAATGGCTGACGGCCATCGGCGGGGGCCAACGGCCGTCAGCCACGTCATAAAATCGCCCTCCTAGAAGGGCGATTTTTAAAAACGCCCTCCCAGAGGGCGGTGGGAGTCTATTTTGCAATTTTTCAAACAAAATCTACTTTTGCAATCTTTTAATAAATAAATATAAAAATCAAAAAAATTCGGTCAATCAGCGGTCCCGAGCGGGCCGAATACGTGAGTCGCGTGACTGCGTGAGAGGTTCAGAGCGAAGTAAAACTTTGGAATATTCACGTTTGGTTCCTGCCCAAAAAACTACGTACATGCGCATCTCGATCGACCACATTCGAGAGATGCAACACTACAGCAAACAACACACACAAAAAGAAAAAAAAAATCTCTTTTACACAGTTCCCGCCTGTATACCTAGCCTAATCCATGCCTACCTATCACACGTTGCGACTCGCAATGCAAGTGTATACATAAATATCCATCGTCGCGTCATCCGCAATATCGAACTCTAGGTCAGTGCACACATGGTTGGCGTGCCAGAGTTTTTCCTTTTCTTTTTCTTCTTCCATGAGGTGCGACGCATGCGTCAGAAAGCGCAGGATCAGTAGTTCTATATTCATATCAGTTGTTTTTATTTTTTAATTGAGCTCTTGCTTGCAGAGTGGGCAAGAGGAGATGATCCTGAGCCACCTGTCCACGCATTTCAGGTGGAACATGTGCGTACACGGCAGCTGCCTCACCTCCTCCTTCTCCTTGTACTGCGCCAAGCATATGCAGCACTCCTGCCATTAATTGCAGTAAAAATGTAAAAGCAATAACAAGCCCTAGCTGTGAGCTCTAAATAATAGTAAGCTAGAGAGAGCAAACTAATTAGCTTAGTGCTTAGATATATGAAAATGGACAACATCAACATATCATAACTATAGTTACCACTAGTTTATGTTGGCTAAGTTGTTCCTAAGCACTGAATCATCGGGATAGTTTGAAAGTGAGAGAAGAGAAAAAAGATCATGTAAATGAAGTGAGCTATTAGGATATGATTAATTAAGTATAAATTATTTTAAACTTAAAAAATAGATTAATATGATTTTTTAAAACAACTTTTATATAAATTTTTTTATAAATTACATATCGTTTAACAGTTCGGAAAACGTAATAGTGAAAAACGAGCAATTTTTTCTCTCACACTCCCGAATAGAGTTCTTATCTTAGTATCTGCCTGAAAAGGAACTGTTCTAGTTTGGTATGCATGCACGTTTCATCACTTTTTCGGTATCCTATTCTGGCCAATAGCTGAGTTCACCAATCATTTGTTTGGCGAGTTTCTCCTTAATTTCCCTTTCTGCATCACTAAACTTTCCTACATCCCCGCACAGACACATGCATGCTGCTTTGCCACTGCCTAATCATCTATGTGCATGCAAATTAGTCTGCGATTAACGTACGCGGCAATGGAACGTGCTCTCACCTGATCGTCGTGGTCGCGGTCTCTCGGCACGTCGGGCTCCTTGAACCGCCACTGCGGCAGCGCGGCCAGCTGCTCGTCGGAGGCGCCCCGGCCGACGGACGCGGAGTTCATGTTGTACCCCAGCGCGTAGCCGACGGCCGGGACGAAGCAGCAGAGCAGGAGGAAGAGGAGGAATGGGAGCGAGTAGACGACGGCGTTCCAGGCGAGAAGGCCGATGCAGAGCGCGTACAGCCTCGGAGCGCGGTGGAACGACCCGAGCCGCGCGTCGAACACCCACACGTTGCCCATCACGAACCACATCGCGAAGAACAGCTCCAGGAACGCCCTCGCCTTGTTCATCAGATACGAGCTGTTCCTGCATCCCACAAAAGCAATTTAGTTTTATCGAGAAAGAAGGCTAATCAGCGCCCGGTTTATGTTTGCGAAGTTTTGCACAAAGATATAGGCATCTTGATTAGCCCGAACCTTAGAGGGTCGTTGGCGCCGTGCATCTCGGGATCGCCGGAGAGCGCGCCGCCGCTGGCGGCGGAGGACGAATGCCGGTGGCGCCAATAGAGGAGAGGGAGGCTGAGCACGTTGCCGACGTTGTAGGCGGCGACCCACACCCGGAGCGGCCACGCGGGGCGTTCCTTGGTGGAGGTGGCCACGACGGCGGTGGTGACGACCATCTGCGCGACGATCACGCCGAGCTCGAGGGCGAGCCAGCCGGGCGAGTTGAAGGGGTTGGAGCCCAGGTCGGACCTCGGGCCGTTCTGGTACTGGTACACCCGCCTCAGGAAGATGAACCACCGCGCCCTCGACATGCGCGCCACCGCGCGCATCGTGAAAGCCGACACCCGGCCGCCGCGGCCTGTCCCGTGTGTCGCCGACGACGAGGGCGGCCGCATTGTGGTGGCCGGTCAAGGGGGAGGGGCATTTGGCGTGGCTGATTTGAGTCTCAAGGGATAAAATGGGTGGGAGGGAGGAGGCGAGTTGGGTTTGAGATGGTGACCAACAATCTAACGGCTTTGCTTTGGCGCCAAGAGTGGAGGTCGTGGTGAGGTGAAGATAAAAACGGTTGGCCTAACCGTCCCCTTCCCGCCAATGCTTCGATCTCCTGGCTCTAAGCCTCTGGCTTGTGTTTGGTTTTGTTTAGGTGGGACGCAAGGAGAGCGGTTCGGTTTATGGTGGGGAGACGGCATGACTCAACCAAGATTCCTTGCTGATTTCATCCTGTGGTACTAGTACATTGTTCGCTAGCATCCAGGTCACGTTTTTACATACGATACTTTTGAATATTGCACCAGATTTTGTCTCAGTAAAAGTATTGAGTTGAGTAAGTGCTAAAGTGCAAAAATTTTAAAAAAACATCACTTGTCTGAAACTATATATCTTGTGTGATACAGTTCCTATCAGTCAAGGACGATGAGAGGGATCATCAGGTGCCAGTGCCTCATCCATTGTGTTAAACCGAAGCTAATGGACTGAAGCTTATATATCAAACATCACAGGAATTGATTCATGAAGTTGAAGCGGAGGACCCAGAGCTCCTCTGTATAGGTTGCACGTCTCTGTAGATGTGGTAGGCAGCTACCAGTAGTCAGTTTCGTCATTTTTGGTTGAGAAATCCCGCTTCTGACACGGCACTACTTGTTCTTGAAACCTTTGTATGCACTTTCCAATCGCAGACTCACCATCATCAAATTACCGAGACACTCGATGCGTTTCGGTATCAAAGGTCGTGTGCACGCACATCTCGCTTGCCTCCAATATGAAAGAGCAGGTGGACAGACGGTGATCCATGAGCCGGAGTTTATCTTTATCGTTGCATCGCCTCTTTCCCTTGTGCTGCACGGGCGATCTGCAAAGTTTGACAGCAGAAGGCTTCTCGGGAAGGTGACATGCCTATCTCTCCTCTCTCTTTACGCGAAGGCAAAGGCCGTGCCTGCTACACTTCCCTCGTCAGAAAAAGAAATTAGGCCGTGCCTGGGTTTTTTACTGTTACTAATTTAATTTTTTTTTAATTTACAAAACTAATTTTTGATTTGGTTAATTTGCAGAAATAGCCTCTTGCCGCCGTGGGCCACGGCGGTATTTAAAAACCGCCGTGGCCCAGGGCGGCGAATGGCCTCCCCGTCAGGCGCGGCTAACGGCGGCCCCCCGCCGTTAGCCAGGGGGGCCACGTGGCGTTGCCGCTCTCGGGGATGGCGGCGAATGCCTCCAGGGGGCCGAATGCAAAAATGCATTCGCCGTTGTCCCCAAGAGTGGCGAATGTTAGCGTACCGTCCGGCGATTCGGACGGTCCGATCCTTGTGCGGACCGTCCGCTTAGGTATCGGACCGTCCGAATCGTCCGATCGGACCGTTGCTCCTCGAATCGGACCGTTGATCAAACTGACCATTGCCTAAGATCAGACCATCCGCCTAGGGATCGGGCCATCGGAATACACACGATCAGACCGTTGATCGGACTGACCGTTGCCCCAGATCGGACCGTCCGTCTAGGGATCGGACCGTCCGAATACCCCCGATCGGACCGTTGCCCCCCTCCCGATCGGACCATTGCCCAGCCCAGGCCTTGGCCCACTGGAGCCATTTGCAAATTACCAAATTTGAAAATTTTGTTGCTAATTTTTAACCCTAAAAATATACGTACTGAATGATTTTTAATTCGACATTGGAAGACGATATATTGTATTATTCGTCATCCACTCGGTCGATACTTACGCAGTACACGTACAATAGCATAGTGATATTAGCTAGATGCGGGCCGTTCGTATTGCGGCATGATGAATGCGACACCCATAGTACGAAATACAACAAGGGATATTACATTGTTAACAGTACAATGTATCCGCTTGTTCTAGTCACCGGTTCCTAGAAAAGCGGGCGATTCGTTCATGGTACGATCTAGACAGGCTGTAGTTGGCTGGTGATTCTGGTTGCATGTTCCAGTGCCGTGATCGATATGACGGCGTGAAATTGTCAATCCATTGTCTAAATTGACACCTCCTTGGAGGATCCTGTGGGACGAGTTTGATTAGTAAATTTGTCACGTTTGGTGAAGGTAAACTATCTGCAGGAAGTAAGGTGCGGCTTGAACTTACATCGATATCGTTGTCAAGAATGTTCGGACAAACAAAGCTTCTGCGTCGCAGAGTTCCTGGCCTTCTCGACCTGACGACCTGGCAACGATCACCACAAGCGCACGTTGGACGGTCCTCCCATCGCGGTAGTCCGAGAGGTCGATTTCTCCAGTCTGCCCCTTCTAGCTCTAGACGTTGTTCGTGCTCCGCCCTCCTGGCCATGTATTGCGCCATGCTTTCGTCTAACGGGAGGTAGTCATATTCCGGGTTGCCGTTGTCAATCCACTCGATGAAGCCGCAATATCTTCCCTCGGTCTGTTAAGGTAAATATCCTGGTATAAGAGTCGTGGGCGTAAAAACGAATATGACAAAGACTTGACTGAAACACGTACCTGGGGACTCTGGTGCACGCACTCGAAGTATCTCCAACCGTAAGTCTCGTCCTGATGAGATACGCGTAGCCGGCAACGGTCACCACAAAGGCATATCGAGCGTTCAGCCCAAGGTGGCAGTACCAAAGCGAAACCTAAATATCGCCAGCTGCAATCCTCCATGAAAAGAGATGTAGGAGACATTGTTCGATGCTGCTACAAGAAGAAAAGGAAACTAGTGAGGCAGGTAGTGGCCGTAGTTCATAAACGGTGCAAAGGTTGCCCGAGGGCCTGGGTAAAGGCCCTCTGCTACTATGATGGTGCTTTTATATAGGTTGTTGTGCGTCTATTTCCCTATGAGACGTACAGGTCAAAATAAAAGGGACATGCATATGCAAAAAGCGGTTGAAGTGGCCGACCATGTATTCAGAATGCCCGTGACGACGCATGACTAAAGCGACGCGCCGAAAAGTCGCTTGTCGCAATGTGGTGCACGCGCGGCCTATATGATGCAAGTAAAGGTGGTCCGTACTCGCGCATGGTATGCGCCGAAAGTGGTTTCTCCTTTTAAAATGGTACAGACAGGACGGAGTACCGTTGTAAATATTTGTGAAAGGTCAAATCTGAAGGGTGGGATCGAGCCTAGAGGGGGTGAATATGGACATGAAAAATTTAAACAAGTTATGCGAGACCTATAAATAAATAAATACAACAATAGCCCCTAGGTCATACGCCTCCTCGTCTGTCACGCCCAGAAATTCACCAGAATTTCCAAAGCAAATTTGTGCAATAAATCCTCGTCCAGGAATCAGCCGAGGTACACAAATCGACAATTTGATAAACATAACCAAATACGAAATAACGATAAATACTTACAACAGAGGCACTTAGTCCTCACACAGGAGAAAACAGCAGCGGAACGGCAACTAGCGTAGCTTCAGCACCAAGCCACAGGCAGCTCAACTGGGGTATAAGCCAAACACCATCTTCTCCTCCTTGCAAGGCTTCACTCTAAAGATTGCAATAATGCAAGACTGAGTACCACCCACCGTACTCAACAAGGCACACTAGGGAATGCAATGTAATGCAACAGGATACCAAAGGAAAGGCATAATATGGCTTATTTGCATAAAACAGCATTTAAAACATTTGCATTCGAAATCATTAAAAACAATATAGTTTAGTTATTAATCAGTATTGAATCAACCACTGAACAATGCTCCAACACAGTTCAGGCCCAAACCATAACTCCTCCAAACAGGAGCTATCCATATTCCATCATTTATTTCTATTAATGAGTAGTGTGGGACTAATCACAGAAACATTGCTAGGTCGCTCATTAACCGCGAGCACGGCTATTCGAACAGTTTTACTCTGGCCAGAGGTGTACCAATTTACCCACAAGACACAACTCCACAACACATCACTGTGCGCCTTAATACCACCACGGTACCTCGGAAAGGAAATGTGATAAGACCCTTCATGTAACCCGCACAACAAGGGAGCCACCCGCTGGACCACCAGTTTCCGGCAGGAGCTGATCAGGCCCCCAACAGGGAAACGATCCAACGCCCAAAACATGGACTTATTGACGCAGCCATGGTGGTCTTATTGACACAGCCACAACACACCATGGTGGACCCCGGTTGAACGTACTACACATTGGATCCTACCATTACCCATGCTGGCTTGTGGTTAGCACGAGTATTGCTTCGCAACAAGTAGTCCGCGAACCGGTCCTTAACTGTCATGAGCACCGCTAGCAACATTCCAACCTGGTGCTCACAACCCACCATCCATCAAGTTTTAGTTGACATAGTTAATTAATCAACCACGACTCACTGTCGTGAAAATATAGCCATTAATCCATAATTAGTCATAAATGAGTCATTAATTACCCACATAAAATGACACTATAGTTTCTAGGCATGGCTAAGCAAAATCCTAAATAATCTAGCTAGACCTTTAAATAGTCATCCAGCTAGTTAGCATTATTACCCGGGGTATCAAGGTGGAGAAATCAATATCGACATGGCCATAATAGTCAAGGATCATAGGATAGTAAATAAATACCCACAATAATGTCATTCGAAAACATTTCATGCAATAACTTGAAAATAAAATAGGTTTCACAACTAGGATCAACATGCTCAAGGAGATTGTCGTGTGACTTGCCTTGCAATCGCAAAACGTCTTCAATTAATCTTCCGAACTCTTCCGCAGACTCTGCAGTCTTCCGAATCGACGATATACGTAACTACACGTAAAACAATAATAATCCTAAGAAACTCCAATAAACAATACATAAAAATACATAAACAAGTGAATTATGATTTTAGATAATTTAGGAAGAAACGGGTCGAATCGGAGTTCAGGTGGAAAAGATACGGCTTTTAGAATATTGAATTAGGAATAATTCCGAAAGGAAATTGGAAAAGGAATATTCCTCAAACATTCACCGGGTCTTCGGATTAGAATAATTATTTTTGGTTGGATACTGGAGTGAGGCATACAGTCATAGGCATGTCTCACGATAGACTAAGTCTATGGAACAGAGGGTGGATTGATGTGGTGGCTAATGTGGCGAAGAGGTTAGATAATAAGGGGATCCAATGAATGAGACCGCTCTCGAGAGAGAGCCAACAACTCGAAGTTGATTGGGATAGCTTGAATGGACTGAGGGTTTCAACGGAGATCTGGTGACTCGGTTTGACTTTGGGGAATCGGGCGATCGAGGTGCCACGGGATGAGGTTCGATGGCAACCGAAGCATACAGAGGTGATGAGGATGACAGACCGGGTACGGTGCAGCCGGCCACGGCGACGGCATTTGGCAGCGGGAGTTGCTGACCGACATAGGAGACACGGCTAGCCGATGGCACCGCGTCCAGGAGAATGTGACAACGGCGGCGATGACGACCACATGGCGGCTGCGGAAGCAGAACAGGATGGCGCCGGGGATGCTCACCAGTGAGAGGAGAAACGAAGGCGACAAAGGTGACGATGGTGGCAGCACAGCACACAGGCCGGCAAGCTGGTACAGAGCAGCGCAGGCTCACAGGCGACGGCGCAGCAAGGCACCGATGGCTGGCATGCAGAGGCGTAGCAGCGGCGGCGGCAGGACGACTGGGTGACGATGGACAGCGATCTGGGGAGGGGACAGGGGCAACCACCAAGGGGAGACGGCGTCGGCCACGGCGAGCAAACGGCGGCTTCCAGAGGCGGAGAGGAGAGGAGGCGGCGAGCATGCTTCGGCATATGGGCTCACCGACGGTGGGGATCGAAGACGACGACGGCGGCGATGTCCAGACGACGACGAAGCCGAGGGGAGCGACGGCCCGATTGCTTGCCGACGTGGGCAGAGACGAAGACGGCGACGGCAGGTCTGGAGTTCACCAGCGGTGGGGATCGAAGACGACGACGACGGCGACAACAGGCAGAGGAGGAGGGAGGCGGCTACGAGGATGCTCACCATGAAGAGACGACGGCGACGACGGCTTGGGGCCTCCCAGCGACGGCCGGCGTCGGAGGGGCCAGCGACGGTGGCAGATGAGAAACAGGAGCGGCTCCGCAGGCGACGGCGCTAGGAGCGGAAGAGGCAGCGGCTCCAGCGGAGGCAGCAGAGGCAGGGCGGCGACGGCTGGGAGCAGCGCAGGGCGCCAGCGCGGCGGCAGGTGTAGACGGCGGCGCGGCACGACGAGGTGGCGGCGGCGCTCTGCCTCGGGGCGGCGGCAGCCTGGCGGCGTGGAGAGGGGCAGAGCCGGCTAGGGCACAGGGCTGGCGGCTGAGGCATATATAGGGGCGGCAGCGGGTTCGGCGGTGGCCGGCGGATTCGACGGCGGCGGTTGCGGGAAGGAAGCGCAAAGGCGGCGCTGGGCCGGGCGGCGGTGGCGGCGCGTGCAGCGGGCCGGGGCTGGGGCGGCCTGGGCCGAGAGGGAGGCAGGCGCCGAGGTCTGGGCCGAGGAGCTCGGCCAGGGGAGCTCGGGCTTCGGCCAGCCATGGCCTCCAGCGGCAGATGCAGAGAGAGAGAGAGCAAAAGAAGAAAGGAGGAGATAAACAGGAGGGAGAAAAAAAAGAAAGGGAAAGAAAGAAAGAAGGGGGAAAAAGGAAGGAAAAGGAGGAAAAAGGAAGGGGTTTTTGGAAAAAGTTTCAAAATTCAGAAAATTGGAATTTATGAATTCGAGGAATATTTCCGTATCAAAATTGTGTAAATATTCGAAATTTTGGAAATATTCCGGTACTCGGAATATATATACATACCTACATACATATATATATTGGAGAATCGGAGAACACTTGGAGGAGATTAGGAAACAGAATATACTCTGAGAGGTTCGGGAAACAGAGGGTATTTTGTCGGGGAATATTTAGGGAAACCGGATCCCAGAATAATACGGGAATCCGATAAAATTGGAAATTATTTTGCAGAGATCAATAGTTCGAATTATTCGAGCATAATTGAACTTCCCAAAATATGTGGATATTTTGGAGATGCGGAAAATTATAATATTTTCCCGGGAATTGACGAGGGTGTTTTATTGGGACTGGAATTTGGAGAAATCTCATGCGATTGGAGATTTGGATTTATTTTGACAGAAAAGGGGTTTAAGGGAATATCTGGAATTTATCTCAAAGGGAAATATAGATATTTCGAATACAAAGGATCTCAGATTGGGAGTCCAAAAGAGTTCTAGAGTTTCAAAAATAAATAAATCCGGTAACTCCGAATTTAGATTTTCGAGGTGACTTTAGGGTTCTGGGAACGACACAAAACCCTAGAGGAAAAAGAAGTCAGAGTTCACGATGAACGGGGAGACTTCAAAGGACTGAATTAGAAACGACCCGAACAGGGGAAGGGACAAGGAATTTATTTATATTTATTTAATTACTTTAGTGATCTTTATTGAATTAAAATTAATTCTGTAGCTCCGAAAAATCCAAGAAAATTTCAGAGAGTTTATTAAATCGTGGAGAATTTACCAGAAGTAAATACCACCACGAAACACGAAGAATTTAATATTGTAAATACTCAAATGCTTAAAATACTCCGACAAAACCCCTGGAATATAAAAGCATCCAAGTATTTATTTAAAGATTTAAACTTGGGATTTTTAATATTGAAAATTTCAAAATTTTATTCAAACTCTTTTCTCAAACAAAGATTTTCTAGTGTGTTCTTGTATTTCCATTTACCCACGATAATTTTTAATTAAGGCGATTTTCAGGGCGTTACATCGTCCTCCTAGGCTGCGCTCGCACGTGCCCACGCGAGTACGTCAGGCGGTCCGCTGGTACCCCACGGATGGCTCGGACCGTCTGAGCAGCAGGGGAAGCACCAGCATCGTGCGGCTGTGTGTGCGGTGCACCTCCGAGCTGTGATGACCCGATCACGTCCTGCTCCGGAAGGAGGTCGTCCTCAGTAGAGATCCAAGCAGAGGTGCTCGGGGCAGATCCCCGCCCAGTGTCCACCAGGTGATGGTGAGATCCACCGCGTGGGTCTGGTAAAGAAAAGTTCGCGTCAGCCGAATAAAAAGTGCAGTTAGTTATGGAGAATAGGTTCAAACCTGACGTACCTGACAATCCTCGCCCGATCGTGGAGCCTGCCGACCTCGATCCTCCGGTGGTACCAGAAGGACCTGCTCCCCACGACGTACTGGCCTCTACAGAACCCGCCGCTCCTGCCGATGTCCCTTCACCATGGGGACCTCGCATATGTATCTGCATCGGTGGGGCTGCATCGGAACGGCGACAAGTCAGAGCACGGACGACCGAGCGCATCGTGTTGCACATCCGGCCGAACGTGATCGTCTGCTCCTGCTGCGTGAGAGGGATGCCAGCCTCGAGGCGCTGCCGCAGTAGGCCGAGCTCCGTGTGGACCTGCCTAGCATCGTCCGTCTGTTCAGCAGGACATGCGTGGTTAGTTGCGCGTGATAAGTACCGTTGAAAATAGTATGAAAACCATTGACTCACCGCGCGGAAGTAGTCCTGGTCGCGGTGTGTTGGGTATGCGTCTCGCACCCCCGCAACGTGCGCCAGTGGAGCCTCGGGAGTGAACGTCACCCGTAGTCTGGTACGGGGCTGGTACCAGGAAAGGTACTGCTCGTACCTGGCGGCTGTGTAGGGGTGCATCTCCGTGATGACGTCCTCCGTGGCTAGGAGCCAGTCGTTGATGTACTTGATGACGATGGGTCTCCACAACTTACTGGCGGCCTGGCCACGCTGATTTAACATGCAGAGCACAACTGGTGACACAATGCATAACAATACGGAATATTCATTTCCACATATACCTGTGAACGTGTTGCGGTACGCCCGGGCGTTGTGGATGGCCGAAGGTCTGTCGCATACCGAACTGCCGCATCACACGCTGCGGGCAGTGCGGCTCGACAGAAATGTCGAACAACATCGGCGTCATCGTCAGCCAGTACACCTGGTCCCTATTGCAGAGGGACGACAGCCCACGCGGCGCACGCGCGTTCACCGCCTCGGCGCTGTACGGCTCCCAGACAACGTCGTCGTCCGTAATCCTGTCGAACTCCATGACGAAGTCTGGGTACGACTTCTGCACCTGCACGTGAGCGTACCGACGCTACAAACAAGAAAAGAGTTCTCGTTAGTCCAAGTAACATAAAAAACCGAGACGGTTCTAACACCGAACATACCTCACGACGACACCACACCGTCCCCATCGTCGGATAGTCCTCCGGTGGGACATCCACATACAGGGTGGACTCGTACGGACTGTGGTCCACCATGGGGCGGCCGATCGCGAACCGCTCTGCCGCCTAGAGCTGTAGGAGGAGTGGATAACCCGTGAAGACCGCTTCTAGGTCGGTCTTCCTGCAGCCGTCGCACAGACCGCTGTACGTGGTGGCAAGGACTGCCGATCCCCAACTGTACTGGGGAACAACACCGTCCTCGGCGTCGGCTATCTCCCTCGCGTAAGGGATCAAGCCCTTGTCGACTGCGTGGCCGTGCGAGTTGGTGAACATCACCCACCCGAACAGCCACAATAGGTACGCCTCTAGGCTCCTCTACAGTGAGTACGCGTCGGCCTCCGGGTCTAGCTGATCAGACTGTAGTAACATATAAAGAAGTTGACACTGTAATTCTAGTACGGACTGAAGGATGAACATAGAACAACAAGAAAGTATTCTTACCGTGTAGCTCAGTACCCAAGCCTGAGGGGGGCCCGCATGCGTGTACGGGGAGATCTCGCCAACGAGGGGAAGCCCCGGAGCACGGTGAACCGGGGCGAACCGCTACAGGATGTCCTCTCGCCACGCCTGGAGCCCGTCAACTGGGCCCACCGCATCACCGGCTAGAGGCAGCCCAAGGAGGAGGCTGACGTCCTGCAGCGTGGGGGCCATCTCACCGCATGGGAGGTAGAAGGTGTGCGTCTCCGGTCTCCACCGGTCCACAAAAGCTGTGATCCGCGACCGGTCGATACCCCACTTCTTCGTCGGGTCAGTCAGGTCCGCTGCGGCTGCTACCAGCCTACACAGCGGCAGAAGGCCTGCCTCCCACAACCTAACAATCAAAACAAAGCAAGTTAGTAAGTTGACATATACAGCTTCACAGTACAATGTTCGTACGTACCTAGTCGTGAACCTGTCGTCCACGGGAAGGAGTCGCCTAGAAGGTCGAGGATGTAAGGTACCGAGCTCGAGGTTCTGCACCGCTGAGAGAAACGACCGATGGGACTGATCGGTGGCGTGATCCAGCAGCTCAGGCGTCTGGTACTCCATACCTGCAAGGAAAAAGAAGCGGAACGGATTAGCTTAATTAAACATAGTGCATTACAGTCAGAAAATTAAACCTTTAAAAGGCCCACACTAAAACGAAAATCAGATAGCAATACATGCATATTGGTACACATTACAGGGACATTACATTAGCAACCAGCGGCTATACTACACAACATAACCCGAAGGTACACGAGGACGCCTGCGATGACGCTGCCTATCAGTGGTGCCTTCCCCAGTTGGCCGCCTTCCATCGGCGCCTGATCCTTCCATAGGAACTTCCGCTGCGCTTGGGGCCTCGGCGTCTTTCGTGCACTTCTTGTAGGTATGTCCATCCTCTCCACACCTACTGCAACGTTGAGCGCTAACGCCGGCCTCGGATTTGTCCATATCGTTGCGAATCCTCCGTGTCCGACGGCGGCCTGCCTTGTTCCTTGCCTTCGT
The DNA here is from genome assembly GCA_003991445.1 of Oryza meyeriana var. granulata. Classification (NCBI taxonomy): domain Eukaryota; kingdom Viridiplantae; phylum Streptophyta; class Magnoliopsida; order Poales; family Poaceae; genus Oryza; species Oryza meyeriana. The sequence continues at coordinate 211,630 of RYFJ01003100.1, read as the reverse complement.
CGGGTCAGGGATGAAATAAACTGGGCTTGTGTCTTCAGTGAAAGTGCCGACGATGCCGAAACCAAAAATCTCGGTACTCCATGTATGCATGATTGCTTCCTTTTTAAAGTACGGAGACACATATTGGCGTTCATCAATGCCGCACTTCCCGCAAGCGGCAATGACATGAGAACAGGGCTTGTGGTACAAGCTTGGTTTCCGACAGGAGCATTTGCATGTCCCATCTTCCTTTAGGACACACTCTTGCCGAGGTTTCCTTGCGAATATGTCACGCCTGGACCTGTCGGCACACAATATCTCAAATCTATGCTCTCGTGTGCCCTGCACTCGGACTCGGTGCTCTCTTGCCTTCTTGCATTTCTCCTCAAGGTACTCTGTCATTTTTGTGCCGAACCAAAGGTTTGCATCGGCCATAGATGGGCCATTCTGTCTGTACCTGTCGTGAAAGTACGTCTGTGTTCCATGTATGATGAACTCCACGATGGCAACAAGGGAGAGTTGCCTCACACCACGCATGACCCAGTTGTAGACCTCTGCAAGGTTCGTGGTCATTATGCCGTACCTTGCTCCACCTTCATCGTACAGCAATGCCTATTTCTCCTTCGGCTCGTGCTCGATCCACTGCGAAAATCTACTAACTGAGGAACCGGGCCTCCTTCTGAATGTACCGTCATCGGTGGGAAGTACACCTAGAGCTTCAGGGCCGTCAACACCTCTTGCTGCGGGTCTTGCAGAACTCTCGCCTCTATGTTTGGCTGTCAGCTCATCAAGTCTCCTCCACAGCTCATTGAACTTCTTCTGTTGATTCTGGGCGCACAAACGTTTGAATATGGCCATCAGTTCCTTGTTTCTGAACTGCTTATAAAAGTTTGCGCCCATGTGACGCATGCACCATCTGCTCTTTACATCTTCCCACACCGGAGGGTATCCCTTGTCTGCGCATCCGTTTCGCAGCTCCTCAATTGCACGCAGCATCCCTGGATGACGGTCATGTATGAGACATACATCTGGCCTCATCCCCACCACCTTTTCCTTAACCAGCTTCAGAATCCAGTACCAACTCTCTGTGTTCTCGTTCTCGACGAAGGCAAAGGCCACGGGCAACACTTGGTTGTTCCCGTCTACTCCGATTGCCGTCAACATTTGGCCTCTGTATTTTCCAGTTAGGAACGTGCCGTCGATGCAGAGAATGGGCTTGCAATGAAGAAATGCAAACATACACGCCTGCAGAGAGAGGAAGGCCCGCTGAAGGACATTCTACCCAGGATTTGGTAACGATGGGAAACTTTTGATTTCGGAGTAGCTGCCAGGATTCCTCGCACAGATGGTTTCCAGTAGACGAGGCAAATTATTGTACGAAGCTTCAAAACTGCCGAATCTCCTTTCAATTATCTTCTGTTTGGCCCTCCATGCCTTGGCATATGTAATGGTGTACTTGTACTTCTCCTCGATGCGCCTGATAATTGACTTGGGCTCGAACCGGAGGTTCTCCACAACAGCATAATACAGCTCTGAAGCGATGAATGCAGATGATATGTTCCTGTGGTACTTCTGAACACCCGGAAGATGGCAGTTGTGCTCCGTCACGATTGACACGGACCAACAGTCATCATATTTCTTCCTGGATGCGTACATCCTCCATGGACATCCATCGCTTGAACTTGCACATTTCACTTCGTACACTGATCTGGTGGACTTTGATACCCAGAACTCCCTCCCAAGTGACACGGCCCACATCTTCACAGCCTCTGTCAACTATGCTTTTTCGGCGTATCTAGCGCCTTGCACCACTTCATTCTGCCGATACTCCCATGCCACGGTGTGCCCCTCTGAGACAACGAGTCCGGAGAAGTCCTCGTTGTCCCATTCTGCCGGGTATACATCGTCCTCCGAAGAATCATCATCCTCCATATGCTCAGGTTCTGAGTCTTCAATTTCCATCTCCTGTACTAGACCTGGGTGTCTCTCCCCTTCATCTGCAAACCCCCAGATCCCATGTCTTCTTGGCCTCCTTCCTCTCCGGCACCCTCGTCTTCTGCCTCATTTTGCTCCCCTGTTTCATCGGGCCCTTCCGCTGTACTTGGACCAGCCTGATCAATGCTGACCCTGTCATGCACTACCACTAGGATGCTCGGTGCCCATCCCCGCTGTAGTGCACTCTCCACAAAAAATACCCAGCTGGCCGTCGAATCTATTGGCATCAATTCCCACCAAAAACCTTCCACAGCCCAGCTAACCAGTGCGTACACCGTAATTGCATTTACTTCAGGATCTACTCCGAATCCCCTCATTAACCAATTGTAAACTCCAGGAAAACTTCTCTCAGCTGGAGCTATAATTCTCTTTTGTGCTACGTTGAACTCTGATAAATCTACCCCATATGGTCCTTCTCTGACATTTCCTTCACCGTGATATATCGCGAATACAACTCTATTTGTCATTTCTGTTGACAAAAAAAATTTTCACTACAGTTATTAATCTGTACTAATCAATATTCGTTCCATAAAAAGGCTATAGGTATGAGTCAAACCATTACCGTTTCTACATTTTACAAACTAACCCAGCAGTGCTAATAAAGTTATATGCTAGGTTTATCTAACGTGTCAAAATGACGTATACCAACGATGGTCATGGCGGAGCATATTTATTTCTAAAATATCTACAATTTACTACATGTCCGTTATGTTCTTTTAGTACGGTCAAATAAATTTAACACTAACAATGGTTATGCCAAACCGTTAATATTTTTATAATATGTCGGGTATTACACTACGCGTCTAGTACTAATTAACACTTGTCTAAAAAATTGACTACATAACAGGGAGAGAGCAAAAAAAACACCTAGATTCGGCTCAAAAATCCGTGAGGGCTTCGCCGCTGTATTGCTCCTCCTTTGCCTCAGTTCTATTGGACGAACGCTGGAGGCGGAAGGGGGAAATGACACGCCGACGAGTGTGCGAAGGGATTATATAGGGAAGGCCTAAAAACCGCCGTCCCTCAGGGCGGCGATTGGGCTAAAAACCGCCCTGGGGGACGGCGGCGAATGCCTCCCAGGCATTCGCCGCCGTCCCCGAGGGCGGCAACGCCACGTGGCCCTCCCGGCTAACGGCGGGCGCCGTTAGCCGCGCCTGATGGGGAGGCCATTCGCCGCCCTAGGCCACGGTGGTTTTTAAATACCGCCATGCCCCACGGCGGCAAGAGGCTATTTATGCAAATTAACCAAATCAAAAATTAGTTTTATAAATTAAAAAAAATTAAATTAGTAACAGTAAAAAACCCCGTGCCTGCCAGTTTGGTAACAACACCTGCATTGGGTTAGAGGCAGCGCCCACCTAATCTACGAAGAAAGAAAGCAATGCACGACGGCCCAATTAAATAGATCTGTGCGGGCAAACTTTTCTGGGCAGGATCATTGATCGCGAAATTTTCTGGACCAGGCTCAGCGAAATAACTTTTCTGGGTCGAGCGAATAGTGGCCCAATCCGTTTGACTGTTTCCGGCGTTGCGTCGACGAGGCCCCCGGGAGGCCACGTTTTCTTCGAGAGCGCTACGGCCTGCGGAGTACTCGTGCTCCGTATGGAGCTAGGGCCCAAAAAAGCCGCTTCCCCGGAGTCCAAAGCACCGGAAACAGAAAAACACACGTCGTCCGTCAGTCAATGCACGCCGACACTGGTTCAGTGGTTCTTGGAGGGCTCTGTCGAAAAAGAAGTTCAGATTCAGAAATACGCTATGATTGGATTAGTTTTCTCATAGCCAAAAATAACTGTATTTTGAGACGAAGAACAGTAGAAAATCTTCGAGATATGGTTACACAGCTTTTAGCTATTACATCGAAGTAATTAATTTATTTTGTGCGTTGGCGTCTACTATATATGTCTTTCTGTCTCGTCACTCGTCAGTAAAGCCGTGCGGCCATGGAAGCTAGCCATGAAAGGAAGATGGCATGGCCGGGCCGCAAATCTCTTCCCCTTGAAATGGCAAGATAAAGATGATCGCATCGATGTTGATCGCTCAAAGGGACAAGGAAATTAAGGAGGCGAGAAAAGAACAGATCGGAAAGGGGAAGCTAGCGACAAGTGCAAAGGCAGAACTAAGAACCCTATGGATTCTATCACTGCTTGGACAAGGAGACATATTCTAGGCTCAGGAAAACGACTGTCAAATATATTTGAATGCCTCTTGCATAAAGCAAGAAGGTTTTTCGTCTTTTTTAGTAGCAAAAGATTGAGTTCTTTACCAGAAAGTATTTTAGGAACCTAAGTGCATTGCCCTGCATGTGTATGGAATTCTAGACAAGGACCGTGCATGCATGCGTGCTTCATTTTATTTTTCTGGTCAAAGCTGTCCATGTGGAGTATAGCTACAAACTGAAAAATGAGAATAAAACAAGTGGGCATCGACTAACAAATACTCTAGCTGCTGCGTACTTTATACTTCCTAAGGGTAAAAGAAAACAAGAAAACGATATCAAGATTGGACAGCTGGGAAGTGGGATCGATGAACTATTGGCAGGTTGCTAGTACTAGTATTTATCCTTCTGTCTTAAAATAATAAAACATATTAGTAATAAAATATATTCTAATATTATAAATTTAATTAGAGGGCTGGAAGTAGTATTGTTTCTGAAATTGTTGTAAACGTCTAGTCACTTTACAGTAGTTAGATTTGACATATACCGTTGCCATGTATGAGAAACACTAATAAGAAAAGGCCAGCTGTCAACTTTTAATCACCGCTGTAATCAAGCTGTGCCACAAGAAAGAAATTCTAGAAGCACCACACATTACACCTCGGCTTTTCTCGCTGATTGGCTGATGGAGACAGCGACGAGATGGACATTAACACAAGAGGGGTCCAAATTTTTAATCCACCTTGTATATATAGTTAATTCCATGTTTGGGCACAGTGGTGTCACCCAGCTACATCACCAATCGATCGACGGGTTCTTTCCAAATCACACTTAACGTGGCATTGAAGTCTATGATCCCCACGGTGGTCGATTACGATCGATAAAGCAATGCGATTGCCGGGCGATTAACTAGGTCCGGATACATATGTATGACATGTAGCTAGCCACTTTTCTTCTATATTCGGATATCCCATCCATCCGAGGTCCATCGGTTACTCGCTTACTCAAACAAGATGCTTTTAATTTAGAGATATACTTTTGGTAATTGGCTAGCAAGAGTGTCTAGATTCATGAAAAAACAGATTTTATTTGGTGCTAATGCATTATATTGATTAATTTGGTATTACCAAAATAATAAAATATTTGATAACAAAAAAATATCTAACTTCATGTTGGTTATCTTTATTTTTTCTAGCTGGTTCCAATATTGATCTATCATATTACCACAAGAAGAGTAAGATATTATACGCAATTGTGCTGTACTCTTGAAATTATTTATCAAGATTCTCTTATTTCATTATGGATGACGTCACATATATAGACTTACTTGTTAGAATCTTTGTGGCTCTGATAGTCTTTCAACTATTTTTTATCTAAAAGTAGTTGGGGATACATCCTATCACTCTTTATTATTATTATTTTTATTTTTTTGAAAACGTATTGGCCGTGTGTCTTATGGCAGAGACCGGATGTAAAATATTTTCATTATTAAAAAAAGATAATCTCTCCGTCTCAAAATGTAAAGAGTTTTAGAGTTGAGTATGAGTATTAAAAAAGTTGTTGGAATTAAATGGATGAATGTTATGATTGTTTGAGAAGAGAAAGTAGGTGAAAATATTTTTTTGTTATGAAAGCATGTGATTAGTTAAAAAAATATAGGTGTAAAGTTATTATATTTTAAAATAAATTTTAAATACTAAAAATTATTATGTTTTAGAACAGAAGGATACATTGCTGTTGTTCTAAACAGCAAATTAATTACTTACAGATGGTGCCATCGCTTGGGTGCATTTTTTGATGAGAGTACGTGGTTGTTCGACGTCACGTAGGTTTACTGTTATGTTGGATTGTCTTAAAACTCATCGCTTGCTTAATTAGTTTGCCGACTTGCTGCGCGACCTGACGGTATTTTCAGTCGGTGAATGGATGGATAGATGAGATGGACGGAGCGAGGCATGCACGTTGTCGTTAAGGCGGCGTTTGTTACACGGTCTCCGGCGCATGTCGCTCGATCGACGTCTCGACTGATCAACCCGTCAGGCTTGCTGGCTCACGTGCGCGCGCGCGCGCGCGGACGACGGATAAAAAAAATCCTCAAAACCACCGTTGATTCGCTGGTGCGGGGCGGCACCGCACGCGACGCGAATACATGGCTCGTGATCGATCGCGCGGGCGCCTCGTGTGTGATAGATAGGACGGCTGGCTGAGCTCGCTTCCGCTCCGGCCTTCCGCCTCGACCGTGCCGACACTCCCCGCATCGATCGACCCGCGGGCCGGCGGCCAACCTGGTGAGTGCGCCATGCGGGGCCTGCACCGTCGACATTGGCCATGGGCGTCTACTCCCCGGCCCTATAGCTACCTTTCTTAGGTGGGATATCGGTCGCACAGCACGCGAAAGCAACTGCTTGCCCAGACTTTCCTGAGATCGATCCGTATGTAGCGGCAGTGCTAGTGAGATGGCACACAATCAAGCAAGGGCAACCAGCTCCCCTGAATTCCGATTTCCTGATCGATAGCGCGGAGAGATCGACCACGTATCGGCTGGGCCGGGCCGAAGTAGTCGTACGCTAGGGAGGGGCGGTCGGGGCCAGATTGGTTTAAGCGGCAGGGTTGGTTCTTGGTTTATAGTACATATAAACCTTACCAAAATACGTAGAATATTAGTAAGTCAAAATGTTGATATAAAATTAGGATGTTTGGTTTGTTGTTAAAATTTTAGTAGAGTTGCTTTGGTTGTTTTGAATGTAACGAACCAAATATTTGGGCAATTCTTGCTTCGTTTGACATCAGATACAATTTTGTTTAGGGTTAAAAACGGTTTGGAATTTCTCCGACTATACTGCATATTGATTCCCTTTTGTACCAACCATTTTTCCTACCGAAATTGACAGCAGCGAAAATAAAGATGTTAGAGGGTTTTTCTAACCGTTTTGTCTATATACCTTTTCATAAGTTATTTCTGAAAAAATACCTACCATATTGTACCGGCAGTCTAGCACATGGATTAACATATATGAATTTTTTATAATATTATTTTAAATCTATTTTTAACTTTATGATAGTTAATCAATTTTGTTTGTACCTTTAAATAATTATCACAGTTCATCCATGCAACAATTCGGTAGAAATGAAACTCTAATTCTATTAGTGTTTGAATGCTATGCCATTGTCATGTAGTATTTAAACTAGTTACCTGCTTCTGTGAATCTTTTCACTAAGTAATTTGTAAAGTAAACATGGTATGATTCGCTACAGTATGGTGCTGTGCTTCCGGTATTAGTCTCAGGCCGATACCGATACGTTGTTGTTTCCATAGTTCCGCTTCGAAGTTTCCGATAGTTCGTAGGCTGCGTTTAATTTGGTTTGTTGGCTCGGCTTATAAACCACAAACCACACGTAAAACGAAAAATATTATTAACGTCTAATTAATTAAATATAAACTATTAAAAATTTGAAAATAGATCTATTTGATTTTTTAAAGATACTTTCATAGAGAATTTTTATAAAAAACACGCTGTTTTATATTTTAGAAAACGTGCTAATAGAAAACTGAGTTATAATTAGAAGTCGTTCCGAAGGGCACATTGGTAAATGGCCTTCCCCGCTACATCGCCTTCCCCCCTACTCTACCACGTTTGGTCCCTTTTCTTTTTGAAAAAAAATATTGTCGCCGATCCCTGTTGTGGCCAGTGGCCACAGTTCTATTTGCTCTTTATTGATACAAGTGTACTCCCTGCAGACAAAAAAGAAAAAAAAAGAGAGAAACACAGAATATGCTTTTGTGGACATGCCAGGAAGGTTCCTGCCGAGGTTAACATCAGAAGAGGATCACGAACAAATCTTCCCCGGGAAGCAGGTGGCGTGCAAGATTTTACGTCCAGTGTATTGTGGTAAGTTGCCTGTTAGGATTTTTCACGGTGCAAGCTGCAGCTGTTGGTAATAATGGCTCCAGTTGACATGATCTCACACACAAAAAAAATGTCATATCGTTTGAAAAAGGAGGAACATCAAAAGGGATGGCCAGAATGTCACACTGATGAGCTCAAAATGCAAGAAATGGGACAATGATCCAGCAAACGTGACAAAGGAGCAGAGCTGCAGAGACTAGGGAGTGTGTAAATGCTGGCTGTGACGTGCATGTCGGCCGGCAGAACATTTCTGAAGCCGCAGCCCGGAGGGCAGACACATAAAAAGTACAGATATACTGCATCATTCGTCCTAGAATATAGCAACTTACTAGTAAATTTAATACAGCCTCGTAGCAAGAATCAGGACGTCTGATCAAATTCATATTCATAGTACTAGATTTTGTTAAATCTACTGCTAGGTTATATTTTAGGACGAAGAAAGTAGCACAGTACTCTCTTTATCATAAAATATAATAATTTCTAGTATTTAAAACTTGTCTAAAATATAATAACTTTTACAACTATATTCTCTTTTCAACCCATTAAAAACTTTCACTATAAAAATATTTTGCCTACTTTCTGTTCTCAACTAATCACAACCTTTTTCTATTTAATTTTAATAAAACTATTTATATTTTAGTTATTTATATTTTGGTATAGAAGGAGTACGTGCTTCATGCTGTTGCTAATGGTGGGCTCCATTATACTACAATTATTACTACTCCACTTAAGATAGTATGAAGAGCTGAAGGCACCTCCACTTACGATCTCTGCATTCTGCAATGATTTACAAACGACTGGAATTTGAATGTTTTCTCCCCCTGAAGCTAAACTTTATTGTTTTGCAAAAGCTTCATTCGGAGTGCACTGTAACATCGAGAAACTCGAGCTCCGAGTGATCAAATAATGGCAGAACGATTACATAGCGTTTCAACGTTCGCCGTGGGTGCAGTACTGCAAGTTTGTTATTAATCAATGAACATATATACGGCCGTCCTCGTGGCTAGACACGGATTACAGTCGCACGGTCAGATGATTAACTCTTGCTTTGCCCGTAAGTTTTTCTAAGATGTATCTGATGCATGAATCTCAGGCTGATACGCAGTAATGACGCGCAAGACTATTATCTTGGTACACAGTACGAAGATAATTGTGCCCGCGAATTCAAGCCCGGTAGGATTCCGTTTTCAAATCAGTCACACCGGAATGATTAGTCAGTGTAGCAGCAGCTCGCAATGCACCAGAAACCGATTCCATTTCTAGATGGAGAGGCAGCTACTGAAACGGCGAAAAGGACGACGGGAAGAAACAGTCCTTACTCGGAAGAACGGAAAATTCAGTAAACTGCATGTACCGATCAGGGTTGGTCAAACTGTCGGTAACTGCGTGGTTACTATGGTTACTGCCCAAACCACCGGGTACGATATCGGTTACCGGCGATTTGATTTAAATAAATTTCATCCGAATTTAATTTTTTTTAAAAAATAAAGAAATCAAAAAATTATAGTATGTAGTACTTAAATTATGGATCACTGTGCTAAAGAAAGTTTCTGAAATTAACGAAGTTTACATCATATTTTGGAGCTCCATTGAAATTAAAAAATAAGAGATGGGTTAAGATATAATTTCTACTTTATTTAAGTGTAAAAGGGATAGCAAGGGTTATGCAAAAAAATTATGTAATATTACATTGTTTTTCTAGAGATACCTACTAATTTTTCTTAAATTTTCTACAATTTTTTAGAATTTTTAATACATTTTATAATTTTTTTGTAATTTTTTCTTTTTAGCTTCAACATACCGCGGCTTACCGTACAGTTACCGCACGATATCGCACAGTAACCGTGACCTTACTGCGGTAACTGCGCGGTAACTGTGAGATTTAAAAATTTTGAATTTAAATTTTTAGAGATGAAATTCATACGGTTTTGAGCGGTTACCGTGGTTATCGTACGGTAACTGCTGTACCATGGGGGAGGGAGGCGGTAACCCCTCTTCAAATGGTATGATGAACACTGATACCGACGCTCCTTGCTCTGAACGGAATTGCTAAAAAGCTTGTAACGGATTTTTAGTAAAAATCTTTCAAATATAACTGTAGCATAATTATAGTGTAATTATATTGTGATTATATTATAATTATATTATAACTTATATATAGTTTCTACGCAACTTATATATAGGTTATATAGAAGTTACGTGCGTTTTTTAATGTGTTTTTAATACTTATTAAGTTACATTAAAGTTACAATATAATTATAATTATAGAATATTAAAGATGTAATTACACTATACTATAGTTACGTTTGAAACATTTTTACCTAAAAATCTACCACAGGCTTTTTAGATAGTCCCTACTCTGAAATGCAGCTAGCATCCAAACTTTCCGAGCTCCAAGCATCAGGACAGTTGGACATAAGAGTACCACTGATTAGTTATGTTGCTTGGTTTCCGTTGCGTAACCTCCATGGCTCTAGCTTAGTTGCTATGCTAGGAGCTACTACCTGCGTTACGTAATATTGCTATAAAATTACTATCGTTATAGTTTTAAACTTTAAAGATAACAATATTATATGATAGATGTAATTTTAGTTAGGTATCTTAATTTGTTGTAACATATTTATGGAGGCTATAGGGCTCGAGTATCTCATGAGAAACATTAAGGTCACTCAAACAGATGATGTATCTAACCTTGTAATTAGAGATACAATAAAACTCAGTATACATTACCTTATACGACAAAAAAAGAATATAGTCCTCATCGAGCACGTTGTATTCATATAAGAAAATCCCTTGGTCAGAATCCAACTGAAATTCCTACCTTGTAACCATGTATCCTCAGTATATAAGAGGAGGCAGGGTGCCCCTCGAGGGCATATGATAATCTCATCAGAGACTACTATGAAAGCAATACACCATAATTGAAAGTAGAGTATTACCTTACCTCGAGAGCCTGAACCAATATAAATCTCGTGTGTCCTTTTGAATCCATCGAGTTTCGGTCCGACGAATAGCCCCATATAATTATTGTCGATACAAAATATCGACAGTTGGCGCGCCAGGTAGGGGTTTCGTCGAGATCATAGTTATCAAGCTCAATGGATCCAACCATAGCAGTCGACGGCATTAACTTCTCTTCCAGACAAGCCATCAGATTCGAGAACCTCGACTTCATCGCCGATAATCTCGGCAATCTCACCTTGTCAGACTCAGTTTTAACCCGATTGGTCAGGGACCAAGCCAACTCAGCGCCGGTTGGCCTACTCAACGCCACAACAGTTTTTAATATCCTGCTTCGGCAACACCCAAGATCTACGAGTTCTGGGACAACTCTCTTTCCTGATATTTGACTCGGATTCAGCTCCAAGCCGATCGAGATCGGGTCCAGGGAAGACAAGATCATCAATTTCCCACTCGGACTCAACAATGCCGTAATAATCTTCAATTCCAATCTGATGCGGCAGACTCAATCCTCTGGAATTCGACTCGGATACGGCCCAGAGCCGCTCGAGAGCGGGTCTAGGGAGGTTGGGGTCATCATCACACCGTTAAACTATTCCGAATCCGACTCCCAGTCGGACAGCAGCTCAGGAAGCTTTTCTCCACCATACTAGGTCTTCATAGCGTCAAAGGGATCAACTCCAACACAAGATACACGCCGACTACGTGAACAGAAGGCTCGCCGACTGCGTGAGCAACAGGAGGAGGACGCACGACGCCTGCAAGCCGAGTGCGACGCTCGCAATGACAACTTACGCAAGGCTGGACGGATTACTCAACAAGAGATCCTCCAAACCAAAGTAGGCGACTATGACGTTTTGTGACCCTACAACAAAACGTCGTGTCCACCGCCACATTGTTGGACACCTTACAATTCAGGCCCGACCACCAGGCCACCCCAACCATCATAAGGATCAAGGCAATGATCACCACTGCAGCATGCCAGCAGAGACAACAATCTGGAGACACGCTCATACCGTCCAACAGGGCTCAGAATCTGATACGGTGATCTCATCTGCCTCAGCACAACGCCGGGCGGCTGGCTCTAGTCAGCCACGCACGGAGTCACGCCACACGTCACTCGGCAAGCAAAACGACGACCGACGGCGATGACATCAGGATAACGCCGCGACAACGGAGATGTCCGAGGCCGACGACGGCGCGATCTCTGGCAAGATATCAACGCTCGACGACAAGAACGCGAGGAAGATGAGCATCACCGACTGGAAGACGAGAACGAGCACTTCGGCCTCTACCACAAGCGGTTTCATCACCGTAGTCGGAGACCTCACCTGGACGACGGAGTACCAGCGTTTACCCATGAGCTACAACAAGTCGACTAGCCATATGGCTTCAAGCCGACTAAAATTGAAAAGTACAATAGGAAGACCAACTTGGAGTCTTGGCTCACAGTTTACACCTTGGCAATCCATGGGGCCGGAGACGATCATAAGGCCATGGCTAACTACCTCCTAATCGCCTTGGCTGACTCAGCGAGGACATGGCTGACAGAGCTTCCTATGCGGTCAATCGGCTCTTGGGGAGAACTCCGTAAGCATTTTGTCGCAAATTTTTAAGGAACGTACGAGAAGCCGTCTTCCGAGTACAATTTATATCAGTGCCACAAGAGGAAGAACGAGTCCCTCCACGATTTTATCAAGCATTTTTCCGAGAAAAGAAGCTCAATACCTAAAATCAAGGACGTGGTCGTCATCGCCGCCTTCAGCAAGGGAGTCAGAGACACACCATTGATCGCCAAGTTCACTCGGAAGCCACCCAATTCCGTTAAAACTCTCTTCGAAATGACCAGTAAATATGCTGATTCAGCTGACGCAGTGGCAGAGATACTTAACGACAAGCCCCGACAGAAGGAGCGATGAGACACGAACGACGCGGCCCTGTCCAAGCCTGAGAACCGCAAACAGAAATCTGGGGACTTCATTGCGGCAGTTGATCGCAACCATTCTTGACCTTCTAGAATCAAGGATTATTAGAACTACAAGTGATATGCTCAGGGGCTCAAAAGCTCAAATGTAAGGATGGCATCCCCACTCACAACTTATACAATATCGAACAGCTAAGTCGTTTTCTGATACATATTTCCTCCTTTATATAATATTCTCATCTAAATGGGCAAAGAGGCAACTCACTTCCTTATGGTTTGACTCGGATACGGCTTAGTGCCAGTCGGGATCGGATCTGGGAGGATGATATCGTCAATTCTCACTCGGCCTTACCAATGCCGCAGCCGCTTACACCTAATAGGTGTACATACTACGTATTTTCTGTTTTTATTTTTAATGATTGCAAAAGTACTCGAGTAGTATAAATTCAGATCCGTGAAACTTTGCTCCATAAAAGGCGAAGTCAAGTCACCAAAAATGCGTGTTTGGGAAAGAGCCATGAGCCGACTCCCGACACTCGAGGGCTATGACTAGTCGGACAGAGTGTTTAAACGTAAGGGGTCAACTACTCGGGGAAATTAAAATCAATAAGAGGAGGAACATATATTTACATACATTGTAAAATACATAAATGTTCTTGGGTGATTGTTTTCTTCATCAAATGCTACTCATTCGATATGTTTATAATGCAGGCCCAGTTTCGGATACGCATAGCAGGAACCCATGGCTACGAGCTGATCTCCTACGCTCGGGGGCTGGACCAGTCTGCCATGATACACTTGGAGTGCGACGCTTTAAGAATCATTCGAAATGCTCCATGAGGGCTACTGACCGAGTACTTGCGCTAGTCGGAACACGGATGTCACCTTTACCTTGGTATGCCCCATAAGGGTTAATAACCTACCTCCGGCACCAGTCGGGGCTCGGGTACCACATGTTTGGTAGGGTGCGTCCCATGAGGGTCGCCAGCCGAATCCTATGCTAATGTGAGGTTTGGGTATCTTATTCAGCTACAATTTTGTCAAGTTGGGTATGCCCCAAGAGGGTCGCCAGCCGAACTCTGCGCTAGCGCAGCGTTCGAGTACTTATTTGGCTAAAACAGGGAAACAAACCACTACTGGAGCTTTCAGTCGGGGATAGCACCAAACTCGAAACCTACGGAGATGCTCATTATTTTTCAAGTCTGAAAGACCCCAATTATTTGATTTCTACTGGAAGACGAACTTTCTAAATATTACAACGAAGCCGAGTAAATCAAGCAACGGAGAAAAACCTTTATCGTAGTCAGAGAAGAACTATATCGTCAAAGCGTATTCGGAGTTCTAATGCACTGCGTCACACCTAAGGAGGGCAAGCAGATCCTGCAATCTATCTACTTGGGTATCTGTGGCAACCATGCTACATCTAAAACATAAGTCAGAAAGGCTTGCAGACAAGGAGTCCTCTAGTCGATTGCGGTTACTGACGCCGAAACACTCGTCTTGTCATATAAGGGATGTCGATTTTTCGTTCGGTAAACTCACCTACCGGCACAAGAATTGCAGACAATCATATGCGCAACGCATACTGAATATAATCTACAGATCTAGAGTCCTCAATGCATCATTATGGGCAATGTACTCAGTTCATGAGTGGTATATTCAAGGATTTCTGCGACGATTTCGGCATCAAAATCTGTTACGCTTTGGTGGTACATCCTCAAAGTAATGGGCAGGTTAAACAATGATCAAAATCTTTGGATTTTATAGGGCTGTGTTGGGTATGTTGATTTGGACTGGCTTATTTGGTAGTAGGCCGAAGATATGAGTTTTTAAATAGCATGCCATATTGGGTCGCCCGCTGGTCGCGTTAAATTCGCGATGCAGGTGCTATTTTACTGGAACCGATTAAATAATCAGATATGCTTCATACTAAGTCTATAGCCGGGTGTATATATTCGGGTATCTTGATTATTTGAAGATATTGAGGATATATCCTTATAATGATCAATAGCTGGTTTCCAATAAAATTAGGGATGCAAGTATCTCTTAAGTATACCTCATCACGTATTGGATTTATTCTATAGTGATACTCGGTTTACATGCTTATTCGGCGCATACTATTCATATTTTTCCACGAAGCCCTTCATAGCCTCGTTGCCAGCTGATATGACGCAGGACTTTGAGAAGAAGCACTTGGACGACGAGTATTCGGGAGCAAAGCACTCGAAAAGCCTTCACCAAGAAGGATGAGCACTCGGCATCAGCTGTGACTCAACTATGCAGGTTTCAGGGGCTGCTGTGGATAACATGGGCTCCGGGTACCTCATGAGAAGCATTAAGTCCACTCGGACAGAGAATGGGTATAACCTTGTAATTAGGAATACAATAGAACTTGGCATGCATTACCTTGTACGACAAGGAAATGATATAGTACTAGTCAGGCACGTTCTATTCCTAAAAGAAAATCCCTTGGTCAGAGTCCGACTAGGGTTCCTATCTTGTAACCCTGTCTTCTCGGTATATAAGGGGAGGCGGGTGTCGCCTCGAGGGCATATGATAATCTTATTAGAGAATACCGCAAAAGTAATACACCATAACTGGAAGTAGAGTATTATCTCACTCCGAGGGCCTGAACCAGTATAAATTTCGTGTGTCCTTTCGAATCCATCGAGTTTTGGTCCGATAAATAGCCTCATATAATTATTGCCGATACAAAACATCAATAATATTATCCCAACAATATGGTAAGGATCTCCCTTCTCCGGAGAGAGAGCACTTGCTAGTGCGAGAGCAGAGAGGAGGAGAGGAGAGCTGGCATAGGATTAGATGGAATGAAAAAGGATGCCCTCATTTGTGTTTAGGAGCTTCTTTTATATTAGATAAAAAGAAAGTTACATAACTGTTTTTGGATTATTTACATGGGAGTAGCATTACCTTGGGAGTATTTTAGTCCCCTATTATATTATTTAAGACAACACTCTAGGAGTGGGGTTTTACCCCCAACATAATTAGCCCATATCTTATCAATATGCCGTGAGAACGAGAAAGAGAAGAGGGAAAGGAACAGTACGCGCTATCCAGCCAGCAAGTCCGGCCTCCTAATGAAAAAAAGGCAAGCTGAATTTGGTGGGGGGAGAATTAATTAGTGCACAGTTCGGTTCTGCATGGCTTGAGCAGGCGCTTTCCATTGCAGCTACTAGCCAGCAAGCTCAATCATGCAGGTTACTCATGCAAGGCAAGTGCACATCACGCCATCCTTTTGTGACAGCAACGGCCTCTAACTCGCAGTAGTAGTACTACGTAGCGGCAGCGCCGGGCGCACCAACCTCGGGAGCCCAGAGCTAGCGGTGACGTCGTCGCGATGAGTAAACTAGTCGTAACATGTGGCCGTGCCGAGCAGCGTGTGTGTGTGCCTGTCGCGTAATGTAATGTGTAATGCAGCCACTTAGCTGCTAGCTTTGGGCTTGCATAACTTCAAAGAGGAGCCACCATGATGCACCACCTCTTTAATTTGTATTTTTTTTCTCTCTCTCTCTCACCTTTGCCCTTTTACTTACTTTCCTTTATAGAGGAGGCATGTCAAGATCAATCAAGCCTCAGGTAGGAGAATCCTGGAGGATCCTTTTGGCCACAATAGAGACATGCACTTGAGGTAATTCCTAATCGATCGATCAGCAACTTGCCGGGCGATTCTTTTACATGTCACCCATGCATCCTGCATACTACCACGTAGTCGTCGTCTTAGTGCTGTGGAAGTTGCAGCGGTAACAGCTTGCCTTATGGTGGCTACGTAGCTCGGTAGTCGGTAGTGCTAATTCTTCCTGCTTTTAGCTGTCCACTTGTTTGAAGTCTGAAATAATCAGCGTCGACTGCAAGTATAGCATGCTGGACATTGCCCGGCCCCCTTGGTACTACAATTGGAGTTCCCTTGAAGAAAGAAAAAAACAGAGTACAAAAGGAAGGAGGATGATAACAGTACAAGTTGTCAACATATTTTTTTTTGTGCTATTGTCCAACTTTCTCCCCCCTGAGCCTCTTTTTTCTTGTGGATGAAAAAGAGGCCAGCTTGTCTTTTAGCAACTGTTGTGGATCGGTCGAAAGGGAAAAGCTGCCTACCCTGGTCCTGGTACTCGGGTAACTTCGTCAGAAGAATTGGAGAAGAAGCATTGTTGCATATGGAACATGTAGATCATCCCAATTTAGCAGAAGTGTAACACTACGTGACGCACATTTCTTGAGTTTCACTCATGCAGGTTCACCTGGCAAAAAAATGTGCCCCTTTTACGGGTGGCATGCAAATTGTGCCTCCAGCATTATAGTGACTCCGCATTGCTATCACCACTTAGGCACTTACATATGTGTTGTTCTTTCCAAGCAATTAACTTTGGTAGACACAGTTAGACAAGTGACCGATCACTGAGCTTGCCTAGCAGAGTAGCAGTCTCTGAAGTCAAAAGAAGGGAGAACCAGACAAATCCTAATGCTCAGTAGCATTCACAGATCTGACCAGCCACTGCAAATACTTGCAACTGATCTCGTTACTCCAAGCTGTGAATGCACATGAATGCCATCCTAATATTTCCCCCCGAAACATTACATCATCACATAGGTGGATGCTAGCTTGCCTGCCTACTGAGTAAATAAACGGTGCAATTTGGTCTGTGCATGCAGTTGCAGTTGTAGCGCGCACAAGCGCAAGCACAGGTTAATTTAATTTAAGTGCGCGGCCGTTAGGCATAGGTCCCCAACTAAACTGAACTCGACATGTACATGGAGCAGGCTGGAAGCTAAGCCTGACCCTGATTGGCCACCAACCTTGCCGCGGCCGTGCGCGCGGGGGTGGTCTCCGCGCTACGCTAACCCCTGCATGCTTTCTCCGGCGCACGCTAGCTTGCCCCACCTCCCCTCCTGGATGGAACGGACACACCCCTCGCTACATCATTATCCTTGCGCGGTTGTGTAGCCTCGAGCCACTGCTCTTATCTCTATCTCCTACACGGTTATACATGCTGCTGAACTAGCTGCCATCATTTGGCACGAGCCTTCAAGCTACACTAACCAGTTGTACGGTACTAGCTAATCGGTACAGAAGCACTTAAATTAAGTAGTTTTAGATCGTTTTCGCGCTTGGCTGCATTGGCATGCAAGAACAACATGAACACCACTGATGAGATGTACCGCTCAGAAATTCGTTGCAAACTTGCAATGCATGCATGGCAAGTATATATCGTGCTCTTAATTAGTGGCTAGGCCCTCCAGATAGATGGAAAAGAAACATAAAGGTTGACATGTACAACTCGATCATGCGTATGCTTTGGCGCACAAGGTTTTTTTTCTGGCGTGGGAGTCTAAGTGCTGGGGTTAAGCGGGTTGCCCTCTCCTGAATGCAATTGCTATGGCCAGAGAGGCTTTAGGGACCCTCGCTTTTAGCGTACTGAAAGCTGAATGATTGCACGGTTGATCGAGGCACGCACTGCAAAGTACGTAGTACTCGAATTTAGGATGGAATCGATTGATCGATCGAGCCGTCTGGTACGTCGAACTCAACATCTGTATCTCACCTTTTCCTTCTAGTGGTACGAGGGCCAGGGCCCGCTGTCCTGCTTTGCTTCGTTTGTTTGTTCCCGTTTTGTTCTGCAGTAACTTCGGCTAGGGTAGGCGGTTAATCAGGTAAAAGGTCCTCTCTCTGGACTCTGCCCATCTGCTCTCTCTCATTTCTGCTTTCTTGCAGATGATGAGACCAAAGCGTATGTGTTATTTTCACCTTTCAGCGAGTAACTTTCACCTTTGTATATCTTTCTAGAACAAGCAAGTTTTACCTCCAACTCCTCATTTCGATATCTTGATAGACGAAATTTAAGATATTTTACGGTTTCACATTTAAAATTTTCACTGTTCTAGAAAATCCATTTTCTTCTCTGAAGAAAAAAGCGTCAACTCCTAACTTATGACAAGCCTACCGTCGCATGGTTTTCTTTACATATGTAGCAGGCCGACCAAGTTAGGGTTTAGGCCTTCTTTGAAAACAGAGGAATTTTGAAATATTTTTTTCTCTGTAAATAGAACCGATTGCTATAAAATCTTGTAAAAATTCCTACTACCTCGCAAAAGAACTCTTACGTGGAAAGACGTGGGGCCAACACTGCAATTCTAACTGTCGGCTGCTATCCTCTTCAGGATCTCCTGGACAGTGATCAGTTTAACCCCATATATGAAAAACAATGCCGTATTTACACGCACGAGTACGACGTCCCCGACCGGCCGCAACTTGGATGGCAGCTTTAGCTTCGGCTGTCGCGCACGCACAGTTGGCCACCGCGCGCCCGCCCGCCCGGCGGCCATCTGCAAATCAACACGGATGGAACGCGAAAGTCGGCTGCAGAAGTGGCTAAACTATTGACATGCATGGCACAGGCGCACACACACACAGTCGGTACGGCCAGTGTCGACGGAGCCGGGCACAATCAATTAAGGACGTGGCCAATTAACATGCATTGCCTGGCACAAGCTAATTAAGCAGTGTTTAGCAGCAGAGCTTTGGCCGCCGTATGATCTTACAAGTATTGATTTAGCCCCACAGGCTAGCTAAGCACCGTAGCAACTAGTACGAGTGCTGCACTGCTGCCTGATGCGTGTGTGTTTTCGCTGCCTAGCTCAATTAGCTCGGCTGTGTAGCTGCAACTTGCGAGTTCCTTCGGGAGATTAATGGTGACATGGTGTACCGTGTTCTTCCCTAACCATGTGTTGATGGAAAAATCTTAGTCATAATCTCCAACTAACCCTGCTTTTTTCCTCCGTCCTTTCCGTCCTGTACCCGCGGGCCCCTCGCCGCTCGCTTTCGCTAGCCCTCTATTCCCCTCTCTTCTCTTAATTTCTCTCACGAACAGGAGGTATCTTAAACTCCAATCCATTGCGGTGCAAGCACATCAAGCTGCACGCACCCAGGTACATACCGAGAAAAGAGGTTGCAGTGAGACGCTGGCTCCGTGGCTCGTTGGCTGCTTGCTTCAAGCCCACTTGATCGCTCGCTGCTCTGCTGCCTCTCGATCGTCTCCACTCCCGCGCGTATCGTACGTTTCTGCAGTAGTTCTCGGCACGCTTCCCCATATATACCCCTGGCTCGCGCGCCCAGCCGGCCGCCTCGACAGATCGATAGATAGATACACCGGCCGGCAAGGGCAACGGACCAGCGGCTGGTAGCTGCTCGCGTGTCGGGCGGGAATGGGACGGCACGCGTCCGCTGCCGCCGGTGTCCAGCAGAAGCTGCGCAAGGGGCTGTGGTCTCCCGAGGAAGACGAGAAGCTCTACAATCACATCATCCGTTACGGCGTCGGATGCTGGAGCTCCGTGCCCAAGCTCGCAGGTATGTCATGCACATAACACTCATAGTCCTGGCTGCTCTGCTCTTTGCATGCATGTGTCTCGGTGTCTCACACCTGTATGGCTTGTGTGCTCCAGGGCTCCAGAGGTGCGGCAAGAGCTGCCGGCTGCGGTGGATCAACTACCTGCGCCCCGACCTGAAGCGGGGCAGCTTCTCGCAGCAGGAGGAGGACGCCATCGTAGGCCTGCATGAGATCCTCGGGAACAGGTTGGTACAGCCTCGAGCAATGCGTATCGGCTTTCTCGTTCGTCGCAATGCAGGGGTGATTTGTTAGCGATAAGTGGCCTGATCAGTGAGGTGAATCCGATGCAGGTGGTCGCAGATCGCGTCGCACCTACCGGGTCGGACGGACAACGAGATCAAGAACTTCTGGAACAGCTGCCTCAAGAAGAAGCTGCGGCAGCGCGGAATCGACCCCAGCACCCACAAGCCCATCTCCGCAGCTGCGGCGGCGGCTGCGGCGGCATTGGACTCGTCGCTGCAGGACCAGAAGCCGCCGGCCACCGCCGACGGTTTCGCCCTGAAGCAGCAGGTGTTCGACCCGTTCCCGGTGACCGACAGCTTTGGCGGCGGGTTCGACGCCGCGGGCATGGCATTGTACGGCCACCTCGGCGGCAAGGATGCGGCCGGGTTCGTGGATTACAGCAGCGTGCTGGACGTGTCGGAGAACCTGGGCTACGGCGAGAGCTCCAGCAACAGCAGCAACTGGAACTGCGGCGTGGGAGCACCGGAGGTGAACAATGCGCTCGAGAGCGAGGCGCTGCATTGGGCCACCGAGAGCAAGGTCGAGCCTTTCGTGGGGTACGGCGGCGAGGGGGACGCCATGGAGCACAAGTTCGTGCTGCCCTGCCATGGGCAGCAAGAGCAGAGCATGTCACATTTCGACTTCGACGTCGGCCGGGGCATGGTGGTCGGCGACTTCAACCTCGAGTACTTCCGATGAGGTTTTTGTGAATTAAGCCATTATCGTATATATATTGTTCCAAGGCATTTTACACAAAGGGCAACACCAACCGGGAGCGTAGAGACTGTATTCTGTTAATTTTCACTAGTCCATACTCCTTAATTAACACCTTTTTATGGTTTCTGCATGGGTAAAAATATAAATAAGAGGTATAGGAATGTAAACACTGTGTAGTTAATTACTATGAGATTTTGTAAGAATAAGTTTCTTACACTTGTACTCTGCAAGTTGCTGCCACTGGGAGGACTGTGTGCTGTGTATTCTTCTCCTGAAGAAGGAACAATCAAGGTTCTCACTAATTGCTTGGCCAGGTCGCTATCCTGTTTTTTAGCTTTTCTTGATTTGTGTCCCACGAAAAGCAATGAGAAAGATGGATACTGTTTAGGAGCACCATCCATGATAGTCAATTCCAATTATTGTTTAGGAGCCGTAGTAATGCTTGGACAACAATTTCGTGGCATTGTTAATGCTGCTGTTAGCTTCTAACCAAAATTTCTCCCAAGGTCCCTTCTGCCAAAAGCTACGTGTATCACTCCCATGATATAGTAGAATAAATCTATCGGTGCTTGAAGAGAAACAAAAGGCAAGTGGGATTAAAGAAAGACGCTAACCACTCTGCTGTACTCCCTCCGTCTAAAATAAGTTTATTTTTTTATCTATTTCATTTATTCCACAAAAATTTTATCTTTAAAACAATTAATACATTAGTATTTATTAAAGTGTGAAACAAATACATTGGAATTTGTTAAAGTTATAGATAAATGCATTGAATTTTATTAAAATAGATGACACGCACATTGAAGCTTGATAAAATAGAAAATTTTACAAATTTTTAGCTTTATATTGGTATATGTGAGATAGGTTAAAGATGAATATATTTTGAGATGATACCTTTTCTTTTCTAAGAAACCAAACAGAAACATGCGAGTTTGGTTAGTTTAATTTAGTTGGCAATTCACAAACCATAATAGTACACTAGTTCTTCTATTGAATTGATTGGTTAATAGTACATTAGTAGTAGTAGTGTACAACACATCGTGCGACGTGAGACCGTCAATTTTGTCGGGGCGAGCCATGATGGCTTGCTCGATGCCAAGATCCTGACCGCTGCTAGCGACAGAAGCAATGCACGATAGCTGGAAACATCGTCGTGAACATCGTGTATCAAATCAAACCTAGACGCCAAAAGAGCTGTCAAAAACGAACGGGCCAGTGAATTCATCTTCCATGTAACGGCACAAACTCGAGTGCAAAATCATCGCCCCCACACCGACGCTGCCACAAACCAAGCCAGCAGCCACACATAGGGTGGATAATTAACCAGCTTGACTTATTAAAACTTGTTATTTTTACAAGACCATTCGAACTTTGGCTCGAGCTAAAAGCGACTTGTTAGGTTCGTTAACGACCTATATCAAATTATACTTCGTCAGCATAAAAATATAAGACATATTTTATTTTTTAATAAGACTTTGAATACCAATTGTTTTATTACTATATCATGTATGTGACATAAAAATATAATCATAAGAATTACTTTTTAAATATGAATCTAATAACATCAATTTTACGTCACAAAATTTATATGTAAATAGTGTTACAAGAGGTGAAAATATGCCTTATATTTTTGTATAGTTGTTTTATAATGCTCTTTACTAGTAGTAGAATCAATTTAAACTATTCATATTTTCTAATATCATGAATTAGATCTATTTCTACTACCAACTTAATTACTGGTAGTAGAATTTGTATATCAACGATTGAGGTCACTTCTAGTGGTGATAATATATAATGCCCATGCGTTCTATATGTAAAACTAATTTAATAAAAAAGCTATTCGTGAAAACATGGCTCTTTGGTTGAAGTCTTTGTGTGTGCCAGGATCTCAATCCAAATCATTCTCATGTGATCAATTCCAAATCCCTATTCGAATTCAATTCCAAAACTCAGATCAAATCCCTCCAAAGTAGTCTAAAAATTGGTCAAACCAATTCCTAGGTACTGGGCTTTCCCTCCCACTCTACCGAACGGCCCAGCCTATTTTTTCCCTCTCCATTTTTCCTGCACCGGATGACCTAGGCTGATGTCCCCTCCCCGTTGGCTTGCTTTGGTCTCTTCCCCGCCGGCCTGGTTCGGTCTCTCCCCGCCAAGCCACATGTGCTGCACATGCCACAGCGGCGAGGAGAAATCCCTTCTCTCTCTCATGCCCATGCTGCGCCGCCGCCGTTTCATGCCTACTCTAGCGCGCCCACTGTTTCGCCATTCCCACCGCTCGCGCGCCTCGTGGCCGACCAGTGAGGATGCCTGCGACGACCACAATGTCCCCGCTCGCCTCCAAGACCCCTTCGCCTCCTTTTGCCATCACCGTCGTCGTCACCATGGCCCCGCCGCAAGCTGCCAAAGCTTGGAGGCAATCACCGCGAGCTCATCTGCCTCGCCACCCCAAAGCAGAGGAGACAAGCCCCCTTTTCCTCCACTCCCTATCGCTTTTGTGCTCCCAGCACGGTGCTGTTCCCTCCTTTCCTTGGCCCCTAGCGTGAATGGGCCATGGCGTCAGTAACACTGCCGTGCCAGCTTGTCGTCTGCCCCTTGACTGAGCCAAGCGCGCACCCTGCTGCTCTCCCTCTGCCTCGAACCGACCTAAGGCACCTATAAAATCCCCCATACCTCCTCCCTTTCTCCTCTTCCACACCACCACTCCACCCTCTGCCTTGGAGCTCATCGTCCACCGCCGCTTCGAGCTTGCCATCCCCCATACCTCTGCTTCCTCTTCCTCGTCTTGTCCGTGCCAAGGCCGAACGATCACGTTCACGTCGCCAGCCACTCATCACAGCGCCTCTTCCCTCTTTGTGGTAGTCCCCTATCTCTCTCCTTCCTCCCGGCCCTCGTTCCACTCTGCTAGCTAGATCATCGTCGTTTCTTATTGCGTAGCCACCCATAGTAGCTCGCCGTGCTCATGTTTCCTCTGAACCACAGCCGTTTAGCCGCCGCCAGCCACATGGGCTAAACCATCGTTGATCTAGACCTTGGCGTTTGAATCCTGAGCCCCCATGGAGATCCTAGCTACCCCGAATCGGTTCCTCGAGCCTCACCGGTGAAAGCCCCAAATCCGACTGCTGTCTCAGGTCCGTCACAATCCATTGTCACCGGCCAGCTCTCGGTGAATCTGAGCCATTGGCTACAACTCCCGTAGTCCCCGCGTCACCTCGGTGCTCTCTACGGAGGTCGCCTTGTAGTAAAATTTCCGGAGAAGGCACGCTGCCGCCGGTCGTCGGATGAAGACACTACACGTATTCAACCTCCTGCCATCCTCCATGGCCGCCACACGGTCGCCACATCGATGCCACCAAGCCGTCGTGTCGGCAAGACTGTGCCCCGCGTGCCTCACCCCAAACCCCCTCGCATACACCCGGTTCACGTGGACTGTATGGCTGACAAGCAGGTCTTGCATGTAGGGCCAGGCCCATCGGTCAGTCTCTCCGGCCGCGTTCTCCCATCAGCCTGTTGGGCCGCGTCGTCCCACTAGGTTGCCTCGCCACGTGGACCGCCATGTTATAGCGCCAGCCCAACTTGTCTCTTCTCTTGGTCTCACTTGCCCACCATCGGACTGGGCCGAGTCAACACTCCTCGGCCCAATAGGCTGAAGCCTCTTTTCCCCACTGCTCGAGGGCCTAGCCTAGTACACGCACCCAGACTCCTCCTACCCGGCCCGTCTGTCAGTGGCCCAAGGGGTATAAAGTCCCTAGAACTCGACATTTCCAATTTCCAAAATCACTTTCTCTTGTCCAGAATTTCCATAAATATTCCAAAATTCATATCTCCTCAACCGTTCGTCCGATTGACTCCATTCCACCTCCAAAATTTCTTTAAAAATGAGATCTATCCGATGGCATGCTTAGAGGTCACTAATAGGGCTTTTATTTTGGTCCTTGTGTTGAGTTGCCTAGTTTCGCGTGTAACTTCGGAGCTGGAGGAACCTCAGGATGCGGATTTCGGAGGAGAAGCTCAAGGCTTTGAGCAAGGCAAGTCACCCTTGAACATGTTGCGTCTAAATTTACGGAACTAAGTATTTTATTTGCAAAATTGCATTTCTTAGGTTGCACTTGAAAATGCTCGGCCGCGGTTTGCAAGAAACTGGCTGGCCTACCTAACTTGCTGCATTGACCATCCATGACAATTGTGATACCCTAAATGCCCTTGTCACCTTCCTTGCTTGGATCTAGTGACTGAGCCTTCGAGCACGATGCCAGCGATCATCCTCAAGTTTTAAAATGATCACAATGGGTAAAACTTGGGTTTTACAAAACCTTTGGAAAACTCAATGCATGGGTCGGTGTCTTAAAAATAAAATAAATTTACAAAACTTATGGTACGAGAACCGTGCCTGAGAGGCAAATCTCCCGTATTCGTAGCTAAGGAGAAATAACGTACAAGAGTACAACTACATAGGTGAAATGGGAAGCCCCTTGTTGAGTAACTAGCCGCCTAGGGATGCCTTGCATGCCATTGGACTGTGGATCACTGGGAGGATGACGGGATGCCTCCTGTTTTCTTGGCATAGCATGGTTTCGGACCTATCCTGTCGTTGGTCTTGGACCCCTCTAGTTGGCATGGGTAACTTGGTGTCGACTCCAGAAATGACTTGTTTTGAAAACCTCTAGTCACCAGTCGTGGACGTTCTGCACAAGTTGGGTGATAGAGTAAGTCGCGTCGTGTGGATAAAGTATACCCCCTCTGCAGAGGTTATTAGCTTTTTGAACAGCCATGCCCATGGTCATGGGAGGATGTGCAATGATTGCTTAGCGTAGTTTTGTTTAACTACTGCCTATGAAAAGAATGTTGTGAAATGGGAATTAGATTTCTAAATTGAGGTGAAGCTGTCGTGGACAGTTGGGCCGTGGGCTCAGTGATTGTGAATTGGCTCACGAAGCCAAATCTCGGGAAGTCAACTTTGAGAGCTGCTAAATCAATGTTGAAACACTATACTCCGACCGAGCGAGACTCCACCTTGCTCCGGTTGTTGAGAAGCACACACTTAGCATGTATAAAGGTTTTTAAATAAAACCGAATGGCAAAATAACCAGCCTTCCTTTCCAGCTCGCATTAAACACTTAAGTTCTTATGATTTGCTGAGTATGCTAATACTTATCCTTGTTCTCTATAATCTACCCCTACCCAGTGCTTGAAGAAGAAGAGATGGATCTCACCAATGAGGAGTTTTTCCTGGAGTAGGCAGGATTTGAAAAGTTCTAGGGTTTCGGCTTAGTTCCTGAGTTGCGCTTGTGGCTTTAGGCTAGTTTCTATTTTTACTTTTTTGGTAATGTATCATTGTGAACTCGAGGTATATTCATAGTTCTAACTTGCTTGTAAGACTATGTATGGTAATAAAGATAGTTGTACCATGAAGTTCTATCTTCCTGTGGTACCAGCACTATGTTCCTGGGACTAGTACAATTATGCAGGTTTGTTTATCGTCTCAGAATCACCTTTCCCGGAGAGCTAGTTTGGGTCGTGACATAATATTGATGGTAGAATACTATCAGTAGAGAGCATCATAAAGTTACATATTTTTGTACGGATGGAGTGTCATCTTTAAAACTTTAAATTACAATTTTATCATATATTAGCGTAATAATGAATACTAACTAGTAAAGAATTTAGTAGGTACAAATAGTTTGAATGTTATTAAAAGAGTAAGCACTAAGTATATGATAAGGTGATTTTTTGTGCTAGCGAATTAAGCAAGCTCATGTGCTAAAACTCAACTCGATTTGGTTTATTATGACTATGGTACGAGCCAAGCTGGGTACGAGCTGATTCTTTATTTTCCACACTGACCTGTATGCGGCCCGGGCTAAACTTTTAGCCTCCTTCTACAGCTCTACTCATGCTAATTATATTTATAAAGTTTAAATTTAATTTAATTGTTCAAAGAAAACAATCAAACATTTAAAGCAATAATTGGTGTTTTTTAAATCTAAGACTGAAGACATGAAATTCTAGAAATTCGGAAAAAGATAAAAAAAACATACCGCCTTTAATCCAATAATTAATTTGCTGATCACTACGTCATACGCCTCAGTGACACGATACTAGTTAGAAGAGAAAATCGAACTTTGCACAATTTTGACATAGTAGGAATCCCATATGCCATGTGTGCAGATGGTAAGCACAGGAGCCAATTAGATTAGATAGTAAGCATGATTGGTAATACGCACAGTGAGAAATAAGAGAACCATCAATCATTTAATATAAAAGACCTTCAAATAATTTATTTAAGAAGGATAATTCAAATAATTTATTTAAAAAGGAAATCATACAGTATTTAATTTGCCTTTAATTTATAAGTGTTGTTTTTAGAAACAAATTATAATATAAAATTGAAAAAGCCTAGATGCCCACGCAAGTGCATGGTCCACCTCCTTTGAAATTAGAGAAAAACTATTAAAGTCCATTAAACATCCTAAAAAACCCTCCTAGGACTTCCCTTGATGGTTCTAATAAATTACAAAATCCTAGAAATTCTTGGAGAAAAAAAGCAAAACATGTAACTATCGATTTTTACTTAAATATCTAGATCCATCATTTTAGAAGGTTATATATCCAATAACTTTTATAGAAACTAAGTTTTCTCTTTTCCATAATGGTGCTCCCCCAGCTGTGGTCTTGATCAGATGCCCTATGCACCATGCACATATTTGGGTTCATAGCAATTGATCTTAATGTTTTTATCAATAAACAATGTTTAGATGATAATAAATTTTAAATTATAGATTCGATTTATAATCCATTTGAACCGTTGCATCAATTATAATTAAATCAACAATTGAAGACTCATGTAGGCTATATTTTAGTGCTAAACAAACTATGACATTTGTGGCCACATGTCATCTTGAGACCTTTACTAAATTAGAGAAAATCATAAAAATTCTCATAGAAAGCAAAATATCTAGTACTTAAATTTTACACCAATTATAATGAACCTTTATAATATAATGTCCTTTTAGCAAACTTAATTTGTCTCAATGAATACATGTTGGAAGCGATATGCATTGATTTTGGTAATTTCATAGAAAAACGATTTTCTGATGACCAACGCAACTTTTAAATTATACATCTGGTTTTTGAAGGCTCTAATAAATTAGCGAAAATTCTAAAAGTTCTTAGAAAAATTAAAAAGTCTAAACCTTATTTTGTAATTGAAATCAATTGTCCCATTATATTTAGGCATCCGACTATATTCCTCTATCCATCCTTTAATTTATTGTAATGTTTAGCCTACTAATTGAAGGCAGCATGATCATCGAGTATCAAGATAGGTCGGTGCGAGCACGGATAGCCTTGCAGAGCAAGGGGCATGTGTGTTAGGAAATCATGGGGAAAAAAGCCCATGCATCAACTTCATTGTATTAACAATAACAAATACATACTTATTGATAAAGATTTACTTAGAAAGCAACGCATGTTGCAACAATATTTTTGTCTTTAAGATTCCAATGGTCCTTTCAACAAAATCATAACTAACATTCAAAATAATTCAAAATAATTTTTGATAGAAAGATTATAAGTTTATCATCATCTAAAATTAAATATTCAAATCTTTATGGTATGTAATAGAGTTTATGAAATATTAAATAAGATGCCCGCGTATTTGTGCGGGCTTCCATCCTAATGAAATTAGAAGACTAAGCGCTAAGTAGCACTAAGTATATAAAATTAAGATGATTTTTTGTATGAGCGAGTTAAACAAGCAGATCATGAGCTAAAACCCAACTCGCTAGGAGTCCGAGCCGGGCCCGGTACGAGCTGATTTTTTTTTCCCACACCCACCTATACGCGGCTCGGGCAAAACTTTTCTTTGTGGAGGCCCGCTTCAAACTCTGCAAACATCCGATCGATCTGATTCGTTCTGATCCGTGTTGGCGTCTTGCACTGCAGTCAGAAAGAAGGACCAGACAGTGAGAGGAACGGGCTCATAAATGGGGGCACAGTTTGGCGAGATCTCGCATAACGTATACGCACGCCTGCATGCGCTACGTGCACCGTGGTGCCCAGTTGCTGGGCTCATCGATCGATCCGTCACGACGACTGAACAGAGGACGAGAGAACGGGGAATAAAGGCGGTGTCGCGCCGGCAGCCGGACATGCCGCACCTGTCGCGCATTGAAGCACGGCCCTGTGGCGCGCAGCAGCAGGACTGCAGGAGAGGCCGAGGCCGCCGCGCGTACGGCGTTGCCGCGATGTGAACAGGATGGTCCTTGCACAGAAGCTGCACTGGAAGTGGCGCTGGCAAGGGCTCCACGCCGTGGGGTGGGGGTACGGTGGGGCGGCGATTCTTGTCGATCTGATCGCTGCGACGCTGTTGGGGATTGAAACAGAACACGGGCGGCAATGTAGGACGACGTAGCTGGGCTCCTGGGCCTGTGGCCCTTCGATCCTTGGCTCCGCGCTGATGCAAGTACGTCAGTACGTGCGCACTTGCGAATCTTGAGTTGGACTGGTATTCGGCTACAGATCTATCTGCGTGTGTATTTGCTATCATCCTTTTTCTTTCAATGGTCTATCATCTATCTATGTACGAGTATCTAGCTATTTATATCTATCATCATTTTGTATATACGTATAAGAGAATTCTAAGAAAATTTTTACTTCAATCAATTAGAGGAATAGCAAATACATCTAGCCATCCATGATCTAATTTGTCGATGGCCATCATGAGACTTGTACTGTGATCTGCAACTCGTTACGTCAACGCTAACTATTGGAGTGGTGAGGTCTCAAATAAAATCCAAATAATTACTGTAACTATCATGCCTTAAAGTAGACTTGACGTCGTGAACTATAAATACGTTATAAACTCATAGCGCCGAACTCGAAATAAATGAGATACTCAATAGAATAGCCTCCATCAGTCCTCCCCGAGATATGTCCGTCAAACCACGCGATAATGACGACCATGAGACTATATATCACAGAGAACTCGATTTACATCAGCTATTAAGCAAATATTTCAATTATTTCAAACTCATGCTTGTGTTCGACTATGCCGCTTATGACCGCGAGCACGGCTAATTGATTAGTTTTGACTCTGCAGAGTTTGTACAACTTTACCCACATGATGTGATAGAAGCCAAAACAGTTACACCCTAGGTTGTTCGATACCCGTCAGTATCCCACACTCTACACGTTGAGTGCGGCATAGAGATCACAACTTAGCCTTTACATTGTTCAATGTTTAACCCTGCATCAGTGACGGCAAGCGGAAATCCACACCAAGGGGCTACCTCGATGCCGCTAGGTGGCGGGCCCTCGCCTTAACCTAACGCCATGGCGGCAAACAAAGCAAACCCTCTGTTTCTCCACGAGGCAGTATACCGTCGTATTGGACAGACTTAGACGCCTAACGCCGTTACGGGCCGTTAGATAGTTCCTATGAGCTAATAACGCGACTTAACTCATACTACTTCAGCCTACTATATGCAAGGCTAAACACTGAGCAACTTAATGAGCTAAGGCCATCCCATACTAGCACATATGGTTGCACGGTATACATAAGTTGATGACATTGAGTTCAGTCCTTAATCGACTCAAGCGAACACTCTTTCTATCGGTGTGCAACTACTCCATATGCACACCACTTGCCACCCAAGTCTAAAATCGGGTTTTTCATCACTTTAGTTCACAAATAACCAGAGGCTTCACCTCTGTCCAGAAGTTGTAAAATGCCCGTTTTCAAAGGTATAAAGTGATCACAATGTTATTTAGCATATTACTAAGCATGACTAAGCATATAAAAGCATAATAAGTGAGTATAAGCCCAAGTGAGTACAAATGAAGTACTCTAACCAAGTCTAAAGTTACAAACATCAAGGAGTATAAGGTTTCAAGATAGATCATGCAACAAATATGTTATAACTACCAACTCCCTCATTTTAGATACTGATAGTTGCAAATACGCATGCAACTTTGTAAATAAACATATTTCATTCCCCAAAACATAGGATTCAAATTGTTCAAAGGAAGAGGGAAGAATACTTGCCTTAATCTTGACTACCTAGAGCAACCTTTACTTCACTCCTTCACTGACTTCGGATTCGTCCTCTAAAAGAAAGTTATCGTTCGACCGTATAAATAGCCAATAATGCGAAAAATCCAAAATGCTCTAATATGCATGAGGTTTACACAGTGCTTAGGTACTGACCTAAAGTGAATTAAGGTGAAAGAATTTCTAGTTTATTTCTTTTTATTTGGGAGTTACGAATTTTACATCTTCTATGTAGCAATACGGTAATTATACCTTATATATAGATTTTAGAGGCACTTTGCTAGGTGTTTTGCCAAGTGTGAGCTTTAGAAAGTGGATAGGTATTGAATTTGGATGATTTTTGGTGAAAGAAGTTCTATATTATTACTTCGCATCTCGGGGATATAAATTCTAGAAGCTATACGCGTGAAATACGGTGTTTGTACTCTAGATGGATTTTAGAGTTACCTTAAGAGGTAGTTTTGTCAAATTCTTATCTTTAGTATTAAAGGTACTATTTTCGAAGAAATGTGGTGTAAGGGATTCTAAGTTATATTTTGGTATTTGGAAAATCTATTTAGAGTTTTTATACGTGAATACGTCTAACTACGAGATATTATAAGATACCCAAATTACCCTACTAGGTGCTGGTCTTAGATGAATTATGGTGAAGAAACTTCCTTTTATTATCTTCTATTTAAGAAATATGATTTTGGTAAGTTTTAGATCTATATACGATATCTGTACGTGTAATTTAGTATACATGTGTTTTAGGGCTAAGTTTTTATGAAACCTAACTTTATATATATATATATATATATATATATATATATATATATATATATATATATATATATATATATATATATATAAATATAAATATAAATATAAAGAAAAGTACATTGTGATTTCACTGCCATTTAGAGTTAAAATAAAGTTTCTATGATTTTTAGAAATTACTTCACCTTTTATATCCTATACAAAACACTTACCTTTTGTATAAATCATAAAGGTGTTTTTCGTACTAGTTTTAGCTATCCCTCTGTTTTCAGAATTAAAGGGCAAGATAGTTAGAAGCCAACAAAATTGGTTTCATATTATTTGAAGCTCATATGAATTATCTATAGATTTTAGAAGTTAATACATTTTTTATACTAATTTAAGTATTCATCTATGCTCCAATTTATAAAAATGTCTTTTGTACAGTTTTATCAAATTACAATTTACATCAGCAAAATGCATCACTTTGTGACTTTAACAAATCTCGATTTGCTAAATTTGGAAGTAAGGTAAATTTGTTCTAATTTGTAAAAGGGATTTATGCTTATTCATACATATTATATCATTTTTGAGGTTTGTTAAGTACTGGAGATTCCAGATCTTAATTTGTAAAAATAAAATACATAATTTTGTTATTCCAACAAATCTTGTTTCATCCAATTCAAAGTTAAAATGAATTAGTTATAGATTTTACAAGTTTACTCATTTTTCAATTGAACAAAAAATAATTTAACCCTTTTCTTATAATTTCTCTGATTTTAAATTAGTTGGGTCCACCGGTCAGTGAGAGGCAAAGTGCAGAAAGGTCCCTGGGTTTCCTAGGAATAGAATCCGCAATCCTCGACCATGTGTGAAAAGTAGTTTTCTTTAAGAGTTCTTGAGTAATTACATATAGGTCCTTGGGTCTACTTATCAGTCTAACAGGTTTTACATCTTAAACCCTAGGATTTTTAAACTTCTTCTAAAATGTCCCCGCGCCTCTGACCGTTCGGGCCCACATGGTGGTGAGACAGAGACTGGGCATGGCGAGGTAGAGCAGAGGCGCGCGCGGCCGGTGAGCTTCTCGGCGGCGGCAACGGTGAACAACGGCTCGGCTTAGACTGCGGCCAATAGAGAAAAGGTGGAGGAGACTATGGCGAAGCTGTGGGTGGTCTTCTTGCTAGCTGAGATGGTCGGGATCTCGTCGACGGCGAGCTCCAGCGGCGGCTCTTTTCGGGTCGACGGGGTGAATCACTCTACGGGCTTAAGCTGGCCAAACCAATGCATATAAGTGCGTCTACCAGGTGTCTGGGTTCTCACCGTGGGGTCTGACGAGGCCGGCGAGGTCTAGACGGCGACGGCAGCGCACAGATTGGCTTGGCGGCGGCAGAAAGTAGCGCGACGTCAACGACGGCTTGTTTTAGCACCGGATCTGTCAAGATGAGGGGTGCACGGGGTTAAGGACTCCATAAAGGTGATTCTTCCAAGAGGAATTTGGTTGGACTCACCGGATGACTCGGAACCGAGCACGACGGCAGGTGACCGGCGACAGGGAAGACGATCTCGAGTTTCATGGCACCATATCTCAATTCCTTCGGTCAGTTGGCTCCTGGAGGCGAGGCGACGATGTTGGTGTGAGGGCTCGGCCTGCGACGTTCTGGAGTGGTCGGAAGAGTGACGGTGTCACGGTGGCGCTCTGTAGAATAGAGACAATACATGGCGGCGACTTTGGTTGGAGATTCCTAGGGCAAGATGTGCAAAAATGGAACGATTAGGAGATGTTGATCACGTTCCTGCAGACAAGAGAGGGTGGAGCTCACCGGAGTAGGATTGGGCTGGATCAAACAGTTGCCGGCGATGGAGAAGATGACTTTGCTGCCGGTGATCCTAGGGGATTTCGTTGGTTTTCTCGGTGGGAATGTGAAGAGGAAAAGGAGACTCTGTTGGTGAGGTATGGGGCGAAATGGTCGAGGTTTTCTAGAGTGGAGCTTGTCTAGGCTTGCTCTGTATACTGAGGGAGGGAGAGGAACAAGGAAGAGACATGTTGGCTCATGCAAGTTGAGGTGGCTTCAACTCTATGGTTGTCAAGGTGGGTCTCACATGAGAGAAATATTTAGTCACACACTTTGGGTTAGGCCTAGGCAATGTATGGTGGGTCCATGTAGTGATGTTCTATGAAGAAGAGAGAAGGATGAGTAGAAATTTAGGTGAAACACACTATCCTAAGCAGGACTGAGGCTTACAAGTGGGATAGGGGTCTTATGGGGTCCATATGGAAGTGAAAGACGGGAGAGAAGTCCTCTAGAAGCTGTGTGAAAAGCTGAGCCATATAGCTGTCTTGCACTGATGTTTTCACCTAGTTAAAAGGGGCTTCTAGGGTTGGAAAAATTCATGTGTGAAGATGATTATATGGTCTACCAACCTGCCAAGTTCCAAAGCTAGAGGCCTTATAGTTTTAATGTGGCAAAAAGATGAAATGGGTATTGTGACACAGTTTTCTGCAATCCAATTTATTCCCTAGAGCTCTGCTCTTATCATTTTATGTGGTTTCTTTGGGAATTAAATTAAACTAAATTTTCTGGTTGTGAGGTACATATTGGTACACATCTTGGAAAAAAGGGCACTGCCTGAATAGTCTCTATTTTTATTTGGTGAAAAAAAATAGAAACTAAACAATTTATTTGGCTAGCTTTCCTAGTTTTGCTGATTTGAAGGATTTTATTAAAGTACCAATTGAAGTGATAAAATCATGTGAAATTTTGTGTTAAACCAATTATTTTTAGAAATTTCTTAGGCTATACAAATGCATATGCCTCCTATTATGAAAATGCACTCTAAAATCCAAAAACAATTAAAAGAAGGCATGCACATGAAATGGTAATGAATTTATTTATCTCCACCTTTTATGTCAAACTTTTATTTATACAACATTAGGCATATTACACTTTCCTATTTTTATAATTTAACTCTTAAGGTTTTCTTATACACCCAACCCTAAGGTATTTTAATAAAATCTCTCATAAATATTTGGATGAATTACTTCCATTTCATTTAGCCTACAAAAAATTTTAGAAATCAGTTTTATGGCCTCTAGAGTTGTGCTTTGTATTCTTCTTAAGATTTTTATTTTGGGGACCTAGGATAAACTTGAGAGTAAGTTGAGAATTAGACTATCAAAGTTTTAGTGTACTCATTTTAAAGATGTATTCTAGTTAATTTACTTCTTAATCCACTCCCTTGTGTAGAAACTATAAGGTTTTACATTCCAGGGATTTTTATTGAGTTAATTCCGTTCAAATTTTGAGATTCGAAATTTGGGTATGTTACAAATTTCGTCGTTTAATGACATATCCATTTCCTTAAAAAAAAATCTAGCCATCCATTTAAGTGCTACTACCTCCGTCCTAAAATATAAACACTTTTAGCTATGTATCTAGATATACTCTTGTTCGGATATATAATCAAAAGTTATTATATTTTAGAATGGAGGGAGTACTAAATTAGAATGACTTTAATTAAACAATCTATATATCAATTACAACTTGCTACTTCCTCCGTTCTAAAATATAGTAACTTTTAGCTATGTATTTGGACATATTCTTGTTTAGATACATAACCAAAAGTTGTTATATTTTGGATGAAAGGAGCACTAAATTATAATGGCTTTAATTAAACAATCTATAAATCAATTATAACTTGCTACTTATTAATTTTAAATTTTAAAATTAATTTATAAGGTAATAAATAAAGGGCCCAAAATGGGCATCGAATTCCAATTATGGAATTATTTAGTTTTGGAAAAAAAACTAAAACTGAGACTTCAAGTAAAATACATCCTTGTTTATATACTAATTCCGAATTTACAAATATTTTATCAGTAAAAAATTAAATAAAGAATCTTCACCAAATACAACTTACTAATATTTATGAATTATGAGTTCACATCACTTCCGAGTTGCTAGTTATTAATTTTGAATTTCAAAATTATTAAAAAGTCATGTTAAACTATAGTTGGGACTTCAACCTAGGTACAACTTGTGTTTATTAAGTTTGAAAGTTTTGAATTATTTAACCTAGGAAAAATTAAAATGAGACTCCATGAAAAGTTTAAATTTGTATTTATATTGATTATAAATGTCTAAGTATTTAATAACAAAAACTAAAATTAATACTCCCTGCATGTACAGCTTTGTATTTATGAATTATAAGAAAATACTATTAGAGTGGATTTTTAAGCACAAGTTTTAATATTAGAAGTATTAATAACATTAAACTGTTTTTGTTCTTTAAGTTCTTGTAAACGAAGTTTACATACAGGTACGTAATGTAAATAGTCCATTCGAATGCACGGGTTATCAACTAGTGGGTTTAATGTAAGTACTGATGAACTTATATCGTTCCGCAAGACATCTTCACATGTCAAATGTGTAAATTCACAAGAGTTGCTATAACTTGTTTATTTAGTCTTGGAGAGTAAATTTTAAAACCACTCCCTACGGAGGACACAAGCTTGCCTAGTTGCCTTTGAGCCTTCTTAATAACAATGCAACTCAATTTGATATACTCTATCGAGATGTGAGAAGCACATGTCTTAACATTATAGAGCTAACACGTCTCCGTAGAGAGGTGAGTTCACACTCCCTTGGACATTTGTACCACCCTCTCACGCCTTGCATATCTTGTCACTTCCACTTTAGTGTCATTAGGAGAGTAGTAAGTTGGTAACGGCACCGTGAAATGAGATTTACCCTCCATCAAAGGTTAAAAGCACGCAGAGGCGGAGGCAGCAGGAACGAGCGGAGGCCTCGCCACCCCCAACAAAATTTTTTTTCCTAAGAAACTACCAAGTAATCACATAATTATGTTAGAGTATCTTCCAAAGAGGTCTAAAAATTAGTTTCTAAAAATTTATATTGGGAACATCCTAAAAAATTTGGGGCTAAAAAGTTTTACTGTCTCCAAGAAAGACTCAAAAATTGGATCCCAAAAATTAGCTTGTTAGCCACGTAGGATATATGAACCCAGCGTTTGCTTATGATCGTTTTCTTTTGATGATACCGTGCCCCTATGCAAACACCGATTGAGAGGATCCTTGTTGACGCCGCTGCTCCTTGGCACCAGAGAACATATTGCCGGCCATAGTGCCCTTGGTGAAAGACTTTGCTGTTAGCCTATGGAAAAATAGAAGGATCTGTCGATCCACTAACCGAACGTGTCATTAACCATGGTCGATGGGGAGGTAGATCGATGATGGCTTGCAGTGATGTGCGGATCAAGTGACTGCGATAAGCGGCGTAAAAAAAATTGGTGTGAGCGGAAGGCCTCAGGAGAAAGAAAAGGCACAAGCGGAAAATTCCTGGCGCGTGAGCGGTGAAATTTTCTTACGAGAGTAGTAATTGGGGATACCAATAGGTTCCCTAAATCTAGCTCACTTTTGGGCTAGGGTTAGGCGTGGAGAATTTTTGGGGATATGTTTGAATATCTGTTGAAGACATATTTTTAACTTAAATCCCAAAATTTAATATTTGGGAACCTTTTTGGGGCTCTCTTATAGATGCTCTTAAACACTTGGTTAACTAGGCCCCCTTGAACTCCAACAAAGATAGATCATCTATAACTTGGCCCCCTTATGCTCCGTCGCAGAAAGCACGTGCCTTCGATAACCCTGTTCTTTTCTGCTTATTCACTAGAGTATAGAAATGACTTATTTATTCCATAATTTAAAAAATCCGTTTTTTCAAAAAAAAATTTCTGCTGTATTGTTTAGATTACTTGTTTTAAGCTACATGCTAAATAAAATATTTAATTTATTCTACAATCAAGTAGATAACAAGGAAGAATAATCCACCAAATAATGTAAATTAGGCCTTAAACTTTTAACTTCTAACAGATGAGTTGTCTCACTCCTTGTCACCTTCTCTTCCGCACACTTGAAGAAATGCGAGTCGATAACTTCACTAAGGTGAGATTCATACTCCGTGAAAAGGTAGATGCACATGCCCTAAACCTTTGGGGAGGTTGCTGAGAGACGAGGATCATAAACTAGGTAGATGCACACTCTATTACACTAAAAGTTTCTTCTGCTTCACATACTTTGTCGGCACATTAATTCAGCATGCTCCACACCCCGCGCGTGCTTCATGTCCTCCACTAAACCGAGCAAATATTGAGAAGGGGACATGTTGATGGATTGATACCCAACCGCAGCATTCATGTATAAACGGTGTATTTTAAGGACGTCGGGTAAGGCTGATATGAAGATGCAAACGAAGATGTAAGAAGATAGGGATTTTTATATAGGGTCGTGCCCCTTAGAGGTAATAGCCCTACTCCTGTTTGTCCGGGAGGCTGGTGTTTTCTACTATATCAATCTCATGAGTATAAAGTATGGGGAGAGAGATCCTAATTTAGTCTGCTAGTATGTCGGCGTAGAGCTGAGATATGGTGGTAGGTGGCTAATTGTCGTTGGGCTCCTTCAATGTCGACCAGATGAGATTGGGCGCATGTGGTTTCTGTTGGCTTCTACTTGGATTGTGTTGGCTTGTCCCCCCATGGGAGAGGGGGTCTTGTATTTATATCCTCAGATGCCTCCTTGTCTAAGTTGAACTAGGGAGGCATATTAGGATATGAATTTGAGCAGTCCTGGTAGAGCCCGAGTAGGACTCTATGTTTCTTTTCTTATCGGGGGCTCCTTCCTTATCTGCTCCGGACTCTATCCATATGTATGGGGCTTGTTTCCGTATAGAAATTGGTACGTTGTACTCCACCAAGGTATGTGCATGTCTGTGGGATATCCCATATTTAATACATTGACAATAGCCTCTGAACTCTACTCAAATGAAGATGTCGGGTACTCCAATTGCTATGCGGAGTCAATCTTGTCGGAGTAAATAAACATAGTAGGCGTTCTACCGACTAGGTTTGATCCGACTTTTTTGATCCTTTCATCCATGCAGTTTGTCAATATAGACGGCTATCAAATTCGAGCAGAGTTCAGAACTTCATCCGTCTAACTATGTGCATAGAATCTTGACATATTCTTTCTTTCACCTGAAATAAGATATATCGCCTTTCTTTGTCAGTTATCTTGTACGCGTCTGGTCAGAGTACTCGGACCACCTTGTAGAGACCTTCTCACTTTAGGTGAGAACTTGTTTTTATCAACTTATGTTTTCACCTTTTTGAGTACGTTGTCACCTTTCGGTAAGTGTGTGAGCCCGAATTCGCTATTTGTGTGGTATCATGTAATGCAGAGCAGCACGCACGGTCACCTTGTGTGGGTTGTCTGGTGTATACATGTCATGTGATCATATTTCAGAACTATCGTTGTGGGTCTCATATTGTTGGCATAGAATTTTGACTAGCGGACAATTTTCGAGTTGACTTTGTCATTTTATCCTTTTTTGTACATGATGAGGCTTGAAATTACTGATCCGGCACACATCTAATCAGAATAGAGTTTCGACTAGTGGGCTTGTTTGGAGTTGTGGAGTTGTTGGTCTGTGCTTTATTTGGTCATGATAAGTCGTCGACCAATGGAGAGCTTCCGACTAGTTTCCGCCTTACTCGGAGTGGTCATCAGATAGGTTGTTCCATTATTCTGATTTTTCTAAAATCAATTGCTTAGAACAAACTATTAGATAACAAGCCCTCGAGTGATGCTCAGGAGTAACATAAACTAAAATCTTGAAATATTTTTCAATAATAAGTAGAATTTATATGCTTAATTCAGCCCTCGACTGTCTTCTCATAAACATAGTTAATAAATAGACAATCCAAGAAGGAAAGAGATATAAGAATTATCAATATACTTTGACTGTTTGATATCTTTTGTCCACAATCTTGGTAATGTAAGAAGCTGCTCGGCCGACTAAAATCTTGTGACGAAGAAATAGTCAATTTGGACGGCTAGGTGCTTGACTTAGACTGATTTATTATTGGTGGTAGGACCACTTTGCCGTACTGATCCTGCGAAGACTAGCGGCGTAGTCGAGTCTCGACCACTGTTTGGGTGGTAGGACCGCTACGACCTACTGGTTCCATGAAAACCACTGGTGTAGTTGAGTCCCGACCACTTGTTTGGGTGGTGGGACTGCTTTGCTCGACTGGTTCTGCAAAAACCATAGGCATACTCAGGTCCCGAACACTTGCATGAGTGCTCGGGCTGGTAACTTGATGCACATCGTATGTGGCCAGCACGGTTCACATTTGTTTTACCAACTTACAAGCATATTGGAGTGTTGTGGTTTACTTCAATCTTCTTGTCGGCAACGTCTTTCTGATTAGATCGCTTGTCTTCCACGTATGCCTCCATTGTCGAATGATGGCATGCTATATGTCATCGTCATTCGAGATCTCTGCCTATATCATCATTCTAGATGTCATGGGCAGCGCCTCGGGCCCTCCGTTTACAAGCGGAGCGCTTCCTTCACCTATGGTTCGACTAGTAGAGATGGATGGCATGGACAACGTCTCAACAAACATGCCAGGTGATAAGGCCAGTAACTTTTGCAAGATATTGTTCGATAATATTGCGATGGCACTCTAAGTATCATCACCGTTCTAGATCTCTACTTGAATCATCATGGTCGATGGCATGAGCAGAACCTCGGGCCTCGTTTGTCAGCAGAGTGCCTCCTTTTATCCATGTTCAAACTATGCCTGATCAGGATTAGTCGGGATGAATGATGTATGAGTAGCGGAGTACTCAGATGCTCGATGTCGAGCAAGTGCTCGAATAATTTCCTAAAAATATGATATCTAGAAGGAAGAAAATATAACAAAGATCCATCGAGTAGAAACTTACGTGGTTTCTATATATCTTCTAGTTTTGTCAGGATATAGCCAACAGATTTATATCAAATATTAGGTACTATATTGTAACGCCTCGCTTTTAGCGAGACGTTAAACGATATTTCGCTAAAATCTACTTGTGAAAATTTTGATCTTGTGTGCTGTGTTGTATGTCGTGCCTGGATCTCAATCTGTCTCTCCCCCTTCATCTCGACAAATCCCTCCTCTCAAAAATCCTTCGTTCCGAAATAACTTGAATCGTCGCTATCGAACTCTTCTCCAAAACCCTAACAGCGAGTTCCCGATCTTCCTCTCTGTAAATATCCGCTTCGATTTCCATTCCGCAGATCCGATGTTGGAACCCTAAACATTCTCCTTTGAATCTTCCCATAAACCCCTTTGTCGGAGGATGAAACCTCGACGGCAGGAAGTCAGGAGACCCCCCTTTGAGATTCGGCCAGGGGAGTAGTTCTCAGGTGTAGCCGGCGTCAGGTGTAGAAGAAAGATAGGTGAAGAAGACGTAGAAGAGGCGGGGTTCGGACCGTCCGAAGGGAGTTCGGACCGTCCGAACCGTGGTGAAGCAGAAGGGTCCGGACTGTCCGATGAGGGTCCGGACCGTCCGAAGCGTGGTAATCGCGCAGGGTGTTGGGGAAGACGATGAACAGAGGCGTACAGAGGAGGCAAGATGATTTATACAGGTTCGGGCCGCGCGGAGGCGTAATACCCTACTCCTGTGTGTA
Source organism: Oryza meyeriana var. granulata (assembly GCA_003991445.1). Taxonomy (NCBI): domain Eukaryota; kingdom Viridiplantae; phylum Streptophyta; class Magnoliopsida; order Poales; family Poaceae; genus Oryza; species Oryza meyeriana. The sequence continues at coordinate 170,047 of RYFJ01003100.1, read as the reverse complement.
TGCTATGTGGGGATGAATGTGGTTGCGGTGTTACAAGATGAGCTCAACCCGCTTGACGGAGCTGGGGAAGAAGAACAGTAGCTAGAAAGTGAACTCGGGAGCAGAGAGCCGAGAGCTAGAGATCCTTAGTTAGCGTGTCTCCTAATCGCCGGAGCTGAACTTGAGAGAGAGAGAGAGCCAGCGCCCCCTTCTAAATGTGGCATGGATCCTCCTTTATAGGCGAGGGGAATCGACAGTGCCGAAGTACACGAAGGGGGAGAGAAAGCGGTGTCTTGTCACATGTCTCCGCCTGCTGCCACCTGCTACGCCCACGCCGGGTAGGTCGGCTACGGGCGGCCTAGTCTTCGGGACGTGAGGATGTGACGGGATGTGACGAGTCGTCTTGCCGCTCGGCTGCAGGCGGCTGGAGTACAGATGTGATAGAGGCCATCGCCCTCCGCTGCCATAGGGCAGAGAACCGAGGTCCCCTTAGTCAAAAGGCTCTGACGGTATTATCGGGTGTTCACGGGGGGCCGTCCTGGGACGTCCACGCGTGGCAAGGCAGGCGACAGGGGCGACAGGCCCTGTCGCCTCGTCATTAATGCAGGTAGTTGGGGAGCTGGTCCTCCGAGTTGACCTCGTGCCCGGGGCAGAGTGCTGTTCGAGCCCTCCGCGCTCGCAAAGGCGCCGAGCTGGAAGGCGTGAGTCCCGGGCCCGGGGAGCGGTGCCCGGGACCGGGAACGTCCCCGTGAGGTGCCCCGGGGCCGCAACCCCGGGGTTGGAGCTGGGGGCTCCCGGGACGAGGGTGAGACCCGGCGCCCGGGAAAGTCCTGGCCCCGAGGCCAAGCGTGCCCCGGGTCCGGGAACGAGACCCCGGCCTGAGGAGTTCGGGTGATGAGTCCCGGGGCCCGGGACCGACGTGAGGTGCCTGGGTCTCTGCTCCCGGGCCCGGGTACTGCCCGGGTCCCGGGTTCTTGGCGGAGAAAAGCCGTGGCCGGTTGTCACTTGGTGCAGATTGGAGGCCCGGGGATGCTTACGTGGCAGATGACCCTCGCGTCCCCGCGACTGTGGGGACCCCCAGTCTCGTTTCGCCGACACCCTTGTTCTCTCTTCTCCTTGAATCCTTGAGAAACTCCGAGTCAAATAATACAGCTTGGTTGTCGAGCCTCTTTTCGAACCCTCTATAAATCACATATATATATATATATATATATATATATATATATATATATATATATATATATATATATATCCTTGAGTACCCCCCTACCTATAAAAATATGTATATATACCTATACATGTATCAACCCTCCCACTCAACTCCAAAACAAAACTCTCGCCAAATATCAAAACCTATCCCTTGGAATCTACCCCTTGGGTCCCTGAACTTGGCTGAATTCAAATATGAAGTTAGAATTCAAAATCCCCTTTGAAAATCTCCAAAAAGGGCTCTCCAAATAAATCCCATAAAAAGGTGAAGTGGCATTGTTCCTCTGGGCCGCAGCCCGTTCCTTTCGGCCCAGCTAGCCACGGCCATGCAGCGCCAGACCGCCCCGCCCGGATGGCTGCCATGTGGCCCCAGCCCCGCGTGCGCCCTACCGCCGCCGTGGCTTGCCACTCGCACCAGCCGATCTCTGCCGCGTGTCCCCCGTGCGCGCCGACCGCATCGCCCGACCTCGCTCGCCCGCGCGGATGGCTGCACCTCGCCGATGCGCGCCATGCGTACCCTAGAGCCATGCGCAATCGCCCGATCTCCGTAACCTCGCTGCCCCTCGCGACCGCCCGCACGAGATCGCGCCGAGCCACGCCGATCGCGCCACGTGCCCATGCTCACCGCGCCTGCCGTCGATTTTCTCCCGAACACTGTTCTTCTTCCTCACCGTTCCCCGTTTCCAACCGTGCAATGCCTCCAAGCCGTTCGGCCGAAGTCCTCCCGGACTCTCGTTCGTCATCTTGGTCCCACAGGTGCTCACTGCTAGCCGCCAAGGTCGGGACAACCATCGCAGCACTACCGCCCCTCTCTCCCGCCTCTCGCTCCATTTTCCCCTCTTTCCCGCTGCGGTTCCACGGCCAACAGCCGCCTGCCGAGCCGCTCACGTCACCGCCGCATCCTGCCTTGACCCGGAAAGCCCGCCCAAGCACTACAAGCTCCGCCACCCGATATGCCGCCTATCCCCCATCCGTCACATCCCGGCCGCCTATTTGAATTCGCCGCCTGTGGGAAACTCTTCGCCGCGGCATCAATTCCCGCCTCTCTCCCCTTAATTACTCGAGCTCCATTATTGGGAGTCGAGGCCCTAGCCGAGCCTCCTCTGCTCCTATAAATACCCTTCCCCCGAGAGCTACTCCCTTCTCCTTGGTCTCGTCCGCTCTCAAGCGTCGTCGGCCACCATGACGCACCGCCAGTCGCCTCGATCTTCCTAGCTCAACTGCCACCGCCACCGATCAACCCTACCAGCATCCATTTCTCGTCGACCGGCCGCCTCTGCCCCGACGCTGGCCGAGTCGCGCCGGCTTCCTCAACCCCACGCCACCACACCAGCCTTGCTCCCCGTCGGCTTCCCCTTCTTGACCAAGAACTGCCGCCACGGGCTATTTCCCCTTGGTGAGCTCCCTTCCCTCATACGTGATGCTCTTGAATGGCGCCTAGACAACGGTGTTCAAGCGCTCACCGAGGCTTGGGTTCCTCTCTGTTTCTTTCCCCTCAGCTGTCACCACGGTCGCCGTCGTCGTCTTCCTCTTTTTCTCTCTCCCTGCCGCCTTGGACTCTCGTCGCCAACCGCCGTCGTCCGTCCTCGTCTCGATCCAAACCGCTCCATTGATTCACCGTGCGTCCCTCTACCCGATGGCGTCGCCGCTTGCCACCGACTGCAGTTGCTCACTGGAATCCTCCTTGCCGGCGTGAGCCGTTCGATCTCTGTGTCCTCTCCTGCTCCTGTGTGCGCGCCGAGGACGATGAACTGCGTGGGCGCCGAGTCAGCCATGCCACCTACTGTGTGTGCGCCTGTTCACATGATCCGAGTCACTGACATGCGGGCCCCGTCGTCCTAATCCACCGTGAACCGCAGCCGAGAGCCACCCCCTCTCTTTACTGCTCACTGGACCCGGCCCAACCTCCCCACCGCCACTGACGAGCGGGCCCCGATTGTATTGGTCCACCCCGAACCACGAGCCTCCACTGTTCCGCTGACAAGAGGACCCCACTTGTCAGTGACTACCTCGAATTCCAGGGAATATTCCCCTCCGAAAAATCAAAATAAATCCTTTTTATTTCTCAGAAATTCTATTAATCTTCAGAAATTCATATCTTTTTATCTGTGACTCTGATTGACTCCGTTCCAACTCCAGTAATTTTCTAAAAATGAGATCTATCTAATGGCACTATTATTAGTACTAAATAGGATCTTTTTACTGGTTCTTGTGTAGATTTTTGTGTGTTTGCGCATAGTAACGGTCGCCGGAAATTTCGTTTCGGAGTGGATTTCGCGACGATTCTCGACGACCAGTGAAGGCTTAGAGCAAGGCAAGTCACCTTTGATCATCTCGGACCCATAATTTCAAAACTAAGTATTTTATTTGACAAATCGCATTCGCTAGGCTACCCTGTTGTAATTTCTCGGCCGCGGTCGCAAGACGATCAACGGGCCGCCAACCCATTTGCTGCATAATTTCCTTGATTGATTGTGATTCTCTTAAACCCCCTTGTCACCTTCCTTGATAGATCCTAGTATCTGTGTCGACGGGCATGGTATCGGTGATCGCCTATCGAATTTAAAAATGTCAACGATGGGTAAAACTTGGGTTTACGAAACTTGGAAAACCCGACATCTGGGTCAGTGCCTTGAAAATAAAATGGTTTGTGAAAACCGCGGTACGGGGATCGTGCCATCGGGACGAGTCTCCCGCATTATAGCTAAGGACCGATTCCTTTGGAATTTCATCCGAACATATGACAGTACAACCATACGGGTGATATGTGATAACTCCTGGCTGAGTAACAAGACTCCCAGGGACGCGTTGCGTACCATTGGACTATGGATCGTGCGGGAGGGCGTTAAGGGTGCTTCCTGGGTTCCTGGCACAGCATGGTCGCGGACCTACCCTGTTGTTGGTCTGAGGACTCCTCTAGTTGGCATGGGGTAACCTGGGAGGGTTTGGGAAATGCTTTGTCGCGAAAACGTCTACATCACCACATCGTACCCAATGCGTGTGATCTGGTGACTAGAGTGAGTCGCGTCGTGTGGATAAAGTGTACCCCCTCTGCAGAGGTCTAAACTGTTTGAACAGCCGTACCCACGGTCATGGGCGGATGTCAGGTGATTCTTTAACGTAATTTTGTTTGACAACTGCTTGTAAAATGATGTTTGCAGATTGGGAATCCGATGTTGGAAAATGATGTGAAGTGTCAAGGACAGTAGGGTTGTGGCCCCGATGAGGTTGGATCAGCTGATGGCGCTGGATCCCGGAGGCCAACTCTTGAGAGTTGCGCTGATTCAAAGATTGATACAACTCACTCCGATCTGGCGAGACTCACCTCGCCCTGATTGTTGAGAAGCACACACTAGTGGATTTAAAAAGGTTTAAACAAAGCAGATTGCAAAATAAGCAGCCTCTCTTTGAAGCTTGCAAAACCCACCTAAGTTCCCTTGGCTTGCTGAGTACATAAGTACTCACCCTTACTCTCTCTCTCTCTCTCTATATATATATATAGTTCTCCACCGGGAGCTGGATGCTGGAGTTGCAGTGAAGAGAAGATTAGGGTTTCGTCCTGGTTCCTAGCCGTTGCCTGTGCGTTGGGACTTAGTCAACTGTTCCGCTGCTGCCGCTATCTCTATGTTGATTATTGTTGTCTCCGGCTTGCTCCGAAGCTACAACGTAAGTTAAGGTATATGTCCGTTTAATTATTTATTTATTTAAGGTACTACAATGATGCACGTCTGATTGCCGTGGATACAGGCGCTGTGTTCTAGGACTGGTATCTGTATCGCGGTTCCGCAGGAAGGCAGTTCACGCTACAATCCTACGGCACGCCCTATTTGGTACTGTTGTACGGCGGTGCTAGATCGGGGTGTGACATATATTTACCATAAACAAGCATAATTTATACAGAAAGTAGACTAGAGAAAGCCCCTGGGGTTAGACCGTAGTCGATTCGAAATGATATGAGCTCATAAAATAAATATGTATAAACATACACTTTAGGTAGACATAGTAAATTATTGATTTGAAAAATTAAATTACTCTCTCTAGTTGGAGAGTTTGGATATGAAAAGATGTATGCAAAATACTGCGTACCTTTGTAGATACATACAGGATGTATCTATGAATTAGTAGATTAATATGTGAAGCAAACAATCTACTAAATACCTTGTTCACGCGCTTGTGGAAGATCCTTATCTGCGAACGTTTCTTGATAGTAGGCTTTGTCCGGCACATAGCACACCTGTTGTTTTCGTCGTCACCTTCTCCTCCTCGTTGCCTGTCAATGGTTTGGCTGATGGCCTCGACATCTTTGTTGGCTGTGGAGTCCTCGGACTCAATGGGTCTAACTTGTCATAGTAGGCTGTACGATGACCATCTTAATCGAGTGATGCTGCGTAGTCAACCAGTCTGATTTGGTCGGATTTTTTGCGATGGTCCGTTAGTTCGGGAGTGGTCGGCTCTGGCCCTCAATTTGAGGCCTCGTGGTCGATAATGTCGAACTATTGTTTTTCACGGTGGCGACGTTTTGAAGCTATATTGATCTTCTTGGATGGAGCCAGTGAAAATTGGGACGATAATGGTTCCGATCTAGAGGGTAATGTACTCTGGTCAAGTCATATCTCCCGATTCGATGTCATTGGAATATCTTTCGTCAAAAAATCTGTCTATTGGTCATCATATCTTTGCGAATCCTTTGAATATCAACGCCCCCTATCTGGCATGCCAACTGTCAATGGATTGGTACCTGACCGCGGTATCCATGTATATACAATGTATTTTGAGAACGTCGGGTAAGGCTGATATGAAGAAGCAAATTAAGATGCAAGAAGACATAGATTTTTATATAGGTTCGGGCCCTTTAAAAGTAATAGCCCTACTCCTGTTTGGCCAAGAGGCTAGTGTTTCCTACTATATCAATCTCATGAGTATAAAGTATAGGAAAAGAGACCCTAATCTAGTCTGCCAGAATATCGGCATATCGGCATAGAGCTAGAGTATGGTGGTCGACGACTAGTTGTCGTCGGGCTCCTTCAATGTCGACTAGATGAGATTGGATGTATGTGCCTTCCGTTGGCTTTTTCTAGGATTGTGTTGACTTGTCCCTTCCCTCATGGAGGGTTTTGTATTTATCCCTCGGATGCCCCTTGTCCAAGTTGAACTAGAAAGACATATTAGGATATGAATTCGAGCAGTTCTGGTAGGGCCCGAATAGGATTTGTGTTTCTTTTCTTATCTGCTCCAGACTCTACCAATATGTCTGTGATTTGTTTCTTTATAAAAATTAGTATGTTCTAATCCGCTGAGGTATGTGTATGTCTATGGAATATCCCATATTTAGTACATTGATATAACACTTGTCTAAGATAAATTCCATAAACAACTGATTTTGAGGGGTAGATTTTTTTCAACCTAACCTACATCAGTCAAACCATATATTGCATAAGATAGACGCAAATTAGGTATTCCAACGTACACTCACATATACTCGTTACGATCGTGCCAACAAAAAAAAACATGGCAATTTTCCATGACAAACGTTGACCGTGCAAACTTGTAGTCTTACAAACCAAAATTGCTACTTCGCAAACACGCGATTTCAGCGAACGTTTTGCTCCCGTTCCGAGGTCACGTGAGAGACATGCGTGAGAGCACTACCTGTCTACCTCAGAATTTTTTTGTTTTTATATTTATTTAATAAAATATTTACAAAACTACATTTTCATTTCAAAAATTTACAAAAATATACTTTCACCGTCCTCTGGGAGGACGTTTTTTATAAATCGCCTTTCCAAAGGGCAATTTGATGACGTGGGACGACCCACGGCTGTCAGCCATTTTGCAGGCGGCCCCCCGGCCTCCCAAAAACCGCCCTCCGAGAGGGCGGCAGGGGGGCCGCCTGTAAAATGGCTGGCCCCCCGGTCGGATTTTTGCAGGCGGCCCCCCTGCCGCTCTCTCAGAGGGCGGTTTTTAGCTCCCCCGGTATAAAACCCCCTCCCAGACTCCAAAAATATTATAAAATTCACACAAATCATAGGAAAAAAAAAGAGAAAAATGAGAGTGAAGGATAACGGAAGCGCCGAAGCCCTGCCGGTTTATGGATTCGTCTGCAGGTAATATTTGATGTCTCTTTGCAATTTCTATTTATATTCATCAAATAATGTAGTATGTGTAGTATTAGACCAATTTTTTCATAGATAAATAAATGTTAGGTTTGTTTCGCAGAGTGTAGATCTATTGTAGTTGAGCATAACGGTTAAGGACATTGATAGAGCGCATGAGAGAAGTTAGCTTTTTTTACTAGATAAGTAGCACTAGTTTGAGAAACGCTCGGGAAATGGAAATGTGTACGATGATATTTTATTTTTTATAGTCATGTGTAGTATACCCTAGATAAGTAGTTGTATAAGATATTTTTGGCCTAGTGAGTTATAACTTGCGTTTATTTGGTTATAATGTAGGTTGTTATGGATGCATCCGGTATGTCCATTCATCTACGACCTCCGATTGACGAGCCTCCGCCGATGTGTTGGTGTGGAGATAATTACAAAGTTGCAATAAGTAAGAATGATTACACATACCGACAAAGGTATTGGATGTGTGCAAATTACGCCTACTCCCCGGAGAAGCCGAAACCACAAGGGAAGAAGGGGAAGGCGAAGAAACCAGTGGAGGTAATATGAATTATTTTGTACTACGAAATATTTGAACCTTTGAGCTAACAAATTTGTATATGTCAAGGCACCGAAGCCTCCTCCGCCTCTGTGCGACTTTGTGCAGTGGATAGATACGGAGATCCGTCCACAGGACACATGGTATCTTCGCATGTCGCAGGAATGGCACAGGGACCACCTCGAACGTCTTTGGGCTGCAAAAGAAAAGTGGGAGGCTAAGCAGAAGAGGAAGGAGGAGAAGGAAGCCCGTGAGACAGATAGGGAGGAAGCGGGAGAGGGCACGACGTGCAAAGGAAGCTGGGCCAGAGGCGGTGAGAAAGGGGAAGTACCCATGCTGCACATAGTAGTTGCATCTCTAGTTGGTTATTTATTTAAAATGCTCTAAGGCATGTAATAATGATAACTAGAAACGTTTGATGTGCCGTTTGTACTCTTTGGATGAATAATTTCATTATGTTCGTAAGCAATTAACGTGTGTTCGGTTGTCACCACTCGGAATGTACTTTCGCCGTGAAATTGAAACTCAAAAATTCATATTTTTGATCAGTTTCGTCACAAACATAGATCGTGAGGAGCACATCGTTTGATCGACGAGCGTAAATGAAGTAAAGGGGTTTCTTCAGTATACGTAGAATTAATAAAACATGATATAGAACAGACAAACGATCACTGATACAACATACTACGGGCCCTGACCGTAACCTCTAGCTCTCTTTGTCTTCCTACCCTGCGCTCGCACCTGGTCCTGGGAGTACATCAGCTGGTCTGGTGGAACGGCGCGGCCAGCACGGGTCATCTGCACGGGTGTGGCAACTGGTGGGTCCTGTGTCTGTGGTGGCGGAGCTCCTTCGAGCTGCGAGGCTGCTAGTATCTCCTGGATCTCCTCGCCTGAGTCCTCCAAGTCGTCCCCCTCGAAAGGATCTGGTGCCCAACCGCTGCCGCGTGTGCCCTGCGTGGAGGAGCCAGCGCCAGCAAACATCCCCGGCGCTGTAGAGTGGAACCCTGTACACCAAAATATTGATAATTACAAACCAAAATTTTGCAGTGCAAAAATAAACTTTAATATAACCTGAAGGACCTCCTGTGGTGGCCCGGGGGGCAGTTGTCATGCCCAGCTGCGCGTGTGGTCGTATGTGGTACACTCCATGCGTCGACGTGCTAGCTCCAGAGGGATGTAGGTACGGTGTAGCGAAAGCTGCAGGGAAGCATATTGATGTACAACGGTATATGTCGTAGAAGGAAACATGTTATGAACCGATGGTTAGTCAAATTTACCTCTGGAGGGGCCAGATGGCTGACTGGAACCCTGCGGTTGCACTCCTGCTCCTGCTCCTGTTCCTGCTGGCCGTGGCTGTTGCTGTTGTACAACTACGGGAGGTACCTCATCGACCGCACGACAAGTAAGCGCACGAATCACTGTAAGCATCGCCTGATGAATCCTCCCGAAGGTCGTCCTCTGCTCATCGGCATTCAGCACGATCCCACTGTCCAATCGTCCGAACGCCGCGTTTACATCAGCTTGAACTTGTCGCGCTGCGTCGGCCTATTTCAAATGTGACATGAACATGTGTTAGAACCGTGGACACGTACAAAGGGAATAGCAAAGTGCAAAGATAATGTGACGTACCGCGCGGAAGTAGTCTTGGTCACGGTGTTTAGGATACGTGTCCGTCGTAGCGGCGACGTGTGGCTGTGGATCATCTGGGGTGAACGTTACGCGTGTGCGGGTACGGGCCTGGTACCACATGAGGTATGCTAGATAGGTCTCCTCAGTGTGTGGATGTATCTCGTCGATCACCTCCTCCGTCGCCAACAACCAGCCCTCCACGTACTTCTGCAGTCGAGGATACCACTGAACACCGGCTGCCTGTCCCCTACGATTATATCTACTTGCAGAGAGTGCATTAGATTACATTAAATAGTTGTAGTACTAAACAAAGATCACAGTTGTACTAACCGGTGCACATCGCACGGCACAACGATCTCCACGAGCACAGGGGAGTGCTGATGTAGTCCGAACTGTCGCATCACGCGCTGCGGAGAGTGGGGCTCGACGAAGATGTCGAACACCAATGGCACTGTCGTCATCCAGTACGCCTGGTCGCGCGTGCAAAGAGTAGAGAGTCCGAGCGATGCACGGGCCGCGATGGCCTGCGGACTATACGGCTCCCAGACGACGTCGCTGGGCAGCAGGCGGTTGAACTCCATAACGAATTCAGAGTAGGCCCTCCTAACCTGCCTGTGGGCGTAACGACGCTGCAAAATAGGAAAAGCTTACACGTCAGTGTTTGCGCATAAGTGGTAAACATAGAATTTCACATTTTGTACCTCACGGCGACACCATACGGTCCCCATAGTCGGACGGTCCTCGGGCCATTGCCCGTACAAACCTCTAGGGCCGCCTTCGTAGGAAGAGTGCTGAATCAGAGGACGGCCTATCGCGAACCGCTCGGCCGCCCATAGCTGCAGAAGGAGAGGGCAACCGGCGATAATCGCACCTGGATCGGTTTTTGTGCACGCGTCACAAAGAGCACGGTACGTCGCCGCTAGCACAGCAGATCCCCAACTCCACTGCGGTACGCAGCCATCCTCGCTGTCGGCGATCGCACGAGCGTAGTGGATCAGTCCCTTGTCCACCGCGTGCCCGTGAGTGCTGGTGAACATCACCCACCCGAACAGCCACAACAGGTACGCCTCTATGCTCCGCCGCACCGAGTATTTGTTGGCGGCATCGTCTAGCTTATCAAGCTGTAAAGGAAGATTATAGTCAGCAACTCTGTTGCTTTGTAGATCGGATGATTGTGAATGAAAGGAATCCGCGACTTACGGTGAAGTGTAGCAGCCAAGCCTGCAAGGGGCCGTTCATGGTCTAAGGCGGTAGCGAACCCAGCGGTCCAAGTTCAGGTCAACCATGCACGGGCTCGAACCGAGCAGTGATGTCCTGTGACCAACCGTGCGCCCCATCGATCGGGCCGACTGCGTCTCCTGCGAGGGGAAGTCCTAGCAGGTATGACACGTCTTGGAGTGTGGGAGTCATCTCGCCGCACGGTAGGTGGAACGTGTGGGTCTCCGGTCTCCAGCGATCCACCAGTGCTGCCAGAAGTGACCGGTCAGCGTCCCATCTCTTGGCGGGGTCTTTCTCGTCCGGTGCGGGCTCAACTAGCCTACACAGCGAAAGAAGTCTAGCATCACACAACCTGCAGAATATAGCACTGTATTCATTATTGGGGAACATAGATATGCACAAACGATGTGAATGAATATTCGTATAGCTCTTACCTCTCACGAAACCGAGGGTCTATCCGCAGGAGGTGACGTGAAGGCCGTGGACGGAAGGTGGCTAGGTGGGCACCCTCCACGGCTGACAGGTAAGACCGGTGGGACTGGTCGAGACCTCGGTCCAACAGCTCCGGTGTATGGTACGCCATACCTGCATGCAAATAGAGAGTTAGCGTTAATTATTGTTAAAGTTTATAGCATTGTTACATGATAATAAAAAACAACAGTACGGTATATATCCTTCTATAACAAAGAACTAATATAGACTTACACTACACCGTAGCACCACCAATTGTTCGAGAATGCCTATGACGGGGTCGTCTGGAAGTTGTGCCTTCACCCGTAGGACGACTGCCATCAGCGGCTGAACCCGACGGTCCAGCTTCCGCCGCACTTGGACCGGTTGCATCCTTTAGACATTTCTTAAATGTATGACCTGTTTGGTCACATTTTGAACAACGTTTATGCCTTTGACCGGCTTCTGACTCATCCATGTCATTACGGATGCGTCTTGTCTTGCAGCGACCTACTTTATCCCTCAATTTTGTTGGGTCAGGAATGTACATAGCTTGAGGATGCTCCATAGTAAATGTACCCGCAATATCGAAACCGTATATCTCTCCGCTCCAGGTATTATAGATTGCTTCTTTCCTGAAATAAGGTGAGACAAAATAGCGCGCTTCTATCCCGCACTCACCGCTCGCGGCAATAATGTGAGAGCATGGCTTGTGGAGCAGAGTAGATTTTCGGCACGAGCACTTGCAGGTCCCATCTTCCTTCAGCACACACTCCTACACAACTCTTTTGCGGTAGATTCCGCGCATGCCTTTGTTGACACACAATATTTTAAATCTGTGTTCTTGTGTGCCTTGAGGTAGAGCACGATGTCTTCGGGCCTTTTTACTTTTATCTTGCAGATAATTCGTCAGTAGTGTGCCAAAGAAAAGATTATTGTCCGTCATTGAGAGCCTAGCTGCTCTAAACCGATCTCTGAAGTACTTGCATGTGCCATGCAAGATAAATTTAACTATGCCAACAAGTGGAAGCCTTCGAACACCACGCATCACCCAGTTATAAATCTCTGCCAAATTTATGGTCATTATGCCAAACCGAGAACCATCCTTGTCATACAACAATGCCCATTTCTCCTTTAGCTCATTCTCAATCCAATCTGAAAATTTTCTAACTAAGGATGCAGACATTCTTCTCATATGTGGTCTGTCACTTGATAGAGGTCCAAGAGCTTGTGGAGCCTCATCCCCTCCAATGGTAGCCCTCCTGGACTGCTCATCTGTTAGTTTAGAGGTCAGCTCATCCAAAGCTCATTGAATTTCTTCTCTTGATTCTGAGCGCAAAGCCTCTTGAAAAGATCCATAAGGTGCTTATTCTTAAATTGTCTGTGGAAATTAGCACCCATATGGCGTATACACCATCTGCTTTGGACATCAGACCACCTTGGTTGGTATCCCTTCTCAACACATCTATATCTCAATTCCTCAATTGCACGCAGCAAGCCGATGTGACGGTCATGTATAAAGCATACGTCTGGTCTCATCTGTACAACTGCAGACTTAACTTTTTCTAGAAACTAATACCAGCTATCAGTGTTCTTACTCTCAACAAAAGTAAAAGCCACTGGTAGAACTTGGTTGTTCCCATCAACTCCAATTGCTGTTAAGATCTGTCCTCTGTACTTTCCGGTCAGAAATGTCCTATTGATGCAGAGGATGGGACGACAATGGACAAATGCCTGAATGCAAGCACCTAATGCAAAGAATACTCGTTGCAACACACTTTTATTACCATGGTAAATTGATGGAAAGGCTTTTAGGGCGTAACACGTCTCTGAATTCCTCTGAAGAATACAGCCTAACAGACGAGACAAATTATCATAGAATGCTTCAAATGTACCAAATCTCATCTCTACAACCTTCTGTTTTGCCCTCCAAGCCTTAGCATAGCTAATTGTGTATTTGAATTTCTCTTCAATATGTCTAACAATTGACCTTGGTTCGTACCCCAGATTGTTGACAATATGGGAGTACATTTATGTTGCAACAAATACAGATGTCATGTTTTTGTGATATTTTTCAACACCGGGTAAATAACATGAATGCTCAATTACGATTGAAACTTACCAATAATCTTTCCATTTACCCTTGAATGCGTGCACCCGCCATGGACACCCATCCTTCATGCACTTCACTTCATACACCGATTTGCTTGACTTCACGACCGAGAACTCTCTTTGAAGTGACATGACCCATTGTTTTATTGCCTCCTTTAAATCCTCTATATATGCATACTTAGCCCCCTGGATGACCTAATTCTCCTTGTACTCCCATGGCAATTGATGTCCCTCGGAGAAAGCAAGCCCAGAGAAGTTCTCGTTGCTCCATTCTGCAGGCATCACGGTGTCCTCATCAGACGAATCATCATGCTCTGCTTGCTCGTTTTCAGAATCTTTTTTATCCATTTCTTCGACGATGGTGTTGATTTGTTCTCCCTCATCTACCACACCTGTTGGCTGTTTGTCGATGTTTTACACCGGCAATAAATATATGGGGCTACTCGGCGGATGGAAACTCGGTGGATTGCAAAGGAACACAGGGAGATTTTATACTGGTTCAGGCCCTCGATGTGAGGTAATACCCTACGTCCAGTTGTGGTGTTATTCCTTTGAGGATTTGTGGTGGTGATTCTGGTGAACCAACTCAACCTTTGAGCTTATGAGTGCTCTTCTGCCCTCATGGGGCGCCCTGCCTCCCCTTATATACTGGGGGACAGGGTTACAAGGTAGGAGTCCCTATCGGATTACGACTAGGAGATCTCCCCTTAGAGATATAACGCACCCGACTAGGACTGTATATTCCTTTCTATACAAGGCGAAGTCTACCGAATTTAGCTATATCTCTAATTACAAGGCTAGGCCCATCCTCTATCCGAGTGGCCCATATGCTTGTCATGAGGTACCCGGGGCCCATGGCACCCACAGTAGCCCCCGAGACCTTCATAGTTGAGTCACATCTGATGCCGAGTGCTCATCCTCCATGGTGAAGTATTCCCGAGTGCATTGCTCCCGAGTACTCTTTGTCCGAGTGCTTCTTCTCCCAAGTCCTGCTTCATGTCAGCTGGCAGCGAGGCTATGAAGGGCTCCATGTAGATGTAGGAATAGTGTGCGCCGAATAGGCGCACCTATTAGGTGTAACCCCCGACTTTGTGCTTAATTGTGAAAACAATTAAACATGAAGTCAAAGATCTTTAACCTTGTAGTCTTTCCCGAGTAGATTACTACTAGTACATGAGACTCTTCGGTATCATGTCAACCGGAATATGATTTATAGTCTCGCCGAGTAGGGAACTACTCGTATATAGGACTCTTCGACTTCATGTCAGTCGGAATGTGTGTTTATAGTCTTGTCGAGTAGGATGCTACTCATATATGGGACTCTTCAGCGTCATGTCAGCTGGAAAGGGGGTGTTTATAGTCTTTCCCGAGTAGTATACTACTCGAAAATCAGACTCATCGGCATCATGTCAGCCGGAATGATTATTTATAGTCTTTCCCAAGTAATATACTACTCAAAAATTAGACTCGTCAGCTTCATGTCAACTGGAAAAGGTGTTTATAGTCTTTCCCGAGTGGCGTCCCATTCGGAAGTTAGACTCTTCAGCTCGTCAGCTGGAAGAATGTTTATAGTCTTTCCCAAGTAGTATGCTACTCGAAAGTTAGACTCCTCCGCGTCATGTCAGCGGGAATGAAAATTTTATAGTCTTTCCCGAGTAGTGCACTACTCGAAAGTTAGACTCATCCGCGTCATGTCAGCGGGAATAATGTTGCTCATGGCAACTGATGGCCACGCATGTAGGCCGAGTACCACTTTATGAAAATAAATCCACGGTGTGGTCAGGTGTACCCGAGAAAGATACCTGCATCCCCAATTTTAATGAAGACCAGCTTGTGATCCTTCTAAGGATATATCCTCGAGACCTCATCGGTTCCTGTTGGTAGCACCAGCGCTATAATTTCAACTCAGCCTGCGGGCGGCCCACATGGAGCATGCTACTGTAGGAACTCATATCTTGGCGGCTGCTACCAAATAAGCCGGCCCGAGCCGACCAATCCGGCATAGCTTTATAGAAGTCTCATCCATCGCATGTCAGGATGAGTTTTTTGGTGTCGATAACCACAATCAGCCAGAGAAATCCTTATTCGCAAGCCTTTCTGACTTACGTTCTGGGTGCAAACTGGTTGCCACATAAGCCTGAGTGGGTATAACGCAGGATCTGCTTGCCCTTCTCAGGTGTGACGCAGTGCATGAGAACTCCGGATGCACTTTGACGATGTAAGTCTTCTCTGATTTGGGTAAAGTCGAACAAGGTACCCGAACCTTGCGTTAGCAGAGGGTTCGGCTGGCGACCCTCATGGGGCGTACCCTATCCAACAGAGTTATAGCCAAGCTAGGCACCCGAACCTCGCATTAGCATAGGATTCGGCTAGCGACCCTCATGGGGCGTACCCAACCTGATCGAGTGATATACGACCCCCGACTAGTGCCGGAAGTCGGTTGTCAGCTCACATGGAGCGTAGCCGAGGAAGATGACGTCCCGACTGGCGCAAGTACTCGGTAAGTAGCCCTCATGGAGCATCCCGAGTGTATTTTGGCAGACTTGTCCAGCCCCCGAGCGTAGGAGATAGGCTCGCAGCCCTGAGTTCCTGTCACGCGTATCCGGAGCTGGGCCTGCAATATAAAGATATCGGATGAGTAGCATCTGATGATGGAAATAATCACCCGAATAGAATGTGTTTTACAATATATGTAAATTTATGTTCTTCCTCTTATTGATATTAATTTCCCCGAGTACTTGATCCCTTACGTTTAAGCACTCTGCCCGACTAGTCATAGCCCCCTAGCGTCGGGAGTTGGCTCATGGCTCTTTCCCAGACACGCGTTTTGGGTGACTTGAGTTCGTCTTTCATGGAGCAAAGTTTCACGGATTAGGATTTATACTACTTGAGTACTTTTGCAATCATTTAAGAGCAAAAACAGAGAAGAGTGCAGCTTGTGCACCTATTAGGTGTAAGCGGCATTGGCAAGGCCGAGTGAAGAAATAGTTATCAGGAAGCGACTTAGCTGTTCGGTATTTCGGAGTGGGGATGCCATCCTTGCGTTTGAGCTTGTGAGCCCCCGAGCATGTCACTTGTTGTTCTGATAATCTTCAGTTGTTGAAGGTCGAAGACGGTTGTGACCGACTGCCACAATAAAGCCGTCCGACCTGCGTTTGCGATTCCCAGCTTTAGTCAGGACCGCGTCGTCGGTGCCCTCCCGCTTCTTCTGTCAGGATGCCTTTTTATCTTCAAGGGCCTCAGCAACAGCGTGGGCTGAGTCAGCGTATTTGTTCGCCATGTCGAATAGAGCCTTGACAGAGTTGGGAGGCTTCCGTGTGAATTTGTCGATGAACGAGGTGTCTTTGACTCCTTTTCGAAAGGCAGCGATGACGACCTCATCCTTGATGTTTGGGATTGAATTTTTCTTCTCAGAGAACCTCTTGATGAAGTCACGAAAAGACTCGTTCTTCCTTTGATGCAACTGATATAAGTCGTACTCGGAAGATGGCCTCTCGTATGTTCCCTGGAAGTTGGCGATGAAGCGTTCCCGGAGTTCTCCCCATGAGTCGATTGATTGCTTGGGAAGTCCTGTTAGCCATGTCCTCGCTGAGTCGGCTAAAGCGACTGGGAGGTAGTTAGCCATGACTTTCTGATTTCCCCCAGCTGCTCGAATCGCCAGAGTGTAGACCGTGAGCCAGGACTCGGGATTGGTCTTGCCATCGTATTTGTTGATGCCTGTAGGCTTGAAACTCGACGGCCAGTCGACCTGTTGTAGCTCCTGGGTGAAGGCCGGTATGCCTTCGTCTTCATGAGGACTCCGACCCCGACTACGGCGGCGAAACCGCTCGTAGTGGAGGCCGAAATGCTCGTTCTCGTCTTCCAGTTGGCGTTGCTCGTCTTCTTTTCGTTTGCGGCGCCGAGCATTAATGTCTTGCTGAAGGTCGTGCCGCAGTCGGTCTCGGAGGTCCTGGTTGTCCCGACGGTCGCTTCGACGTTGCCGGTTGTTGTGGTTGCCGAGTGACGTCTGGCTTGACTCCGCGTGCTGCCGACTAGAGCCGGCCGCTCGACGTCGCTTTGAGGTGGATGAGACTGCCGCTGGGGAAGTTGACCGACTGGTCAGTACGAGTGTGTTGCCCGACTGTTGGTGCTGCTGACATGCGGCAGCGGTGAGCATGGCTTTTATCCTCGCGATCGTCGGGGTAGCCTGGTGATCAGGCCCAAGTTGGACCATGTCCAGTAGGGTTGCGGCGGCCACGATGTTCTGTTGTGGCGTGACGAAGACGTCGTGGTTGCCGACTTTTGTTTGGAGGGTTTGTTGCTGAGCGGTTTGCCCAGCCCTGCGTAGGCCGTCGTTGCGGACGTGCAGGCATCTTGTTTCTTCCTCCTGTTGTTCTCGCAGATGGCAGGCCTCCTCCTCTTGTTGTTTGTGTAGTCGGCGTAATTCCTGAGTGGGAGTAGAGCCTTTGGATGCCATGAAGATTTCTCGTGGCGGGGAGAAGCTTGCCGAGCTGCTGTCCGACTTAGAGTCGTAGTCCGACTGGAAGTCGGAGTCCGACTTCGAGTCGAAGTCGGGATGGTTGATGGGGATGAGTGTAACTCCGACCTCCCTAGATCCGATCTCGAGCGGCTCGGAGCCGTATCCGAGTCGAACTCCAGGGGATCGGGTTTGTCGCGTCGGATGTAGATTGTAGATATCCGCGGCGTCGCCGAGTCCGAACGGGAAGTTGACGATCTCTTCCCTTCTCGGCCCGATCTCGGCCGGCTCAGAACCGAGTCCGAGTCGAACACTGGAAGGAAGAGTTGTCCCTGGACTCGGGCGTATTGGAGATCGCCGCAGCATGTCGTCGAAGATTGCCGCAGCGTCGTGTGGGCCGACTGGCGCGGAGTCAGCTGGTTCCTCGGCCGGTTGGATCGGGTCCGTGTCGGCCTGGGTGAGATTGCCGATCTGGTCGGCGACGAAGTCGAGTCTTCTGAATGCGATTGTATCTCCGGGGGAGAGTTTGCCGCCGACGACTTCGGTTGCTGGATCCATCGAGCTTGTAGATGTAGATCGCGCCGAAGCCCCTACCTGGCGCGCCAACTGTCGATGTTTTACACCGGCAATAAATATATGGGGCTACTCGGCGGATGGAAACTCGGTGGATTGCAAAGGAACACAGGGAGATTTTATACTGGTTCAGGCCCTCGATGTGAGGTAATACTCTACGTCCAGTTGTGGTGTTATTCCTTTGAGGATTTGTGGTGGTGATTCTGGTGAACCAACTCAACCTTTGAGCTTATGAGTGCTCTTCTGCCCTCATGGGGCGCCCTGCCTCCCCTTATATACTGGGGGACAGGGTTACAAGGTAGGAGTCCCTATCGGATTACGACTAGGAGATCTCCCCTTAGAGATATAACGCACCCGACTAGGACTGTATATTCCTTTCTATACAAGGCGAAGTCTACCGAATTTAGCTATATCTCTAATTACAAGGCTAGGCCCATCCTCTATCCGAGTGGCCCATATGCTTGTCATGAGGTACCCGGGGCCCATGGCACCCACACTGTCTATCTTCATCATTCCCTCCTTCATTTTCTTCCATTGTTTCGCTATCACCTCCCGCCGTACTTAGACCCTCATTGTCTTGCACGGGCATTGCACCAGCGGTGTTATCTTTCTCATATATCGACACAAGTATGCCCAATGGCCAATCACGTTGGAATGCATTCTCCACATATCATCTCCAAGTAGCATTGCAATCCACCGGCATCAGTTCCCAAAAAAAACCTTCAGCTGCACGACTGACTACTACATACAAGGTTATTGCGCTGAGCTCGGGGTTCAGTCGAAACCCTCGTATCAGCCAGTTGTACACTGACCCAAAACTTCTCTCAGCTGGTCTATCAATCCTCTTAGCCGTTGAACTAAAATCCGACAGATCTACCCCTTCTGGACCATATCTAACATTCCCTTGTCCGTGAAATAACTGAAATATCACCTTATTTGATATTTCTGTTGATGAAAAAATACAGTTAAACTAGGTACCAATATTCTCCTCACATCTCTACAAAAATTAAGTCATCTAACAGATTAACTAAAAACCTACAGATCTACGAGTAACAACTTATTTTCATATAGTACTATACACATAACCAGTACAATACTATATCAATTCTTGCATATAAATAGAAATTATAAAGAAACAATAAATTTTACCTGCAGACGAATCAGCAAACTGACAGAGCTTCGCTGCTTTCGTTCAGCCTCGCTTTCAGCTCTCTCTTCTTTTTTTCTGTGATTTCAGTGAATTTTATGATATTTTTGGAGTCTGGGAGGGGGTTTTATACCGGGGCAGCTAAAAACCGCCCTTCCAGAGGACGGCAAGGGGGCCGCCTGCAAAATATATAACCCGTGGGTCGGCCATTTTGCAGGCGGCCCCCTCCCCCCCGGCCTCCCAAAAACCGCCCTCTGAGAGGGTGGCAAGGGGGCCACCTGTAAAATAGCCGGCCCCCGGCTGGATTTTTGCAGGCGGCCCCCCTGCCGCCCTCTCAGAGGGCGGTTTTTGGGAGGCCGGGGGAGGCCGCCTGTAAAATGGCTGACAGCCGTGGGCTGCCCGGCCAACGGCTGTCAGCCACGTTATCAAATCGCCCTCTGGAAGGGCAATTTCATAGAAAAAACGTCCTCCCAGAGGACGGTGGGAGTATATTTTTGTAAATTTTTGAAATGAAAATGTAGTTTTGTAAATATTTTATTAAATAAATATAAAAATAAAAAAAATTCCATTTGAAAGAGGTTGCAAGGATCCCATGAATTTTACATACAACTTTGCTTGTAGCATGCAGGTTAATTATTCTCAACATCTAGGCATATTAGTAGATGAGATCATAGACTAAGATATTAACCATCATCATGGTTACATGTGAAAAAAATTGTTAAGATTTTTGGTGAAAGTTTGGGCTTTAAGTAGAAATTTTAGTGGTTTAGTACAAGGTTTAGGATTTCAAATAGAAATTATAGATATTTGAGATGAAAGTTAGTGGCTTTCTATAGAAATATTTTGGAATTTTTAGTTAAAAGTTTGACCCTTGAGTAGAAAGTTTGGAGACTTGAGTTGAAAGTTCAAGGCACACCTAGTAGAAAGATTTGAAGATTCCAAGTTAAAAGTTTTAAAATTCAGATTAAAAGTGCTATCTCATGAGTTGAAAGTTCCAATCTCATGAGTTGAAAGTTTCATTTTAAAAAAAAAATCAGATTAAAAGTGCTAATTTCATGAATTGAAAAGTTCCAATTTTATGAGTTGAAAATCTGTTACATATTTTTTAAGAAAAGTTAACAATTTGTGGTTTCACTTAATTCGTGGCTGCTACGTTGAACACGCGACCATTAGAGTCGTGTCTTGCACAGGAAAGTCGTTCGAAAGTGTTAGCGAGTGCAACCGCAATGCGCAAGTCACACACGTTTATAGACTTTGCACGTTCACTACTACAGAACAGTACATTCGTACCGCCCTATCAATACCGATTGAAAAAAACCCGGCACTGATAGGGGATTTTGTATCCACCCCCCGGTTGCGTCCTTCCGAACCGACACTGATGTGATGGGCCTTATCAGTACCGGTTTGTAGCTAGAACTGACACTGATTAGTACCACATCAATGCCAGAATAAGCCACGAATCGGCGCTGATAAGAATTTTTGGCGGAAAAATTTTTAATTTTTGGATGAGGTCATCTGTGCCGGTTCGTGGCTAGAACCAGCACTGATGACCTCAACCATATTAGTATCGGTTTTTAATATAAATCTAATTTTTTCATACGAACTCGGATGGAGATAAACTTTATATGAAAATTGTAGTTCTTGATGAGACCTACACTTTTGTAGTTGGCAACTTTTTCATTTGATGTCATTTAAATACTCAAATATTTATTTTAAATCTTGAATATGAAGGGTTAAAAGAGAAAATGTCCATAGACAAACAGAATTGATGTATAGCTGAGTTGGTAAGGATAGGAGCACGAGAGAGGGAGGTTTAGACTTTGAATTCCACTATAACAATTTATAGTTTCACTTGAAAAAATAGGTACTAGTAGTTAGGACCGTATATATATGGTTAAGGATGGTAGTAGTATAAAAAATATTTTTTTTATTTTTTTCATCCTAAAATTTAAATTTTAATCCTACTATTAGTGTCGGTTCTTGACTAGAACCGGTATTGACGAGCTCTCATCAGTATCGGTTTTAAAACCGATACTGATGAACCTTCTCATCAGTGTCGAGATTCTAGTGTCAGGCCTATACCCGGCTCGGGTTTTAAAGCCAGACACTGATATGGACGGTTGTGGCAGTGGTTGGCGCCGGTGTGAAACTGTCCATGAGTGGTCTGCGTGACTGCACGAGCTTATCCTGTGACAGAACGATGTTGCCGTCCACCGGACAGCTGAGGTCGCCATGGACAACACAGCAGGCTGCAGGCCTGCAGCACTGCCGGATGAGCTTGTCCCGTTGTTTGTACGGCCGCGGGCGGCCCGCTGGCCGTTAATTACGATTTGAATCAAGGGATCCCGGCAGCTCGCTGGAGGTGGAGGGGAAGCTGTCGTGTTTGAAGTTGCTGCAGTGCCTCTCGTTGGCTGCTGTTTACGTATGCGTCTCTCCAGTAGTCCCACTAGGTTTGCTACTGAAAGCCAGCACTGCGAAAAGGCGTGAAGCGGTACGGTCATACGTTTGTACGATGCCATTTGCTTCGAGTTTCGAATCTTATACTCTTTCCATCCTAAAATAACTTGATTTCTAATTGCTTTGAGTTTCAAATCTTGAACTCTTTTTTCCTAAAATAATTTAATTTCTAAAGTTAGTGTTCCATCATTTCGTCTACAGCGAAAAAAATAATTATAGATAAAACTTTATAAATATGTTCTTAGCAATTTAAAAACAAATGCTAGAAAATAAAGTACGATAAAAAACCTAAAATAAAAAACCCTAAAATCAGCTTTAAAATTAAGTTTTAAAATTTAATTTTTAGCAGTGACTTATAAGCCTTAAAGCAAATGATGAGACTGTAAAATTTATCATAAAATAAGTTGATTTGTACTCTTTTACCAACCCTGATGCTCTTGCTACAAGTTTTGAATCAAAAAGTTTTATCCCTTTAATACCACTTAGCTACCCACCACAAATACTACAAATACTTTCTTTGTCAACAAATATAATGGATTATGACATTTTTGCAAAAATTAAAGAAGTAGCAAAAGGATAAATACATCCTCAAACCTATAAATGGGTATCATAAGTATGAATTTTGTCCAAAAATATAAACATTCCTACGTTACTACTTATCCCATTAATCACCTCCCATTCAAACCCTAATATCTGCTAAACGACCTAGAAATACTTATATTGCTAGACGGAGAGAGTAAAAGTTAGCGTATGGAAAAGTAAACTAGCACAAAAATTAATAGATGAGGAATAAGCTAATATAAAAACTGATCATATGTGTCTCAGGATCTTAAAATCACTTATATTTGAAAACAAATGAAAGTGGCGTAATCTCTTATATCTATGAAAAAAGAGAGTACAACTTTTCTATTAATGAGTAACACTTTGATTATTATCCCTTTCTATTAAAGTTATCTCGGGACGTGAGTGATAGCTTTTATTTTAGGATAGAGAGTGTATCCTCTCAAGCTTATCACTGGTGCATCTTCGGTGCCCTAGCTAAGTTTTGAATTAGTCTAGGTATTTTTTTTCTTTTTTTTCCAGTCTTAGCTTTTAAACCGCTAAAACTAGAAAAAGTCTCATCGTACAATTATTTATTTATTTTTGCTTTGATTAGGTTCACAGCCAATCTATACTCTATACTCTAAGCAGTGGTGGTGACGATGAATCTGTCACCCGCCTATTTTTATTATAAAATTTACAAATTATCTCTTGAACTTTTTAATATTAATAACGCAATTAAATTTAAATGGATAGCCACGTATAAAATTAAATTAAGATGAATATTCTCTAAAAAAACACGGGCAACATATTTTAATGGAAAATATATTTTATTTATTTAGATAATATTATAATATATATATTTTATCCGTAGCAAAGTAGAGACATTTAGCTGCTAGTAGAAAAAAACTTAGCTAAGCATATTTTTGTGTCTCAAGTATTATTAGGTGACGACACCGATCATGTGGACGATATGTTTCTGTATTTCGTATTTTTCGTCCCAGAATCATGACGGATAAATTTCGGTCCTTCCGGCTGATGTGGTTTGGCCCATAGTTGCCCAACAGATATTTACACTGGCAACAGTTCATGTAACTGTGCGTAACCTCGAGTTCCTTGTCTATTTGATCTGGGAGGCGTCCCGCGGGTGCATGATTGCGTCGTGCGGCGAAGAGCACTGTAGTTGGGGCATCCCAGGGCGGCACCCGCAGTTGCTTCCTGGCGGTTTGGTTGTTTTGTTTACGGCCCACCCGCTCAGCTCGTCTTGCGGCCTGCGTCGTCCGCTCGTTGCCTGGCAAACGGCGGGCCCTTCTAGCAGTATGTCAGAATATTTCCGAGATGCTAATATAGAAAAACAATTAAATATATATATATATATTTAAAAGTTTTGCACATATATATAATGCAAATTAGAAAGTACACCGTGGTACAGCTGTGCGGTACCGACGGCGGCGTGCCACGGCTGGGTGGCACTGCACGTGGTGGCCGCGCGGAGCGCGGTCCCATGCCGTCCTCACAACGTGGTGGCGCGCGTCGGTCTTACGGCACCGGCTCCTGTCTCCTGGCTTTTCCTGCAGCGCGTAGTGGATGTGCCCTGTCGCTCTTCCGCTCTCAAAGTAAGCGTCCTTAACCAAAAGTATGGTACCGCTTTCTACTCTTATATGTTGTGTCTACAGAGCCCCTCTAAAACACTTTACATTATAACAATAATTTAGTGGGGTTGATCACTTTGCAAATTCATGTCCCTATCTTACGATAAGCTCCGAGTATCCACAGTAAACTAGTCCTTACTCAATTCGTACATAAAGATAGACCCTGTGAATTTACAAAGTGTGTAAACCTATTGAAGTTCTCAACCTTAGCTTGGTGCGTAAACTCTCTCTACTTTTCTCACCATTATCTCCCTTGCACTCTCTGTCCAACGCATGACCATATTTTCTTTTTTAGACAGCCGATGATCACGGGCATCCTACACAAATAATGCACCGGTCTCACGCATTATTTGCCTACATGTATGTTTCTCACTGGCACTTGCATCTTTTGGCAGTGCACAAGATGTAGAGCATCTCTGGTTGCTGTCATTCATTTACAGGACTCCAGGATAAAATGTTTTCGGTGCTACGATTCTTGCTGTCGGCATTATCGTCCTAAAGTGGTGCTCTCACTATCCTCTCTGCCCTTTATAAAGTACTGGTTTGAACAGATGAACCACACAATTCTTTGTAAAACACCAATTGTAAATACTCTGGTACACTTATAGAATCCCAAACTAGTTCTTCCGTAGGAATCTTATGCAGTTCGCATCTTTCATAAAGTTTATGTCGCAAGAAGCTGTTTTGAGAATCTGTAAACGTGATACTGGTAAGAGCATCTATAAATATGAATTTATTCATGCAAATATTATGCGTCATTTGATGATATGTTATTTTCATTAGCCAGTTTGAAATACCATTAATTCGGCAAATATAACCATTAAGTTCCGAATTTAGCATTGGTTGATTACGGTAATTACTCACTAATTTCCGTACATGCATACATGCAGGCAGGCAGGCAAATAAAGCCTCCAAAAACCCTACATATGATGCGCATGCATGTCTCATATTATACTTATTAATTATGGATCTATCCATTGATTATGATAATTACTCGCTAATCCCCGTACATGCATGCATGCATGCTAAGCTGGGCGGTGGCGCATATGACACACACGTGACTGTCATCCACGCCAACGCCCGTAGTGGCGCAGGACCGTTCCACGCCACCGAACGGGCTAAAAGTTTAATTTCATGTTTATTTTAACAAAATGAACCATAATATTTATTTATTTTTTTACTCAGAATTTTAGATGTTCTTAAATATTGCTTCCACAGGGACTCTTATATCAATAATAATTATTTTTATTATAAAATAGTAATGTCATCGAGTGACAGTACGCGTACTAATCCAAAATTAATTTCTAGTATGACCACACTTATATTTCTGTAAGTATTATAACGTACACAACTTTAAAAAATATTATCTCTAGTGTATATTCATACTACTTTCACAATATTTACTATTTTCTAACTTGCTACAAATCGTTGAATATTTACTACATATACACTAACTACAACTATAAAACAGTTCACACGGTTCTAAACTATTATCGCATACGTACTACAAAACTACACTATATAATAAATATTTATACAACAAACTAATATTTACGTCTAATACGTACTAAAAACTAAATTCATACTTTAAAAAAATTTAAAAACTCAAACTTTAAAAAAATTTAAAAACTCAAATTTACCGGTAGATTTTTCCTAGTTATGGATCTCTATCATGATGCCTCTCAGTTCCTTGCTTCTTCTCCTCCCGAACATCTAGTGCTCCGTTGCTTCTTGTCTCTTGGTTCTCCTTCTATCCTGTGTGAAGGAAGCATACAGAGACAACTGACCCGGAGATAGAAGTGACGCTCGTCGCTGTGGTTAACGGTGCTTATTTTGAGAAAGTAATTCTGTCCGCGAGCGTTCATGAGTTCTGTCCACTTCATGAGAAGACGGGACAGCGGTAGCGCGCGGTCGCTGCGTGCTACCGGAAAGACAAAAGTGACAAGACATCACAGGGACAGTGGTAGCGCGCAGCCGCTGTGCGCTACCGCGTGTTCAATGTGCGCCATCAGGGCGTTGTGATCCCAACGAGCACCACCGCGTCATCGGTGCGTGGCCACAACACAGGATGTTGATGGGCGCACCACTGAGAGGACGGCGCGGTGGTGCCCGATGGCTACTCACCGGTCGGTCCCATGGCACCGCGGCGCGTCATCGTTCCACAGGATATGTATATTTCGGCCAGGGGCGGAGCTCTCAGTATGGCAAGGTGTGGCGCTCGCCATACCTTAAATTTCTAAAAAAATTTACCCCCAAATCATTCTGTACCATGAGCACACCAAACAAAATGAAGTTTCGGTAAAAAGAACTCCCCGTTCCCCACTCTAGAGGGTGATCTAGGTGGGCCTTGAACCACCCTAGAATTTGGCCCAGAAGTATCCCACCCAAAAAATCGATCCACTAACTCAAAGCCTAATACTGTAGCCTTGAAGGAAGAGAAGCACAAACCAGATCGGGAGGCAGCCGCGCTGCCCGTGCCCCCCGCGCCGCGCCGCCGCCCGTGCCCGCCGGTCGCCGCCCCGCCCGTGCAGCCCCCGCCCGTGCCCGCCGCGCCGCCACCCGTGCCCGCCGGTCGCCGCCCCGCCCGTGCAGCCCCCGCCCCGCGCCGCCCGCGCCCGCCTGTCGCCGCGCCGCCGCCTCCCGGCCGTCGCCGCTGCCTCCCGACTCGGCCGGCCCGCCCGAGTCTGTTGCCTGTTGTTGACTGTATATATATACAGAGAGCTCTATACTACAGCATATATATATATATATAGAACGAGAGAGTATAAATAAAATAGGTACGTAGCTTTTGATCGGTCGTTAATTATTAGTAAATTTAACTTAATTTGATATGTGTGTATTGAGTTTCTTATGTTGTAGAAGTTTGATATGTCAAGAAAGACTACCCAATAAAAAATTCCTGGAGCCGCCACTGACCGTCGGACGCCAAAAGGATCAAGGATGTATCCAAAAGAAAAAGACAAGGGCAATGCCACAACAAGAGGTACATATTGTAATTTTGTAGATGAAAAATGTAATTTGTTATAAATTAATTGGCATGTCCGCTTTAATAGTTTAATATACTTTGGTAATTTTGCAGATTTGAGGACCTTTTCGTCCGGTGGTGGCACCTCCAATCTTTTTGCTGGTGATGGTAGAGCTACAAATTTACCAGATGTTGAAGAAGAGATTGAAGAACATAAAGAAGATGAAGATGACTTTGACTCAGATGAGTTTGATCAGGCTGTTGCCACGGTTGAAGAGGAGATGGAAAATGAAATGGCAGCTGAACAAGTAGCAGGCGAGGTTGAAGGTACTATTATAACTCAGTTCAACCCGGTTCAGAATTGCTTGTTTGTTTTTCTTGTTTGGACCCAAGAGATTCATTCTCTAAATTTGATGTGGACAAACTTGCTCGACTTAGTGAGATATATTCTGATGATTTCTCCTATTCCGATAAGAAGGATATAAAAGAAGAACTTCAACTGTTTATTATTCATGTGAGAAGACTTGATGAGTTTAGAGATTGTCATGATCTTGCAAGCCTAGCTGCAAAATTAGTTGAACTTAAAAGGCATATTTTGTTCCCCTTGATTTATCGACTGATTGAGTTGGCATTGATACTACCGGTGGCGACGGCATCGGTTGAAAGGGTCTTTTCTGCTATGAAGATTATTAAAACAGAATTGCGTAACAAGATGTCAGATGCTTGGCTTAATGACTTAATGGTGTGCTACATTGAGCGAGAGATATTCAAAAAAATTAATCTTGAGAGGATTAAGAAATTATTTCAGAAAAAAAAAGATAGGCAAGTGCAATTGCCTATATCGCCTAGACGCAATTGATGTTCATCGTCACTTGGTTAGTCTATTGACTTTACTTGTATCTTTCTATTTATTTTAAATATTTTTACTTATATAGCAGATGACGATCATGATATATTATGTGTATAAATCAATATATTGAGAAATCTTTGATATCTATGTTGTCGATTTCGCCACACCTTATTTTTTTTCCGTCCTCCGCCACTGATTTCAGCCAATCTTTTTATTTTTATATATATTTACAAAACTTTTAAAAAATTTATACATTTTCAATTTTTTTCCGTGATATAGTTGCTTTGATTTGCCTCCTGGTCGGCGGTCCATTCTACACGTATCCTGTATAATTGTTTGCCTTTGACACGGCAGAAGCATCAGGTCACCACTTAGCTCCCTTGTAAACAAACATTAGTCATGCACACCGCTGTGCAGAGGAATTCGATTCGGTTAGGCAGGTGACAATTTGTTTACGAAATGCAAAGCACTCGTTAGAGCATAAAAGATCCGACTCTAGATTTTATTGGATACATGCACAGTATACTACCTAGTCTAAGTGCTGAGACCACACATCGACCGTAAAATTAAACGAACCTAAAAGTACTATTGCTGCAAACGGGCTTAACACACGTCGTCTGAACTCACGTAGTGCAAGGCCGCCGGTAGACCACACAAACTAGCCATGTATTATGAAAAAATCTATTCATCACTCAAGAGCAAGGATATCCACTTATTTTTATGTATCATCCAAAAATCATAAAAAAAAATTAAAAAAATTTAACAAGCTACATTAATATATAATATATCATTTTATAAGATTAAATTCAGTTTATACAAGTAAATAAAAAATAACAAATTTAACTGTAAATATTATACACTATTTATAGTTAAATTTATTATTTTGTTTCTATTTGCACGAGCTAAATTTAAAATTAGTTGTTTATAAAATGATATATCACATATTAATTTATCTTTTAAATTTTTTAAAATTTTTTAGATGACATGTACAAAATAA
This sequence comes from Oryza meyeriana var. granulata, assembly GCA_003991445.1. NCBI lineage: Eukaryota > Viridiplantae > Streptophyta > Magnoliopsida > Poales > Poaceae > Oryza > Oryza meyeriana. Next base: position 141,150 of record RYFJ01003100.1, on the reverse strand, counting down.
AATAAAGGGATAGATATCCCTCGAGGATAAAAAACCTCTTCCATATATTATTCTACATGCATGCACGCACACTGGAGATAAGCACAAACATCAACCAAGGAGTGCGTGCGCCAACTCTCGCTCAGTGGTGACCGGGGAGCTTCTCCTTGATCTTCTCCACGATGCCCTTCTTCTCGTGCTTCCCCGCTGCATGCGTCCCCGTCCCGGCCGCTGGCACAGCATGGCCGGCCTTGTGCTCCTCCTGCTTGTGGCTGCCAGGGAGCTTCTCTTTTATCTTCTCCTTGATGCTCTTCTTCTTCCTCCGCCCGCCTTGCCCGTCATCCTCGGACGACTGCCATCATTCGTGGCAAGCACAACTGAATCAGCTACCTTTACGATATTAATCGCAAACATCGACCAAATCAAGTACAGGACTAGAAAGAAAATTACCGAGCTGGAGCTCGAGCTGGATCTGCCGGAGCGAAGCAATGTTTCGCCGAGCGTCGTGTGCCTCTCCTCCCTGGTGGGCTGGACCTGCGCGCCCGTGCCGCCGACACCGCCGGCGGTGCTCACCATGCCCTCATACGCGAAAGTCTTTTCGCCTGGGGGCACGCCGCCGTCGTGCGTGTACGCCGCGCCTCCAGGGGCGACGGCGCCGCTTACCACGCTCTCGTGCGGGTGCTCCACGCCGGCGAGACCGTAACTCAAGGTGCCGCTACTGCCGTAGTCGCCCGTCGACACCGCGGGGTCCGACGACGCCATGTACCCTACCGTGTCGCCAGCGCCGTGCGCCGCCGGCTCGTTTGGGATGGGGTTGCCGTACTGGTCGACCGGCGGCACTGGGTTCCCGTACTGGTCGACGCGCGGGTACGGGTGCCCGTACACTCCCGTGTTCTCCGCCATTGGCTGGTGTCGTCTAAGTTGCTTGCTCCGTTCTAACTCGGTTTCCCTCTTTGAGCCACAGTTAGCGAGACGGCTGATGGGAAATTTGGATGTGAAGCGGAAACCGATTCGGTGTGCTCGTATTTGTACGAGGAAACAGGAGGGGACGCAGGCGAGCCACGTGTGCGCTCATGCAGCTACGTAAGGACGGCGTGTGTGACCGGAGAAAGGCACGTACGCGCCACATGCGCCACGTTGCGGCCTGATCCGGAGTCCAGAAGGTTCCAGATAAACAGTAAGACCATATATTTTATTTTTATGTTTTTAAGAAATAACGCATTTAGTTGATATAGGAAATAGTTCACACAATATATTATTTTATTTTTGTTATTTTATAGGCAATAAACATAATTTATATTGAAAATAATGTACACATAATTTTATCTAGATAAAACTTATTTTATCTCTCTTTATTTACTTGTTGTCATATCATTAAAAATATTAACATGATATTTTATTTAATAAAAATGAAATTCCTATCGAAAATGGCCTGAGAGGACATATTTTGCTCGAGTAGATATGGCCTGTTTGGTTTGATTAAGAAAAAGCCCTATCAAATCTTTGTGGTAACTCTAAATAGTAATATTAGATATTTAACTTGTTTCTAATTTTGTCCAAATCAATACAATTAATATGACCAAAAATATTGTTATGAACCATATGGGATTATATGCATGAAGGGTGTGATATTGCTATAGATAGAAGTTGAAAGGAAGTAAAGACTTGTCCAAACTAGGTTCGACGTTATTAATAAAATTGATAGAGTAAAAAGCCAAACATGCCCAATAAGCATCAGAGGTCTCAAAGGCTGATCGTAGATTCATCCAAAATTGCCTCCAAAACCTCAAAGGCTCAAAAATATCGAAAAGTACTGCTGTACTGTAGCTATGGACCAAAACATCCATCTTTCAACACTAGCTAACCACATCGTTCGACAATGACATCTCGCTGGACACGACGAATACCAAATACCACAGCGGTATGTATGAAAAGCAACGAAAACCTTGGATTTATACAAAAATCACCAAATGAAGCCTCGGCGGAGCGGTGGCACTTGTACCGATGCTGGTTCTGATCAAACCGACGGTGTGGCTTCTGCCGCGCCAGCCTCAACTCGCAGGCTGTTTTCGCGCCGGCAATGTGATTTTGCACCCTGGCTTCACATGGAAAACAGGACCCAAATCTCATTATGATTTTGCAACCTGGTTAACCATGGAAAAAGTTCGAGAATGGATTTGAAGTCAACATGTCAATATGGCATTAGCAATTAGCTTGACATGAACACATAAAAGACTATATGAAAGAAAAACGCGCATTGAAAGGTAAGCAATTTTTTTTTAAAAAAAAAATCAGGACAGGCATGAAACCATTCATACAGTTCGTAACTTCCGACATGTGAGCATGCTCCAAGGCCACTGGCTTACTGACTTCAGGGAATAAAGTACACAGTTATTTTCTTTTGAAAATATGGCAGGAGCTCTACCTTTCTCCGGGCAAAAGAGTACACAGTTATTTTCTTTTGAAAATATGGCAGGAGCTCTACTTTTCTCCGGGCAAAAAGCTAGATATGAGAAGGTGAGCTCTTATATCAATGGTTATTAAGAGGGGGTAAGGCTCGGACTCGAACCAGCTAGCCCACCAATTTGTGGTGCTAGCCGGTAAGACTCTGGGTCTTTCTTGAGCTCTACCTTTTTCATTAAAGATTAGATAAAGTAGACGAAATTTGTCAAGAAAAAAATGTTTCCCTCGTCTTGTTATGGATACCTGAAACTACTGTAAGGACTGTCAACAAAAATCATTTCCATACTTTCCTTATTTGTTGGTTATGTAAAAAAAAGATTGTGCGTAAAGGCAAAGTCCTTAGTTCTTATATGCATTGCATTCTTTCGAGAATTGTTGAAGAAATTTCGAGGATTGATGAAGAAAGCCAAGAGGCCCATGGGATAACAGCTTATCTACCAGACAAGTTTCCTTGCTGTTTACTACACACTACTCCCACTTGTTGCAGGATGATTAAGCAGATTAGCTGATGGTAGGAAAAGGTCGTAAAAATGTATAATTTATACATATGCATATAATCGTCGCTCACCCTCCAAACAAAAACCCTGGGATATAAATTTTCACCCCCGTGACGATTTACAACTGCTTTAGAAAATTTCTCCACAGAAACAGATCAATGATAAAGTAATTGAGCCCATTCCATTCGATGTCTAAGCATACATATATGTTCCAAGTTTCTAGTTTCATAACTTCAATGTTTTGAGATTTGTAACAAGATTTGCCAGAATGGTCGGTAGTAAAGTCCTGGTGACTACAGCAATCCTTATTTGACCTACCATACTAGCTGGAGAAGTAAGAAAGATAAAGCAAAACTTACTTGGAATATTGTTCCCAGTTTTTTCAGTCCTTTAGCTCGTACCTTCAGAACATCTTTGGAAACAGTATTCTCTTTCAAAACCTGGAGCCAAAATGGTGCCACGATTATCCAAATTTGTGTGTTGTTTCTAAAATATCTCAAAATACAAAGCATATATGCACGGTACTGTAAACATAAGGTAAAAACTGAGATGAACAATGCTTACTGCTTGGCAAACATGAGAAATTGTTGATTCAATATCGACCACATTAATTTTCCACAAAGAATTCAACATTGCATCTTTTTTCTCCTCAATACTCTTCATAAGCTGCTCTTCCTTGTTATCGCCCTCCTCAATCTTTTTCATCCCTTCTTGTAGCTGTATCAGAGAAATTGCACCTACAGTAAAGGATCAGACTCATCTTTAACGAAAGAGTGAAGTAGAACACCGAAGGGTCAGACCCATTAAAAAGTATAAGAAAAGGTAGTGCAATATCCTGTGATGTACCTGCAGCTGCATTAACCTGTGACTTTACGTGGTGTCCCTTGTCTCTTACCCACTCAGCTATGAACGGCACGCCCATATACATTCTGTTTTTTCCTAGTTCTCTTGCCGCTTGACGAGCATAAATGTAGCCAATAGTGTGAAGCATAGCCTCACCGAAAGCTGAAAAAGCAATTCATATAAATTAACAAATTGAAAACCACAAGCGCAGTCCGTAAAATTACTGTCCAAAGTTTAGGAATGGAAATTAATCGACTGGACACACTACTATCCTTGTGCGATTAAGTATCCTAGAAGCTTTTCAATCCATTAGAGACACCAAGGAATTAAAACAAATATAATCAGTAAATCAGTATAAAGCGTAATAGAAAATGCAGTGGTATGTGTGTATTTTTTGCCGGCCGGTATGAGTGTATATACAGGCATACAGCAGCAAAAGTTGAATGAAATGCCGATGCATATCAGAAAATACAGTGCTGCAGATGGGGATGAAGATGGAGGGCAATACCAGCTTGAGACAGACGCTGAGCTTCAGCACCCGCCCAATCGCCAAATTCATCGTGCTTTCCATCAACATATGGTTGAAGTCGATCCTTAAGGCTTTGAATAAGCTTTTGCTCTCTTTCGGTTTGCAACTCCTGTGATTCAGAGATTTTTTTTATTAAGCTCTAAACATTGAGGAGATCGATAGTTCGATACTAGCAGGCCGGGAGTCCTACTAGATAACATCTGTGATGCAAGTAACAGAGCATTATAGGAGCATCATACTTTTATCTTCTCTTGGATCCTTGCCCTTGCCTCTGTATTATCTGATTCTTCCTCAATCTCTACAGAAGCTACAGATGCCAGTGCAAGCTGACCAACATAATCTTCAAAATAGTCACTCCCAAAAAGCATCCCAAAGACAGCAGTTGGATCGATCATGTTATCCCTGAAAAGCCATTTAAAAATTTCAATAGCTTTATGTCGATAACTAATACAATATCCATGCATCATGCAGCTATAACTTCAGATTGTTTGTGCAACTGAATTTTCCTTAACAATTTGGCCAATTCTGTGCTGTAGCAACAAAACATTTGGAGCTGAATTTCAATCCAAGTTGATAGTGAAGTGAGACACAAATTCAAGGCTTACTGCGGAAGCCCTTCTTTTCCATGCTTGTCATAAGAATCCTTTCTTACAGGATCACTGAGTACTTGATAGGCCTCACCCAGTTCCTTAAAAAAGTAACCATTTAAGTCAGCAATCCTCCTATAAAGGTAGTGGGTGCATCAAATAAGGCTTACAGTGATATTTTAGAATGCATGACCATAAGGCATTTTAGTAGGACAGAAAAGAATCACAAAGAACAGGCGTGAGCTACCATCTCTTTGGTTCCATCTTCTAAAACCCAATGTTTTAAAAAACGGTAAGTGGTTTCGTGCAGTCACCCTACCTTGTAGCTCTTATGCGACATAATCAGCCGCTTATACGACTTAAGTGGTATAAAGTTAGGGCACCCGTTTGACCTGGTAGACCTTTTTTTAAACAGAAATACTAAGCAACGGTATTAGGTCTATGCAATTCCAACGGTATACCATCCTCTAGTCTCCCTCTTTTTTAAAACACTGCTAAAACTATTACCTGTACTATTCCGTTCCTAGAACAGTGACTCTACCTACAATGACTCTCACGCACACAGCGCAACACAGAAGCGTAAATTCTACCTTGAACCTCTGCTCGGCATCAGGGTTACTGGGGTTCTTGTCAGGGTGCACCAACTTGGCCTACAGAAACCCAAACATTGCAAGAAAAAGCTGAATTGCTGATACCAAAAGAAACCAGCAGCAGACACATTGCACGAAAAAAAAAAGAAAAAAAACAACGCCAGCGTTCTCGATCTGGGACCAAAAACGGCGCACCTTGAGGTAATATGCCTTCTTGATCTCTGCCGCGGAGGCGTCAGTGCTGACCCCCAAGACGTCGTAGTAGGCGCTGTCCACCACCATCGCGCGCAGGCTCGCAGCGCCGCCGCCTCTTCCAGTCTTCCTGGATCGTGCTGCAACTGAACGTCGGAGGCTCCGACGGAAATATCGGTTAGTAGAGGGAGAGAACGAGGCAATCACGAAGCGGAAAGGCCGAGAAGAGTGGTCATCTCACCTGGTTAGGAGCGAGGAGTTGAGAGCCCGGAGATGATGGGAGTTGGTTGATGCGATCATGTGGTCAAATGAGGGAAAGGTTCCTGGATCGGACCCCACCCGCTTCCTCGTCCTGCACTCTGGCAAGTCGACGTGCTTGCTTTTGAGCTGCCGTTGGCTGCAAGGGAAAAGCATCGTTGTTCTGTATCTCACATTAAGAAATATGTTGCCCGCTTTATTGCCAAGAGTTACAAATGTGAGATGTTACACGGGTTGTTACATGACGATGGCACTATTGGCTGTGTCCATCCACTTTGGATGTAGAGGCTGGGTTTTAATCCATTTTCTAGAAAAAAAAACTGATGATGGCACACAGCCAAGGCTTATATCGGCGCAGATTTTAGGAGCAGCCTCTACCAACAACAAACGCTATTAGCCTATTAGTGAAGTATTCAATGTCACAACTTACAACTGGAGGCTACCGAGTGCCACTAGCGTCTATACCGGAGAGAGCGAGAGAAGAAACTCCGGCTTCATCCTCTGCAGCAGTATGCCACAGAAGGGGCAAAATGGAACGGTTGGCGCTGATAAATCAAGCGATTCGTTACCATGAGTGGCATCCCAAAATGATTTAGGCATGGTGAAAAATATTTCCGGCAGCAGCTTGTCGACCGTTCCTCCGCAACACACGCAGTGCCATGTTGGTTGAAGAACAGAGCACAGCCGCATCGATGCTATGCATCTTGACATTTTGTGAGCTTCAGCCGGGGGAGTAGCAGGTTTGCTACCACTGCACATGGCTACATCTGCGGACTCGAAGGGGACCGGTGCGGTGCAGTAGGTGCAGTATTCTTCAACTGAGTACTCGCACACTGAGTTGATCCTGCATGCACATAACAATTACTGAACAGGTTCAACATCCAATTTTACTTTCAATGAAGCCCTTTCGAGATAATTCTACTGAACTAGTATGGCATATGTTCTATGCCGTTTCACAAGTGAAATGATGTTAGTAAAATGGTTTACCTGTCTCCTAGATCATTGATACTCGTTCTAAGAAACTTGAGCCCATCGTACACTTCTCCATCATTCATGGATGCCCAAGAATACATCTGGGCAACTCCAACAGGAAACCAGCTGTTTTCAACAGGGGCACCCTTGAGCAAATATGCTGCTCGGTTCAGGACAGCAGCAAAAGTGAAAGCCACAAGCCTCTCTCGCAGCTCCCTTTCACTTCTTACAAGAAGATTGTTCCACAAATCAGCCATTACATCATTACCTTGTTCTACACCAGGAGAATACTGCGCATGATCACTAAGCATTACTTTCCTACAGATGATATTCAACAAGTGCAGCTTCCGCAAGCTGACTTTGGACATGACATGAATTGAATGTGATGGGATGTCGATAGAAGCACATTGTGGATCATCTGAAAACAAACCTGACACCCATTTATGCATCAATGTCTCAAGAAAGGTAGGTGCAGATTTCTTAATCCCTTGCAATGCAGCAATGAGATCCCATAAGACTAGCACTCTTGCACAATTTTCATATTTCTTCAGTGACCATAAAATGTTGGTTCCCCACCAAGAGAAATTAGTCTCAGATATGGCTGCAGATTGCAGACTGCTGATAACGCTATTGTCCAGTGGAATACCAATGAACTGACCACCAATCCAAATGAACTCAACCACTGCCTTTTGTGTCCTGTTGTTTTTATTCACAAAATTATTGTGATGACAATGCATTTTCTAAATGTTACATAAAAGAAATTACTAATTAGATTCAAGCATAGGACACTACTTCCTATATGGAACTCCCAAACAAAATTACCTGGCTTGATACATCTGGTTTAACAAGTTTGGATCCAAGCTGCGCACCTAAAGCATATAACATTCATCAATTGTTTTAGCTTACATATGAAAGCTCAAGTGCAAATGCTGCACAGTTAAGCAATATGTGTCAGATATAAGAGAGAGCCTAAAGCATACCACAGCAATCATTAGTTCTCCAGGTGCTAGTGCAAGGCCATAACATCGATCAGATACTTCTGTGAGCTGCATGCACATTTCAGATGTCAACCAGAAGAAAAACTTGCACATTCAGGATAAAGGGATAACGATTGAGTATCTATTTTACATCTATGGACTCTTTCAGCTCCGGAATATATGTGTGCAGAGGAATTTCTTGTAGATGTTTTCCGTTGAACATCCAACAATGTGCAGAATTATCCTGATAAAGAAGCAAAATTTTATGCATAAGCAAGTAACAGAAAGTTCAAAAAAATAAGTGAACACAGTGCATAGGATTTTATGAAGGTTCAAGAAAAGAAGTTAGTAACAGTGTGTAGGATTTTACAGTCCAGCAGCAAAAACATAAAAAATAACTTTCAGGCACTTCAGCTGTCCAGTCACACAACTCCAAAATACTACAGAAATCGATAAGTCTCTCATCAAACTGCCATTAGTTATTTATGCACAGTAGCAATCAATAGGACTCATCAAACTGTCGCGTGCATCAATTTATGTGAATAAATCTAGTTTAGCCCGATCATGACACATTACATAACCTAGGCTTTTCTTCACATAGATCTTTCCATTTTGTAATTAGCAGCTAGTAATATTGCAAAGACACAGATCGTGAATACACTGAGAACACAGAAAATAGTTTACACTTGAATAGAAAAGTTAACATACTGTCAACGGAACTTTGGTTTTATTAAACACAATCAGAATTAATTACAAAGTGCGACAAGAACTTAAAACACACCTGACTGCAGCTGTATAAACAATGCCCATGAAAACCCCATGACAGACCTGTCACCTATAGTAATGTTAGATATTTTTTCTTTTATGAAGATGAAAACATACTAAGACAAAAAGAAATTTACCACTTGATCATGAGCGTCACATGCATCAATCTTCTCAATTTTGTTCCTGTATATGTTCCACGACCACAATTCCAGTGACCCAGATGCTCTTCCAATTGCCAGATTAACTGAGTCTTGATGCTGAGCTGGTGCAGATAATGAGATTGACGATATTGGTGCTAATGAATCAGTAGTGACCTGACAGTAGAACGTTTGGAACAGAATATTTAATAACAGAAGGCACTAACTGGAACTACAAAGTGCAAAATGGGCATTTCATTTTTATTAATAGGATATTGGATGGAATATGAATCATATATCGAATCAAATATTCATATCAATAGACAACACAAGTTAATGGTAATAATGTACCTCAGCCACTAATGTCAAGGGCACTTCCGTTGTGCATGTACATTGATTTAACCCTTCAATATCACCCAGCCATATCTTTGAGCTGAAAAAAACAACCAAAAGCAATTTGAAAGGTTTTGAATAAATGAGCTATTTGGGAGGATTAAGGAAGCATAAAAATTTTAGTGGTTTATGCTTAAATTGTCAAAAAAAAAGATACACATGGAAACATGGAAGAGCACATTCAAGAGTTACCAAGCTGTCACACCGTAGGACAAAAATGTAAAATCCTTTACGGTGGTGACAAAAGTTGTACTGACCTTCCATCTGAGCATCCAGTTGCCAAAAGCAACAAAGGTTTTGAAGGGCCTGAAGAAAAAAGTTCCCAACTTATGGCAGTGACCCATGATAAATGAGCTTGAACAACCCCAATGAGCATTGGATCTCTGGTAACCATGCTGATATCTATTGTGTAGTATTCAGGTTTGTGTATTTTCCAAAAGGAAACACTCCCAGACTTGCAACCAACAGCAAGAATGCACCAATTTCCCATGAAATAAGAACTTCTGTCAGGTGATGGCAGAACTGGAGACCATGCAACTATGAGAGAAGACAAAAGTGCTTCACGACATGAATATTGTTTTGCTGTAATAAGAGGAAGAGATTTATCTTCTCCATTGCAGGATGATGGTGTCTGAATATGTTGAGATTTGCCTTGACCATTTCTGACAGCATTGTCATGTCCAGGTTTCATAACCTAGAATCCAACCAGGTAAAAGATACAGAATGCTAAAGAAAAACATCATATAAAATAGGCTCTGTACTAGTGTGAATTAGCAGGACAAATAGTTTTTTCCTTAGTTAAGAAACAAGGTTACCTTTTACCATTAACAACTAATGAGCATACACCCGAACTTTAACCTAAATGTGAAATGTAAAACCTACCTTCTTCGACGAGTGTTTCTTTAAATTAGAGATTGAATCCAATGAAAAGTCTACATCCATTGGAGCATCTGTGTTGCCCTTATCCGCATCATAAACATACCCTTCAAATCTATTTTAAAAATGAAACAAAATAATTCAGGCCTGGCATACGATTATAGGCCAAAAATGGCTTCTTGCAAGATAATAGACAAAATAAAGGTAGTGTGGAGAGGAAGGCAATATTCAGTCACGGTTAGGTTGATATTTGTTGACACATTAACAATTGGCACTCTATAATAAGCTTAGCAACAACCCGTAGAAAAATGCCTACAGTTTTTCTATCAGTAACTGTCAGTAATTCAGTACTTCAACAACATAAACATTGGTTAATAAGAGCCTCTAAATTTATCAATCTTATTCCAAAACCACACATGAAAGTGTCCCGCGCCAAACGAAGAAAGAACTACTTTCTACAACCACATTATAAGCAGCCTCTCTCTCCACCTAATGATAGAAAATAAAATGGCCTTTTTGCAATGCTTGACACATTAGTCTGCTCGTCTAAGTCAAAGAATGTCAGACAAAGGGAAAAACTGATAGTTGCTAACTTACTGTTATTGCCATGTTCAGTTTGTTGGAGATTATCTTCGATTCTTCCTAACTAGCATTAAACCTCATTTAAATAGCACGCACAGAATATTTATCCATTGACAATGTACCATCAGAGAAACCCAGTATAATCACTATTATACAAAGCATGTGCATTAGGCCAGTCTGCCAGTGTCAAATGTAGATCTTTCTCTGAAGTTCTGGAGTGCCATATAAATAAATTTTATGCTTCTTAGCACTCATTATCTTACATCAAATTGTACGCATAGAACCCGACATCTTTTTTCTTGAACTAACCCCTTTGGACCATCTTGTTATCTCAAACTTTGATGGTGAGTAAACAGAAGTGTGTGACTCACCTTGCTGGTTTCCTTTTTCTCCGTTCTGTACCCCTGATCGGAAGAGGCTCTTGCAGTTCACCAATACACATAAGTTGCTGGTTCTGTTCAGTATTTGGCTTTTCCTTCTATACAGAAGACAAACTTTCCGCAAGTTCATACAATAACTTATATTTCCGAGATAATTAATGAGAGAGAGACCTTGGTGATATGGTGGATGGATGGGAGAGTACCTGAGGAAGTGAACGAGGACCATAAACCTCCCCAAACAGCAATTGAGATATATCTGCAATCTAGACCAATAGATTAAGTTGAGAGGCAGAATATGAGAAAACTAAAGAACATATACACCCTGAGATATCCTAAGCATATGTAACTGATAGGTTCAAATGATCATACATGGTGAATGAAAATAGATATTTTACCTAACGGCAAAAGGAAACGTGCAAGGGGCATTACAAACAGCAAGAAAAAACAGAGAGAAATACAAATAAAACTGACAAAAAGAATATCTTCTTTTGTCTGTAAGAGAAGTCAGAAGTAGTACTGAACAAATGGTTGAATGTCTACTAGGTTGTGCAACGATTGTTAAGCTTATTTTAACTGCACTGCCTGGCCAATATGTTTTGATTTCTTAGATAGTGATAAAATAATGTAGGGGGCTGCATGGTTGCATGGGACATGGAAGATTGGACATACACAGATCAAATCAGTGTTGCAGAACAGAAATTTGGCAGGTATTCAATCAAGCTGCCCAGCTGTCAATGTTTATACAAATTAAATTGGTCAGTAAAGTAACTAATAATACATTATTGAACATGCTTACCTCAACCCATTCATCACAGAATTCACAAAATGGTGAGCGATAAAGCTTTACATGACCATCAACAGTGCAAACAGCCAACAGACAACTGAAATAGACATCCATATTCAAAAAAGTACAGAGGCCAGATAAGCAAATGAACCTAGTAGTACTCAATAATAAACAGAGACAAAAATGCTCTGATGAAACGACTTAAAAATACATACCCAGAGTTGGGAGAAAACCCTTGTTGAGACCATGAAATAGACCGAGCGCATGGTTCAGTTTCACGCGCTAAGGAAGTGGGCATTATACATGGTTCAAACAGATCTGCAAGATAAGCAATAAAAACTGATTCCTTATTTGCACGGTCCATCGATGTCCAGTGTTACTTTTCAGTTGTCACAAGAGAAGTTGACCGCTAAAATTGCATGTAATCAAGATAAAATTACATATAAAATTCCATTTTTTTTATTTTAGTAGAAACTCAAATCCACACTACTGAATTGATGTTTAAGAAAGAGTAACTTCTGGATGCATATTGTTGAATTGCATCTTTACATGCAATTAGTCTAAGGCATTGCTTAATAATTTTTAAAGAAAGCAAAGTGTACATTTATTGATCATCTTCATCATCATTTGGAGTTGCCCACCATGATCTCAAGCACAACAGCCACCCATAACATTTAAGTTGTTGACAGACACTCTAAAGTAACTGCTAGACTTAAGCTCTCCCAATCATTTTTCTTACTATGCAATGCTAACAAAAAGAAATTTGGCATTAAGCATCTCTTCCACTTCACTTCTGCAATTAAATTATCCGTCTAAACTGATAATACGTGTCAAGCAAAAGGAAAAACCGTACCTTCTCTGTTAACCACTCCTATGGGAAATGGATCGCTAGGACGAAGAACAACCAGTTCCCGAGGGCCCTCTAGTGCAGCTGGGTTCTAGAATGAAAAGAAAAGATGAACAGTCATAACTCCTGAGAGGAAAACATGGTTCGAATACATTAATGCAATGAAATCACACTTACCAGGATAGTGATAAGATGACCAGAGGCAACAGCCACCAGGTTCTCACTCGACCAAGCGATTGCATTTGGGTATGACGGTGAGGCGATCAAGGTGGCAGCCTGGTAATGCGGAGCCATGGCACTCACAATCAAGCGAGGGGGAACTTAAGGTGGGACAAGCTGAGCCACTGACTGTACCTAGACCTTGTGTTAAGTTCTATCATCCTACATGCCACAACTTGCTTGTTCGACACATGGGGAAAATTTCTACTGGAGGAACAATTCAGTGGGGATTGGGCTAATACCCCACCACTCAATTCCCCTCCACAATGGAGAAATTTCAGCTGAGCTAAGCCCTAGAAAAGGAAGGAATAGTGGCGGAGAGCTGAAGCTGCACGAGTAAAGGAAGGACTAGTATGGTGGTGGAGCAGCCGTTGCAGTCACCGGAGTCAGGAGGAGCCGCTTGTCGACGTCGCCAGAGGCGCGCACGCGACGCTCCGACGACGGAGCCGACGGAGGGAGATGGCGGCGGTCCGAGGGGAAGGGATGCGGCGGCGCTTGGACCTTGGAAGGAGGCAATCGGCGCTCGCTCTCGGAGGGAAGCCTTCCTCGTCTGGAGCTCGGACGCGAGATGCGGGGCCCAAGCACGGCCGTCAACACGGTGGGCCTATTGGTGGCAGGCCGGCACGGCCACACGGGTACGGCCCAAAACAGCTAGGGTTAGGGTACCTGCCTCCGCCGCCGTCTTCCTCCTCGATGCCGGCAGCCAGCCGCGCCGCCGAATTCACCCACCCGCTCCGACCTCGACGAAGGCCGCGGCCGACCCTCGGTCGTCGAGTTTGTCCACCTGCCGCACCGCCAAGTTCCTCAATCGCTCCGCGGCTCCTCTCTGAAAATCGACGGCGAAGGCCGGCGCCTTGCTCAGCCCTCGGCCGCGAGGTTGTCCCGCCTGCCCGCCGCCGCGAGCCGTCGAGGCGGCGCTGTCCTCCCGCCGGTCCGCCCTATGTCGTCAGTTGCCACCAGTGTTTAACTACCATTCCGTGGGGTTACCGCCCGCACGGTACGACCCGCGCGGTAACCATTCAAATTCGTGTAAAATTCATCTCTAAAATTTTGAATTCAAAATTTTCAAATCTCACGATACGGTCGTGGTTTCTGCACGACCGCACGGTAAGTCAGGGTAACACAGTATGTTAAAACTAAAAAAACTTACGAAAAAATTGTAAAACGTAGTAAAAATTCTAAAAAATTATAGAAAATTTAGGAAAAAATTATAGATATCTCTAGAAAAATAATGTAATATTGCATAATATTTTTACATAACCCTTGCTATCGTTTTTACACTTAAATAAAGTAGAAATTATATCTCAACCTATTTCTTTTTTTTTATTTTTGATGGAGCTCCTAAACTTCTTTATTTTCATAAATTTTCTTCACCATAATTATCCATAATTCAAGTACTGCCTACTAGAATTTTTTTGTATTTTTTTATTTTTTAAAAAAATATGAATTCGGATGAAATTTATTTAAACCCAAACCGCCGGTAATCAATACCGTACCACAGCGGTTTGAGCGGTAACCGCGCGTTTTGGCACACCCTTGCCACAAGCCCCTTTTCTGCTGGTCAAGTCGTGCCGCCAATCATTCCAAGTTTCCAGGACCGGCCTGGTTATCGGACCGTACCAGGCCGTGCTTTTCCGTGATTTAGATCAGCCCATCTCGAGTTCCCTTCCCGAGCTCTCTAGTTGCATCTCCGGCTCATAGGTAATTGGAAAAAGTTCACTTTACTTCCGTCAACCGTCAATTGTAGGTCAAGTTTAAAATTATGTATAGAGCATGTCCCAACTATTAAAATCTAGTATAAAATCAAGTCCCTCAGCGGTTTAGAGGGTGGTTTCGTCCTACGTGATGCCTACGTGACGTGTTGACCTAGTCTTCATCTAACGTGACGTTTAAGTAACATTACAGTCATAAAAAAATAAAAAATAATTAGTGGGTCCCACCTGTCAATGGCATACCCATCTCTCTCTCCTTTTCCCTCTTCTCTCTCTCCCCTCTCCCCTTCCTTCCCTCTTCATCCTAGGGCCACTTCGCCTCCAGCGACATCATAAACTGGGCCTTCCTCGAGACAGCGATCAACCCCACCAACCTATTCAACGAGCATGGCTTCGACGGCCTCAACACCTCGGTGAACGGCACCAGGGTGAGCCATGCACCAGGACTTCTACATGGTCAGGCGGTACGACGACAAGCCACCGGCCCCGCCCTAGTCCCTCGCCACTAGAGTCCTCGTCGGCCTACAGGAGAGGACTAGAAGAGACAGAGGAGAGAAAGGGGAAGAGAGGAAGAAGATATGGTTTTTTAATTTTTTTTTCATCTAGCTGACATGTGGGTCCCACTATATTTTTTCTGACTATAAATGCATGTAAGCGCCACGTAAACGCCACATCACCAAAAAGACCAGGTCAACGTGCCACATAGGCACCACGTCAGTCGAAACCGCTCACAATACTGCCGAGGAACTTCATTTGCACTGGTTTTAGAAGTTGGAGGACAACCTATACCCGGTTTTGCGTTTGAGGAATGCGATTGAAACTCAACCCATAGCTGAGGAAGGTAAAATGGACTTTTTCCCACGTAATTTGCTTTCTCCTTATATTGGGCCACAAATCTAACCAATACGGCCCAACCAAACAAGCAGAAAAGAAGCATATAATATTACTCCAGTTGAAAAAGTCTATTTTGGGTCCCTCGACTATGGGTCAAGTTTCATTCGCATCCCTCAGCTGCAAAACCGGATATAGAGTGTCCCTCAATTTCTAAAACCGGTGCAAATCGAGTCCCTTAGCAGTATTGACAATGGTTTTGACTGACATGGCACCTACATGGCATATTGATCCGGTGTTCATCCGACATTTCGCCTACGTAAAATTACAGTCAGCAAAAGAAAATAAATAAAAATAAATGAACCCACGTGGGACCACATGTCTGTGCCACAATCTTCTTCCTCCAAACTTCCCTCTCTCTCTTCCTCGTCAGTGCCACAATCTTCTTCCTCCACCCTTCCCTCTCTCTCTTCCTTATCTCTCCGGTCTATACCTCTCCCATCTCTCGAGGGGCTCCTCCCAATGGTCTACAGGGGCGGCGGGAGTGACGGCGGCAGAGGTGGAGGCCGAGACGGTGGTGACCTCGTCGGCGGGAGAGGCGGCCCGGCTTCCAGCTTCGGCTGTCGATGTCCCTAGGTCTGGCGTTCTCCATGTCCAACGCGGTTGCTGCGGCGGCCTCCAGATGAAAGGGCGATGTGGTGTGGCGCCGGCCACGATGAGCCGGAGATGAAGCAGACACCGATGGCAGAGACGAAGCGGTGGTGTCCAGATCGGGCAGCGGGATTGGCGGTGAAGCGGGATCCTACGGGGTTGATGAGGTGGAGCAAGAGAAAAGGGGCGTCGCGACGAAGCGGTTGTTGAAGATGGCCGGGGCTGATGACAGTGAGCATCTTTGATTTGTGTATGGATTTAGGGATTTCTTTCCTTGCGTTGTCCTCTTATTTTTTCCTTCTTTATCTATGTGATCGATTTGTGTATGGAAAGCTAGCTAGCAGATGGATTTTGGTGAGGTGCAGTCTTGCCAATATTTGGATTTTTTTTCCCCTTCTTTATCTATTCGGGCTTCTTAGCGCAGAAGCGCCTTGCCCTGGGGCTCTCTAACCACTAGCCGCAAGAACCATCACCAGCCACATCCATTCCCCCTCTGTCTTCTCTGGCTCTAGACGTAGCCGAGCAACGTCAGCCGTGATGGCCACGCTCGTGAGGAGATCGATGGTGGCCTTCAGCCGTCGTGCTTTGTGCTTCGCTGGCGCTACGCGAGACGCCGAGCTAGAGGCAGCAGAGAAGACAGGACATAGGGGAAAGGTTAGGAAGAAGGGAAGCAATGGCTATTGACATGTGGGGCCCACCATATTTTTATTTTTTCTAATCGTAATGCCCCGTAATCGCCACTTCGGACGAAGACTGGATCAACGTGCCACGTAGACTCCATGTCACTTAAAACCACTGTCAATACAACTAAGAGACTCGGTTTACACCGGTTTTAGAATCGGTTTGCACCGGTTTTAGAAGTTAAGGGACGCTCTATACCCGATTTTATGGTTGAGGGATGTGAATGAAACTTGACCTATAGTTGAGAGACCCAAAATGGACTTTTTCCTACTCTAGTTGCATTTTCCGTGATTTAGGTTGGCCCCTCCCAGCTTGCCATTTGCATTTTCGGCTCACACATAATTTGGTTTCATGCCAATGTTGGATGTGATGGGGTAATCCATGGTCTTGTATACGAAGTGATTATAACGTCTCATTTTTCGTGTGGCGTTAAAGACTAATTTAATAAAAACCTATCCGTGAAAATTTCTTTTTTTAGTTGTTGTGTTGTAAGTTGTGCTAGGATCTCAATTTATCTCCTTCCCTTGATCCCAAAAACCGACCTCTCAAAATCCTATTCCAAAATAATCTCGAAGTTCGAATCTTCCGTATTTGATTTTTGCTCCTAAATCCTATCGGCAAATTCCTTCAAATTCCATACCTAGTCAAAAGGTCTGAAACCAAAACCCTAATCTCTATCCCTCTGATCCCCGATTAGCAGCAGTAAGAGTTAAACTTCAAATTCCAAATTCAAACTTATCTCTCTTTGATTTTCCCCAAATAAATCCCTCGTGTCCGAAATACAAATTCGTTTCAAAAACATCAGAATTTCCAACTCCAATTGTTCCCTGGGATTCCTTGATTTTCCCTGAGTTCAAATACCAAAATTTGAATTCAAATATCTAAGGCAAATACCCACAAATACTCTCAAAACAATTCCTTAGGAAAAGAAAAGGGACGCTATTCCCTTCGGGCCGCCCCCTTCCCCTTCTTCCTGTCTAGCCCACCTCCCTACCGGCCTATTCCTTCCTTCCCTGCTTGCCATCGGCCTAGGCGCCCCGTGGCCCAACTCCCTGCCTCGTGTCGGTCCGACCCGCACCGCAGCCAGCCTAACTCATTCCCCGCGCGACCGAAGCGGCCCACGGCCTACTTGGCTTGCCGCACCTACCCCCGCTTGCCCGAGCTGTGCCCACGCGGACGCCCGTCGCTTACTCCCTCCATCTAGGCCCGCCCGTTAGTCGTAGCACGAATAGCAGCCTCTCGCGCGCGCGCCCATGCGCGGTCGTCTTCCTTCCGTTCCATTCCTCTCCTCCGCCGCCTCGCTCGTCTCCTGTTCGGCCAAATGCCGCAATAGGGCAATGCCACAGTCACATCATGCCAAAGGGGAGGTGCATCCCCTTCCCTTTCTGCCTCTTTCTCTCTCTTCCTCTTGCCCATGAGCAGCTCACGTCACCGGCACACCCCCACCTTGACCGCGCAAGCCCGCGCTCACGATTCAAGCTCCACCGCCTGATCCACCGCCTTACATCTCCCCTGTCATCTCCACTGTCACCATAATTTCGTGCCGCACCCAAAACCGCTGCGACGCCGGCCTCCCTCTTTCCTCGTTGACGACGAGCACCACCCCCACCCCGGCGGAATACCAAGACTACCACCGCCCTCCTCTGGGCTACCGCCTCGGTCGCTCATTGTCACGCTCGCTTCGCCTATAAAAGAAGGCCAAGACCTCTTCTCCCCTTTCCCTTCTTCTGTTCGCCGCTCTTCACCCAAAACCGACGCCGCCGTCGCACATCGGCCACTCCCGCCCCGACGATGCCGGGCTTCACTGGTGCCTCATCTTCCACCGTTGGGTCTTGGGAGTGGCCTCAACCCTGGAGCGCAGCACCCCCGCTGCTGAGCCACTACCGCTCTCGCCCCTCGTCGCCGGTGAGCTCCTCTCTGTTTACCCGTGCCCACACCTTCCAACTCCCTCCTAATTGCACCCGGGGCATCGCTAGCCTCATGTTCGTGCATCGAGCAAGGTCCCTCAACAACGGCTCTATTCCGCTACCGCCATGCATGATCACGTGCAGCTGTCAGTTTCCCTCTGCCGGACCCGCTCGTGTCTACCTACCTCGTGGTCCCCTCGATTTCCTGTAGTCGCGCTGAAGTCGTCGGCCACCCTTCCCCTATTTTTTGCCACTCAACCCCTTCTCCGCCGCCGCTTGGCGTTGCCACCGCCGACCATCCTCCGTCGTTGTTGATCTAATCCGTGTTGTTCGTTCTTTTCTCCTTGATTCTCCATTGAGCTTGCCCCAAAGAACAACCCGCTGCGGGTGGTCGAAACCGAGCGCGTCGTCGTGCTCCGACGTCCTCTCTCCGCCGTCCTCGATTTCTTACCAGCGGCCTCCGTCATTCGCTGTCACGATGATCCAAGCCGTTCACTACGTTCCCCATTCCCTTCTTTTCTCACTCGTGCCTTCTGCTCGCCGTAAAACACCGCCGCTCCCCACTGTCCGTTGCGCGCCGCCGTCCGTCGAATCGAGCAGTTCGGATTCCCTTTCCCTATCTCTAGTCTGACATGGCAGCCATGTAGGTGCCAGGTCAGCTTTGGTCGGCTCTACCTGAGCTGAGTCACCCATTTCCCCCTCTCCCTCTCTCTAACACCGGGGCTGTCAGGTCTAGAAATCTAGCCAATTTCCAAACTATTTTGTGTATTAAACTCCCTGTCCAGGAATCAAGCCAGAGTACACAAAATGACAAATCAATAAACAGACCCAAACGTAAATAAAGAGTAAATACTTACAGAAGAGGCACTTAGTCCTCACACGGAAGAAAACAGCAGCGGAAAGATGATGCTAGCATGACTTCAGCTCCACTCCATAGGCAAGCTCAACTAGGGTTTAAGCCAAGGTCTTCTCTTCTGAAAAGGGAGACATAGCAAGATTGAGTACCACCCACCATACTCAGCGAGCCACACCAATGATACGTTCATGCACGGGATTTTCAAGGGAGGTTGGTGACTCATTTGCGTAAAGGCAATTGTAAACAGTGGTAGTGATAGAACAGGTAAAACAGTTGTTATATTAATCAGTATTGATCCATCACTGAACAACACTACACCACATTGATCAAGCCCAAACTATCCACCTGAACTATACCAGTTCCATTAAGTTAAGTTAATTAATTAAGAGTGAGACTAATCATGGTGAGTCTTGACCAATTGCCTATAACCGCGGGCATGGCTATTCGAATAGGTTTTAACTCTAGCCAGAGGTGTATATCTTTACCCACAAGACACAGCCTCGCACATGTCTCCATATGCCCGTAACCTACGGTAAAGGGGCCGTGACAGGACCATTCACACAACTCCTCCCCAACCATCCACACCACGCTGAGGTTGCACCTGCTGATAGGGCGCACCGTGTTGGTCAAGCTATCCCCCTTGCGCCACAATGGATCCGAAAGCCAATCAACTCGACCCCCGAGCTGACCCAATTCCAGCACGCCCATCCTCACCAAAGAGTGCCTAGGAGAGGGAAGAGCTATGCTACAAGCCCAGTCGTTGCCCACGCTGGCTTGTGGTTATACGGAAATCTGCTCAAGTGGTTCCCACGAACCAGTCCTTAACTGCCATGGGTGCGACCAATAAAACCTGCACCCACAACCCACTATTAGGTTAAATTTTAGTTGATTAGTTATGACCAATTACCATGGTCAAACATCTCGAGCACGCAGCTCAACAGGTTACTGAAAGTGCATCTAACCCCTAAGTGGGTTTTGGTGGATTAATGACAAAGCAGTTAAGGGACTAATGAGTTTATCGAGAATTGTGCAGAGAATTAGTCCCAGGTTGCTTAGTGTGGTGCATGAAGACCCCCACAAAAACATGACGCAAAACGGCGAAGCGACTCGGAGTTTATTTTAAATTCTTTTGAACTTTCTTTTGAGTCGTTGGAAACCGTACTATCAAGAGGGGTTGCAAATGGTGTTCCAAGACCACTCAAGTACTTAAGATCCAAATAACTGAGAGTCCATCACTTTGGCACAACATATACACTTGGGATGAGCTAGTTTCAGTGTCAGGGTCAGAGGTTTCTACCCCTAGGGTCGGAGGTTCCGACCAACCTTCTCGGCCAGAGACTAAGTGTTGGCTGGAGGTTCCTACCCCTGGGGTCGGAACCTCCTGGCCAAAGTCTGTGAGTAACGGCTAAGTAACGTATGCCAATGCCTATAAAGCCCAAACTTTGTTTCTAGCCATTGGTTGGCCATTTCACTTCATTTTCATTGTCTCCTAGCCTCTCCTAAGGTCATTTGAGCTCTCTCAACTAGTTCTAGTGTATCCTTTGTGATTCTTGTGAGGATTTAGTGGAAAATTGAGTGAGTTTTGTTGAGAAAAGGCTTGGAGGATCTTGTGCACTTGAGGAGGACGCGGATTGGCTGCTTGAAGCTTATTTCTCTTGGAGGAAAACCTCCTAGATGGTTAGGCGTCGCCCGTGAGCTTCCTCTAGTTGTGGATTGTCTCGGGAAAGTTTGTGAAGTTTAACCTCACCTCCACAAGGAAAAGAGGTAAATTCTAGTGGATACCAAGTTGATCTTCGTAGTCGCTTGGTGAGGCAAGGGGTCGATCGAGACCCGGCTCTTTAGAGCCCCTCAACGGAGACGTAGGATCTTTGTGATCCGAATTTTGGAAAAAAAATCTTTGTGTCTCCGTTGTGCTTTCTCGTTATTGTCTTATTTTGTCTCTTTACTTACCTGCATTTATCTTCTACCCTATTACTTGCACTACACTTGATCTCTATCAAAATTATCCATTATTGAAGTGTCTTGGTAGAGTCAGAACACCAGGGTTGGAACCTCCAACATTCTTGGCCGGAACCTCCGACTAGCCCTCTCGGCCAGTCCGAGAGAGCCGGTCGGAGCCTCCTACCATTTTGGTCGGAGGTTCCTATCAGAATTTTACCGCTACATTTGGAGAATTTTTCAGGAACGCCTATTCACCTCTCCTCTAGGCGACATCAACGGGCTTTGAATTGATATCAGAGCCTAAACTCCTAAGAAGCTTAACCGCTTGGAGTTGATTCGAGGATGTCGACCGAAAAGGTGGTTGATTCTACTGGAGTTCAAGAAGACGGAGATGGCTCGACTAGCAAGTCGAGTGGAAGGAAGGGAGCTGCTTTTGACATTGATTATAACAAGTTTATTTCTCCCCCTCAGCAATTCATCTCCGTGCCTTTCGGACGCTCCCCATTTTGACGGGACCTTCTATAGCGCGTGGAAGCACAAGATGGAATTGCATCTAATCTCATTGTATCCAAGTGTTTGGAAGATTGTGTGCACAAGTGTGACAGATGCTCCGGAGGAAGGAGAGGAACCGACACCGGCTCAAGAGGCTCTCATCCACCGCAATGCTCAAGCCGCAAGCATCATCCTTAACTTCTTGAGTCCCGAGGAATTCAACAAGGTGGACCAACTTGAGGAGGCCAAGAAGATTTAGGATACGCTTCAATTGGGGCATGAAGGATCCCCCGGCATACGAGAGTCCAAGATCGAGTTGCTTGACGGGAAACTTGGGCGGCTCGTGATGGAAGACGACGAGATGCCGCAAGAGATGTACGATCGCATGATGGTCATTGTCAACAAGATCCGTGGTCTTGGTGGTGAAGACATGACCGATCATGTGGTGGTCAAGAGGCTTCTCCGCGCGATCGTCCCAAGGAATCCCACCTTGGTGACCCTCATTCGGGAGATAAAGAACTTTAAGAGACTCACCACGAGCAATGTTCTCTCGACGATCATCTCACATGAGCTACTAGAAGAGGAAGCCAAGGAGGTCAAGCAACTTGTCAAGAACGCCACAATCGCCAAGAACAAGAAAGTTGCTTTGAAGGCAAAGAAAGAGCAAGCCTCAAGCGACTCCGAGAGTGGAGATGAAGACTTCGCTCTTGTGATGAGGAAATTCAAGCACTTCCTTCGTCGAGGCGGCTTCGGCAAGGATAAGAAGGAGGATGACAAAGGAAGGAAGCAATCTAAGCGAACGTGCTACGAATGCAAGGAGTACAGCCATTTCATCGCCGATTGCCCTAAACTCAAGAATAAGGGTGGCAAGTCCAAGGTGGTCAAGAAGAAGACCGGGCGTGCTCACATTGGAGAGAACTGATTCTCTAATGATGAGGACGACGACAAGGAAGAAGACGATGAAGGAGGGGTTGCCACAATTGCTATCAAGTTGTTATTGGGGTTCGAGGAGCGTCTCTTCAACAACTTGAGCGACGACGACCACTATGAGCCCACTTGCCTCATGGCATAAGGGCGAAAGGTAACCTCCCCATCCAAATCTCCTCAAATTGATGATGATGATCTTAGTGATGATGATATAGATGAGATGCTCAAGGGTTTTAGCAAGCCGGTCATATTACAATTGGCGAAGCTTATGAAAGCATTAGAGGGTAAAGAGAAGTCCCTCGAAAGATAAGAGGACTTGCTCATCCTTGAGAAGAAGAGAAACATTGCCCTAGAGGAGAACTTAGCTAAGAAGAAGGAGAGATTGAGGAATTGACCAAAGAGCTCTCTTTGGTCAATGACTTAATGGCTAATCTAAAGAGTGTAAATGAAACACTTCAAGAAAACCTTGTAAAATTGGATCAAAATCACAAGCCTCTTGAAGTGCAATTTGACACTCTTTGGAATAGCACCTCTACCTCCAATGTGGCTACCGAGATCTCCAATACCTCCACAAGCAACGGATGTGCAAAATGCTATAATTATGATTTGGATGCATATGCTACTAATCTTAAAACTTTGGAGGTGCTTAGAAAGGAGAATGAGCAGTTGGGTACATTGGTGAAATTTGAATGTTTAAAAACATTCCAATCTAAGGATGCCCTCTACAAAACCCTCACTACCCACTCCAACAAGAACGGCTATGGTCTTGGCTTCTCTCCTCATGAAAGCAGACCATCTAGAAGGACTATGGTCAATAGGAAGCAATGCCTGAAGTTCATGAAATAAGGATATTCATCGCAAACCGAGGAAGTAAAAAGTTCCTTGTTCAATCTGGGGGCCGAAAGCTCCGACCATAGTGGCCGGAGGTTCCGACCCAGCCTCTCGGCCAGGTTGAGAGGGCCGGTCGGAGGTTCCAACCAAATGGGTCGGAGGTTCCGGCCGGCCTTTCCAGGTAGACCGAGAGGTCTGGTAGGAGGCTCCGACCAAAATGGTAGGAGGTTCCGACCAGCTAACCCAGACAGACAGAGAGGACTGGTAGGAGGCTCCAACCCAAATGGTAAGAGGCTCCGACCAGAAAAACTATACTATGAGTCATATGAGATTACCAAGGATCACAGCGGTAAAGTGATTGTTCATTTCATTTGTGATTGTTATGAGAAGTACAGGGCTTGTGTGGGTGCCCAAGGCGCTTGTGACTAATACTAAAGGACTCAAACTTAAACAAGTTTGGGTACCTAAATCCCAAGTTTGATTCCTTTTGTAGGCATACTCCTCCGGTGGAACGAGTTGGGTTGTTGACAGCGGATGCACCAACCACATGATGGGAGAGAGGAGTATGTTTGCAACTCTTGACAAGAATGGAGGAGATCACGACAGTATTATCTTTGGAGATGATGGTTAGGGCAAGGTAATGGGTCTAGGTAAAATTGCCATCTCCAACAATCTATCTCTCTCTAATGTTCTTCTCGTCAAGTCCTTAAGCTACAATTTATTATCGGTGTCTCAATTGTGTAAATTGGGCTATAATTGCTTGTTTACCGACGAGAATGTTACCGTCTTTAGAAGAGATGATAATTCCGTCACATTCAAGGGAAGGTTGAAGGGAGATCTTTATCTAGTGGATTTTGACCTAGATAAGGTGAACCCGGAGCTTGCTTGATTGCAAAATCCTCAATGTGGTGACTTTGACATCGAAGGCTAGCCCATACGGGGATGAGGAACTTATCGAATCTTCTAAATGGGGAACACATCTTCGGGCTATCTAACATCACATTTGAGAAAGACTGTGTGTAGCGCTTGTCAAGCCGGAAAGCAAGTTGGAAACACACATCCCGTGGAAAACATCATGACTACCTCAAGGCCATTGGAACTAATTCACATGGATCTCTTCAGTCCCGTGGCCTACCTAAGCATAGGAGGTAACAAATATGGGCTCGTAATTATTGACGACTTTTCTCGCTTCATTTGGGTATTCTTTTTGCAAGAGAAGAGTGAAACCCAAGGAATTTTCAAGAAATTCGCAAGGCGAGCCCAAAATGAGTTCAAGCTCAAGATCAAGAAAGTTAGGAGCGACAATGGGGGGAGTTCAAGAACACTCGAGTGGAGGAATTCCTTGATGACGAGGGGATTAAACACGAGTTCTCTGCTCCATATGACCTACCTCAAAACGGAGTGGTGGAGAGAAAGAACCGGTCTCTTGTTGAGATGGCAAGGATTATGCTAGATGAATATAAGACCCCAGACATCTTTTGGGCAGAGACGGTGAACATCGCGTGTCACGCGCTAAATCGCCTCTACCTCCACAAACTTCTCAAAAAGACGGCATATGAGCTCCTCACTGGTAATAAACCCAATGTCTCCTACTTTCGTGTTTTTGGTTGCAAATGTTTTATTTTGAGCAACAGACCTCGCTCATCCAAGTATGCTCCAAAAGTGGATGAAGGATTCCTACTCAGATATGAGTCAAATGCTCACGCCTATCGTGTTTTCAACAAAATCTCCGGAATTGTTGAAACCACGAGAGATGTGATATTTGATGAAACTAACGGCTCCCAAGTGGAGTAAGTTGAGTTTGAGATGCTAGGTGAAGGAGTTACGGGACACGACATCGAAAAAAAAGCAATTGGAGAGGTGAGGCCGCTAGAAGAGTCAGAGGAGTAAAGAGACACCGAACAAGCTCCTTTCACTCAAGCAGTGCCTCTAAGCACAAGAGTTGATCAAGAGGATGATTTAGCACGAGTGGATGGGATCGATGCCGAGGGCACTAGTGAGCCAAGAGACACCGTATGAGCTCAAGTCCCCTCAGTGCACCATCCAAGAATTCACCACACCATGCAAAGAGATCATCCCGTCGACAACATTCTTGGTGATATCCAAAGAGAGGTAACCACTCACTCTCGAGTCGCTAAATTTTATGAGAATTACTTTTTGTCTCATCTTTGGAGCCAATTAGGGTAGAGAACGCGCTTGGTGATCTGGATTGGGTGATGGCCATGCAAGAAGAGTTGAACAACTTCACCCGCAATCAAGTGTGGTCATTAGTGGAGAGACCTAAGCAAAACGTCATCGGCACCAAGTGGGTCTTCCGCAACAAGCAAGACAAAAATGGAGTGGTTACCGCAACAAAGCACGGTTAGTGGCTCAAGGGTTCACTCAAGTTGAGGGCCTCGACTTTGGTGAAACCTTTACGCCGGTTGCTCGCCTTGAGTCCATTCAAATTTTATTAGCTTATGCCGCTAACCATGACTTCAAGCTTTATCAAATGGACGTCAAGAGTGCTTTTCTCAATAGACCAATCTCCGAGTTGGTATATGTAGAGCAATTGCCCGGGTTAGAAGATCCCAAACATCCAAATCATATCTACAAGCTTCACAAGGCGTTCTATGGGCTCAAGCAAGCCCCTAGAGCTTGGTATAAATGTCTTCGCGATTGTCTACTAAAAAATAACTTTGAAATAGGCAAAGTCGATACTATTTTCTTCACTAAGAAATTCAAGAATGATTTATTTGTGTGCCAAATTTATGTCGATGACATAATCTTTGGCTCTACTAATCCTTCTTTTAGTGAAGAATTTAGCAAGATCATGATTAGGAGGTTTGAGATGTCGATGATGGGGGAGCTCACTTTCTTCCTCAGGCTTCAAGTCAAGCAACAAAAGGATGGAACCTTCATCTCACAATTAAAGTATCTCAAAGACATTCTCAAGAAATTCGAGATGGAGGGAGCCAAGCCCATCAAGACTCCAATGCCAACAAATGGGCATCTCGACCTCGACGACAACGGCAAACTGGTGGATCAAAAGGTATATCGCTCCATGATTGAATATCTTCTTTACCTTTGTGCATCTAGACCGGATATTGTGCTTAGTGTGTGCATGTGCGCTCGCTTTCAAGCAGCGCCTAAAGAATATCATCTTATTGTTGTTAAGAGAATTCTAAGATATTTGGTGCACACTTCTAATTTCGGTCTTTGGTACCCTAAGGGTTGTGATTTTGAGCTAATTGGCTATTCCGATTCCGATTATGCCAGGTGTAAGGTTAACCGCAAGAGCACAACGGGGACTTGCCAATTCCTTGGACGATCTCTAGTTTCTTGGGCCTCCAAGAAGCAAAACTTCATTGCCCTATCCATCGCCAAGGCGGAGTACATAGCCACCGGCTCGTGTTGTGCTCAACTCCTTTGGATGAAACAAACTCTTCAAGACTATGGCTGACGGAGGATGGAACTCCAACCGCGGAGAGTCTGGGGACCCCCCTTTGAGGTTCGGCCAGGAAAGTTGTTCACAGGACGACAGCGGTGTCTGGGAGATGATAGATGCTCGGGCGCCGGGGGCCCGGGCTGAGATGGCACGCAAGGGAGGCAGGAGAAGTAGACAGGTTCGGGCCGCGCGGAGGCTTAATACCCTACTCCTGTGTGTGTTTTGCTCTGTGGGAGATGAATATGGTTTGTTCTTTACAAGAGGTTCTCCAGGGAGCTCCGGAGCTAGCCCTATCCTGGGAGCTAAGTTTTTGAAGCCGAACTCAATGCAGAAGCTGATCTCTCCCCGTCCTATAGGCATGGATCCTCCTTTTATAAGTCAGGGGAGTCCACAGTGCCCAGTATAGGAGAAAGCTTTTTGGTATGGTATGTCTTGTCACACGCACTCGGCCGCCTGCTGAGCCGCGCCGGAGGCGCGTCTCGTTGTCGCCTTGCTCGGCAGCTGCGGTCGGCTGGATTATGAAGATGTTTTCGCCTAAGCATGTCTGGTCGTCGCCTCCCTCGGTAGCTGTGGGCGGCTAGACCGTGAAGATGCGACGGCGCATGCCGTCGCTGCCAGGCCGTGGAAAACCAAAGCCCTCTGACTGCACTGGGAGCAGGCCGACAGGGGGGTCATCATTAGAGCCCACGCATGCCCGAGCGGGCGACAGGCGCGCCGCGCCCCGTCGCCTCGTCATTAATGCAGGTAGTTGGAACAGTTGGTCCGCTCGAGTCAAGCTCGGGCCCGGGGCAGAGAGCTCGTCGAGCCCTCCGCGCGCACAAGGCGCTGAGTTCCTCGGGGACGAAGCTGTGGGCCTCAGGCCCGAGGAGCGCACCCCGGGCACGGAAAGTCCCAGTAATGTGCCCCGGGGACGCAACCCAGGGCTGGAGCTGTGGGTCCCAGGACCGGGGGGCAAGGCCCGGGCATGGGAAGTCCAGTTAATGTTCCCGGGAACATGCCCCAGGACCGAGGAGGTGGCTCCCGGGACCGGGGGACGAGGCCCGGTCCCGGGAAGGTCCTCGGGACGCGGGGCCCGAGGAGGTGGCTCCCGGGACTGGGGGCGACGCCCGGGCCCGGGAAGGTCCAACGATGTACCCCGGGGACGCGCTCCGGGATCGAGACTGGCTCCCGGGACCGGGTGGTGGGACCTAGGTCCGGGAATGTCCCCGGGCTACGGGGCCCGAGGTGGATGTGAGCGGTCGTTGCAACTCGCCCGGGGAAGGTGCACCCGGGTCCCGGCAGTGCTCGGGCCCTAGGCACTCAGCGGGAGAACGGCCGTAGCCGGCCGCCACTTGTGCAGAATGTGGCCCCTAGAGGGGCTGACGTGGCCGAAGATCCACGCGTCCCCGGAGAATGTGGGACCCCTATTCCCGTTTCACCGACAATGGCTACACAATGACCAAAATCACACTCCTTTGTGACAATGAGAATGCCATCAAAATAGCCAATAATCCTGTCCAACACTCAAGAACCAAATATATTGACATACGACACCACTTCTTGAGAGACCACGAAGCCAAAGGAGATATCGCTATTACCCATGTAAGAACCGAACACCAACTTGCCGATATCTTCATCAAGCCCTTAGATGAGAAGAGGTTTTGCGAGCTTAGGAGTGAGCTCAATATCTTAGATTCTCGAAACATTGCATGACTAAGTGGTTGACTAATCAATAGTCAAGAATGGGTCAAAAGGATGTCAATCAAAGTGAGCTCCTGTGTTTTTGAGGCCTTTTCTTGTGTAGAAAATGGTCTTAACATCAGGAATGGAGCTCTAACATTCCCCATGTCTCATAAAAACTCCTTTTCTCAAAATTTGTGAAAATCTTTGTGTGCTAGTTTTACATTGTGAAATTTTGGTTCTTTTCAGTGTTGATCTTCATTTGTGAACATTATTATGTGCTTATTGACTGCTGCTGGTCACATATGGGTCAACGGAAAATCATGTTCACTTCCTTTGGGCCAAAATACACTTGTTTTCTTCCTTCCAGAAAAATCCAGTCGGAGATTCCGGCCATAGGGCCAGAGGCTCCGACGCTTACCCCCTACTTAAAAACCAGGCCGAAAGCTCCGGCTCCATCGCCGGAGGTTTCGGCTGGCCGACGGTTTTTACTCTCCTGTGGGTGGCTGGGAGTTCTTCTCTCTCCTCATTTTATCCTCTCTCAGCCCTAACTCACTCCCATTCCTATTTGGGCGATTTGCAACTCTAACCATCAAAAATCTTCGGACATTCACGTTTCCTTCCTCTTTGGTGGTCGGAGACTCCGTCTCGTCGATGTTTTTGCGTTTTCTCATCTCAAGGTATTGGTTTCGATCTCATTCCTTAGGTTTTTCATATTTTTGACCCGATCTCTCAATATGTGAACCTAGGACTAGTTTTCCTTGGTGAAAAACCTTACTGCACATCCCTAGAACATCGATTTATAGTCTTGCATCAAATGCATTGGCTAGTTTTGAAGATCAAAGTTGCAGCCATGTGTCGGCCGGAAGTTCCGGTCCTCAAGGCCGAAGGTTCCGACTAGTACTCTCGGTCTGGCCGAGAGGGCTAGCCAGAGGTTCCGACCCTTGGGTCGGACCTTCCAACCAGCAGTCTCTGCTAGCCTGTGTAACCTTGGTTCTTCCAATACATCCTTGACCTTAGTACTTTCCTTGATTCCATGGTTGTATTTCAGTGTCGATGGCTTGCGAGAAGTGTCAAAAGGCAAGACAAGATGTCTCCACCTCTGGTACCCAAAGTGATCAGGAGTCACCTCCTAGACGAGCTGACAAGAGAAAGGGACCGTCTCGTGCTAGCAGCAGCAGGAGGACAGGCGGAGGCAAGAGGGCCGCTACACAACCTCCATCTACTAGACAGACTCGCAGCTCTGCCTTGGTGATTCGGGATTCAGATGCACCACCGCCACCAAGGCGTGGTGGATCTCGCAGTGGTGGCACTCATAGTTCTGGCAGTGGAACTTTCGATGACCCAATCCAAGTGATCAAGCACAGGGCCGTCAGCACTACTCCCTTTGGCCACATTGCCAGGCAACATTTTGATTATCTGCACGATGTGGCAAGGGGAGGCAGAGACAGGAAGCAGAACTCAGATACTCTCCCTTAGGAGTTATCAGACCCCCCCCTTTGTCACTACTGTCCAGGTGGACTGGTACAACTCAGTCTTCATGAGTCGACCCAAACTGGTCATGGAGATGAAGTATATTGACTGGGAGTACATGCAGCGCCAGAAGGGGCGAATCTTCAAGGATGTGATAAAGCTTTGCCTGGATAAGGACATTGGAGGTATCATGGGCCTACAATATGACTGGAGTGAGGAGGTGATCAGTCAGTTTTACGCGACCGTGTTCGTTGAGGAGAGTCCACAACATGAGCTTCAAATGAGATGGCGGACTCAGGGTGTGGAGTATACCGTCACTATCTCTCAGTTCGCGGCCATTTTGGGATTGGACCCTGATGATCTCAATAGGTCGAATCTGCACAGTGAGAAGACGCTGCCCATTCAGAGGACCTTGTATCTATATGCAGATGGGGCGCCTAGAAACAGCATGGGCACTACCAAGGGGTTTCTTCCTCCCTACAAGATTCTCCTGAACATGATCAGGATAACTCTCTCTCCTAAGGCTGGCGATGCCACAGCTCTACCCGCTCGTCACTACACTTTGCTTGCAAGGTTGAGGAGAAATCAGCCACCTGTCAGTGTTATAAAGTACATCTAGTTTGAGATCTTCAATATCGTGGTGGAGCCCAAAAAAGGATGTGCATATGCTCCTTATATCATGAAGATGATAGAGGAAGAGTCTGGACTAGTGTTCGAGAAGGAGGTGAAGCACAAGGCTTACCGTCCACCAGCTCCGCCTGATGTGAAGTTTCCTTCAGCTACCTCTCGGTCCAGCTCTTCTTCTCAGTCTTCCGAGTCGCCTATCAAGAAGGCACTCAAGGCCATCTTCAACATCTGTACTAAGAACGCTGTGAAGATCAAGAAGATGGAGCGCCGGTAGAAGGAGATGTTGAGGGATGCCGACAAGACAGTCTCCAATGACTCTTCAGATGAGGTTTTTGAGGATCTCTTCGCTGCCTATGAGACTGCTCAACACATCGCCAGTGGCGCAGGCCCTTCCACAAGACCTTTTGGAGATTCTGAGTCCGAGGCAGCTTCTGATGAAGACACAAAGGAGGACTCCTATCATGATGATGATAATGGAAATGATGATGAGGAGGATGGGGACAGCAGTGAGGATAATGGTGATGAGGATGATGAGCCTGTAGCAACTCCTCCATCAGTTCAGCCTGCCTTTGTGTTAGATGTTCCACCCTTCCAGCCTGTCTTTATACCTATAGCTCCTTCTTTTCAGCCAGTCTACGACATTCCTCCCATTATTGAGAGGGATGATGATGCCGCTAGTGGAAATACAGAGATTATTGCCCCTGATGATGAGACCGGCACTGCAGGCAGTACAGCGTCCGGCGACACTGAGATCATCCCCTCCGACGACGACTGAGTCCCTTCTTCCCTTGATTTTTCTCTCTTTTTGGTGCCTTGATGCCAAAGGGGGAGAAAATTCAGAATGAAGGGGCCTCTTCTCACCTTTGTTGACCCCCCTCTCCTGTCTTTAGGATTTGTAGACTTTTTATTGGCCTGTGGACATGTATTGACCATATTCTGAGATGTAATGAATGTTTAATTATGGTTCTAGTTTAATTTCAGTATTTAAATCTATTCTTGTGATGCCATGCAATGTGATGTGATGTTTATTTCTCATGTTTTGTGTGTTTGCCATGTCATATGCATTCTATATACTGTTTATCATGTCACACTTTGCACCCCACGGATGAAAATAGATGAATGAGGCTTTCCATGCCTCTCAAATACTCAATATGCATATATACTTCACTCTCACTAATATATGCATATTTCTAGGGGGAACCAAGTTCATCATCTTTCATTCAAAATCAAATTTATATATTCATTCTGTTGTAAGCGTTAACCGTGTTGTCATCAATCATCAAAAAGGGGGAGATTGAAAGTGCATCTAACCCCTAAGTGGGTTTTGGTGGATTAATGACAAAGCGGTTAAGGGGCTAATGAGTTTATCGAGAATTGTGCAGAGAATTAGTCCCAGGTTGCTTGGTGTGGTGCATGGAGACCCCCACAAAAACATGACGCAAAACGGCGAAGCGACTCAGAGTTTATTTTAAATTCTTTTGAACTTTCTTTTGAGTCGTAGGAAACCGTACTATCAAGAAGGGTTGCAAACGGTGTTCCAAGTCCACTCAAGTGCTTAAGATCCAAATAGCTAAGAGTCCATCACTTTGGCACAACACATACACTTGGGATGGGCTAGTTTCAGTGTCAGGGTCGGAGGTTCCTACCCCTAGGGTCGGAACCTCCTGGCCAAAGTTTGTGAGTAACGGCTAAGTGACGTATGCCAATGCCTATAAAGCCCAAACTTTGTTTCTAGCCATTGGTTGGCCATTCCACTTCATTTCCATTGTCTCCTAGCCTCTTCTAAGGTCCTCTCCCAACTAATTCTAGTGCATCCTTTGTGATTCTTGTGAGGATCTAGTGGGAAATTGAGTGAGTTTGTGAAGTTTAATCTCGCCTTCGCAAGGAAAAGAGATAAATTCTAGTGGATACCAAGTTGATCTTCGTGGTCGCTTGGTGAGGCAAGGGGTCGATCGAGACCCGGCTCTTTGAAGCCCCTCAACGGAGACGTAGGATCTTTGTGATCTGAACTTCGGGAAAAATCTTTGTGTCTCCATTGTGCTTTCTCGTTATTGCCTTATTTTTTCTCTTTACTTACCTATATTTATCTCCTACCCTATTACTTGCACTACACTTGATCTCTGTCAAAATTATCCATTATTAAAGTGTCTTCGTAGAGTTAGAACACCAGGGTCGGAACCTCTGGCGTTCTTGGCCGGAACCTCCAACCTACCCTCTCGGCCAGTTCGAGAGAGCCGGTCGGAGCCTCCTACCATTTTGGTCGGAGGTTCCTACCAGAATTTTACCGCTGCATTTGGAGAATTTTTCAGGAACGCCGATTCACCGCCCTCTAGGCGACATCAACGGGCTTTCAATTACCAATATAGAAATAATGCGATTATCCCATCAATGATCTAGTGGTACTAAGCATGGCTAAGCAGGTCCTATCTCTAGCCAAGTTATCCAATGAGACATAAGCTAGTTAGATTATCATCCAAAGTTATCAAGAAATGGATAACAAATAAACAGGGTCTCAAGCAAGCGGATAGGCTGTCCCATATCCCATGAAATTGGCAAACATGCAATTTATTTATAAATCGTAAAATATTTCATAAAGTAGGTTCAACATGCTCAAGGATGAATGTGTGACTTACCTTGCTTCTTCAAATAATCTTCCGAGCGAAATCCGTGAAGTTGCAATCCTTCGAAAAGTCGGATTCCTAAGCGCTGGCACGCAAAATGAGAAAAAAACTCTAATAAAACCAAGTAAACATAACCTAAAAAGTAAACAAGCATGTAGAGCTTAATTTTAGATGAATTTTGAGAGTTGAATGGTCCAGTTTGGAGTTCATATGAATTAGTTATGATTTTTAAAAGTTTTCTCTGATTTTTACCCCAAAAGAAAAGGCTATTTCGATTTATGACGTCATTTATATTTATTTTGTGAAGGAAAAGGGGAATTACCGCATCAGCCCTTGGGAGAGAGAGGGAACGCCACTAACCTGCGGGGTCCACCTATCGATGAGGGGCTAGGGCCGGTCCACCGTGGACCGAGGCCATGGACTTGGTCCACGGGAAAAGGACGGCCCAGATCAGCCCGATGAGATCCAACGGCCGTGATTGTTTTAGGGTTTTATGGAAATCCAATGGCTCGGATTAGATCTCGGGAGATTGACGGTTGAGAATGGCTCTGGAGATGTTAAGAGGGTCAGATGGACCGGATTACATCGGGATGATCCGACGGTTGAGGTTGATTCAGGGATATATGCATGGGTCCCCTATGTCATCCATAGGAGAGGGGCTGCCGGTGGGACCCACCCGTCAGTGTGATAGGGCGAGGCGTGCTCGGCCGTCTGCCATGGCGCGGCATAGGGGCATGCCGGCACGGCGGGCAGAGGTGTTCGATGGCGACGGCGACTCGATGGCGCCAAGACGTCGATGGCGCGGAGGAAAGGATGATGACGCCGGCGACGGGACAGCGACGACAACAACGATGGCGATCCCAGGACGGTGCTTGACAAGGCACGTCGAGACCGAGGGGGTCCGTCGGGGGAGCAAGAAGAGCAAGACGAGGAGGATTGCAGCAGCGGCGCTCACCAGTGGCAGGCGAAGGCGTTATCGGCGATGGTGTAACACCCTAAAATTATCTCTATATAAAATATTGTGAAAAAGGAATTTTTAGAAATTAAATTAAAAGTCTCAAGGAGTGAAAAGAATAAAATCAGGGGAAAATATAAAGAAAAATGGACTTGAAAATAATTTTATAAAATTCCTTGTCTAATTATTTAACTTCTGGAATTTTGTAGCGCCCCCTTCCCGGTACCCCCGTACGGTGATACCAGAGAGAGCGCCCCGCAGGAGATTAGCATGAACCAACTCCCACGGAACCGCGATGCTGGTACCAGTCCCAGGAATCCTTGCTGGTACCCGCGGTCAACGGAGATGTACCACAGCAAATACATAAATACATATATATATACCTTTATAAGTTGCGGCCTTGGGCAAGCCCTGAGCAGCAACCTGCAAACAGAACAGCAACAGCGGAACGACAGTGCAGCGAGAACCTAATCCACAAGCAACGGCTTGGGACTAGGAAGGAAACCCTAATCTTTACTTCAACTTCACTCTTCCTGAAGGAGGGGAGAAAAGGAATAGATTGAGTACTTACATACTCAGCAAGTCACAGAAATGTGAATTATGTAGGCTATCAACAATAGGCTGGGGTTTATTTCACAAACATTTTCATTTGAAAACCTTTTTGAAAACCTAAGTGTGGGTTGTATCAATGTTGTCTGGAAGGAGGCTCTCGCCTCGATCCTGTCCGCGAATTGCTTTTCAACAACTCAAGTGGACGAACCAAATTTTAATTGATCTTAAATATTCCTATACCGCCTGTCGGATCACGACAGTGGTTCAGTGGATCTGCCCTCAAGCAGCTTCCACTGTATACTCATCTATTACTTTATTTTTAATTTCGTCCACCCAGGACGTAATCTCATTTTTCACTTCTGTCCCATCCAGGGCATCATTTTAGCTCATCTCATCTCAACGGCTTCTCGAGCCATTCATCATTCATCTCATAATTTATCTCGATGGTTCCCCAAGCCATCCATATTCTCAACTCATTCACAAATTGTTTCCACTCAGGAAGCCCTATTTATGATGCCATACGACATCCCGGGTCATACAGCCCCGTTTCAGACCACTCAGGTCATCCATCAGCCACTGAGGCCGATTCTGGTAACGATTCCCATACCACAACTCACTTTCGCAAACACTTGCAAACAAATCTACGCTAGAGGAATCACCTCACATTGCCCGTAACCGTGGGCACGGCTGTTCGAACAGTTTATGAACCTTTGCAAAGGGTGCACGCTTTACCCACACGACGCGAGCTTACTCCCACACTGATCAAGTGGGGAGGTCCACGACAAAGTCTTTCCGAAGTATCTCCAGGACAGCCTGAAGCCAACTGGACAGGTCCTAGACCAAGTACTGAGCGAGTCCCAGACTCCTCATACTCAGGATCCCGCGGGTACATCTCATATTGCTACCCCGGTGACTCCACGTCCAAAGGCAACCAAGCCAACCCTGGGTCTACTAATTACTTGGCCAGGGGTGTCCCATACCACCTGTGTGGTCGCACTGTGAGATGCTCAGATGGAATTCCCCAAGGAATCGGTCCTTATATGCGAATACGAAGTGCCACCACACAGACGATCACTTTGCACCGCGGATCTTTCGCAAATAGATTTTTGTTTCATAAAACTCGCCGACATCGCATGTCGGGTTTTCAAAACCATTCGGAAACCCAAATTTTCCCAGTTCGACAAACAATTGTGCTAGGGGTGGAACCATCGGAATCCATGCTCAGAGAGCACGGTCACCGAGGTACCATGGGTGGAGCGACAAAGGACAGGGTACCAAAGACCTACAGGGTTTGTGCAACTACCGGGCAGGTTCGTCGGTTCGACACGCTAACCGAAGCCGATCAATTTATCGTGCACACTAGTCATGCAATTTTGCAAACAAAACATTTTAAATTTAGGAGCAATATGGTCAAGGAGTGACTTGCCTCAGACTTCGTCTTCAAATCTTCGCGAAAATCCGACGTCCGACGAATTTCCGAAGCGTCGACTACGCGCGAAACGAGAGAAAAATACACAAAAACCTAGAAATAATATACTATTATTAATAACTAATAGTTCCATGAGGTATATCTCATTTTTAGAAAAATTTAGAGACTTGAACGGGCTCAATCGGAGTTACGGTTTGGAAGATATGATTTTTTGAAGGATTAGGGATTTTCTTGGGAAAGAAATTGACTCATTGGAATTATTGGAAAAGGAATTAATTTTGAAATGGGGCTGACAGGTGGGGCTCTTGAACAGTGGCAGAGGAGAGAGAAAGATGGGGGCTGGCCCACTGTCATTGGCACAAAATAAAAGAGCAGGGCCCATTGTCAGTGGTACAAAGGAGAATGAGAGAGTGACATGGGGGCCTACTTGTAAGTGAGTTATGAAGATTGACTCTGGTATTTAATTGTGTGGGGTCCACAGGTCGGTGGCTTGGGGGATTTAACTGAGAGGCCCACATGGCAGAGACCGAGGAAGAGGGAGGTGCCGGACGATGAACAGGGGACCGGCCGGCAGGGATCGACGGCTGGAGAGGACGCCGGCGAGCGGAGGCGAGAGAGGAGGGGCGGACTACGGGAATGGAACGAGGGGAGTGCGGCGAAGGAGATAGACGGTTCGGATTAGGTGGTTGGTGGTCGACGGCTTCCGGCAGCAACAGACAGGAGGCGACGGCAAGGGGCGGTCGTCGCCGGCGACCGAAAGAGCAGCGGAGGGGCCTGGGGTCTTCAGGTTTGGTTGCGGAGAGAGAGGAAGAGGAAAGAGAGGGGCATTGGGTTCCTACCTTGTGCGGCGGTGAGTTCCCGCAGTACGGTAATGGCGGGGCGGCGGCGCCCGATTTGGGCGTTTCTTGTCCCGACGATATTTGGGTGGCGGTGAGGATGGAGCGAGGTCGCTGCACACCGGGGAACACAACGGCGGCGGCAGCTTGGTCGATTGGGATCGGGAGCAACGGAATTGGAGGGGTACAGAGGGGCTCTAATGGCGGCGGAGAGAAAGAAATAGAGGGAGCTCGGCTCGACTTGGGCCAATGGCGCGGTGGAGCGGGGAAATTTATAGGCGCGGCGCGGCGCGTCGTGACAGAGGACAGAGGCGCGATGGAGACACACGGGATAAGGCACGGCGGATTGACAGGACGCGGCGCCGCTAAGCACTGTAGCTAGCGTCACCGAGCTTTCCTCGTGCGGCCGCGAGAGATGGAGGAGGGAGACAGAGGGGACGGGGCGAGAGGGGGCGGCGAAGTGACGGAACGGGGTGAGCTAGCACGTCTGTCGACCTCCGGGGCTCGGCGCCGAGGGGAACGGCTAGGGCGGCGACTCTGGGCTCGAGGTGATAATGGTGGGGCTTGCCTCGCGCCGTGCAACGAGCGGCGGAGTGATGATGAGGTCCGCGCGGTTTTATGGCGCCGACCGGGTGGTATGGCGCTGCACAGAGGGAAGACCGAGAGAGTTCGGGACGGTTCCAGAGAAGAGAGAGAACGAGCGGCGGCTGGAGGTAGACGACGACGATGTGTCGCCGGGTACTGACGTGTGGGCTCGCGAGGCAGAAGCGGTCTCGGCCGTCCACATGCTTGCATCGTGCGGCCAGGGAGATGAGCGGGGGCAGGGAGGCTGACGCGCGGGCCCGTAGGATTTTATCCAGACGCGCGCGCCCGTGCCTGGGCCGAGCAGGCTGCGCAGAGGGAGAACAGGGACGGGCTGAGAAGGGACGATGGTGGCCCGGCAAGCACAGGGGCTTATTATTATTTTCCCAGGAATTATTTTGAATAGTTTTTGAAGGATTTTGAATTTGAGAATTGATTCAAAAGGGGTTTGTAACTTCTGCAAAAACTTGGGGATTTTGCAGAGGCTATAGGACTGGTTTTCTTGGAGGAATTTGGAAGGGTACTTGGGATTTTATGCTTGATTTCTCGGAGAATAAATTTAAGAGAATTTTTGCAGAGAGACTTGGATTGATACATATGTGCATATATATACACACAAATATATATATTTGAAGGGAGGTCTAGGGAGAGTGTTTTTAAGAGACAATTGGAGATTGAATTTGGATTTGATCCTTGAACTCTTGGGAATTTGGAGAGGGGTTTCTATGGATGGGATTTGAGCACAATTATTTATAGATTGATTTCTGATGGCATTTGGAAAGAGAAAAGAGGAGATTCATCAGGCGACTTTGAATCGGGATTTTGATTTAAATTGGGACTTGATACTCAGGAATATTTTAGGAATTTTGCGATGGAATAGAATTGGAGTACCTCAAGGAAATATAAGAACTTGAATTTAATTCCTAGGATTTGAGGGTTTCAGGAATATATATTTGGCAAATTTCGGGAAGAGAGTTCTCGATGGAATTCAAGGTTCCCGAGAGGAACAAAATAAGGAGATTTTGCTGAAAGGTTTCAAGGGCGACTTTCGAAGAGTTTTATTGGATGGCTCGAATTGCAAAATTCGAACCCATATACAGAGAATTTTCAGGAGGTATTTGATTTTGAATCTTCCAAGGAAATTTAGAGAGAGACAATTGAATTGCAAAATTCGAGTCTCAGAATTCAGGAGAGAATTTGGGGCTGAGGATTTTAGGGTTTTAAGTGGTTCAGACTGAGATCTATGGCACTTAATCCTTAAACACACACAAAGAACCAAAATTTTTGAAATTAGGGTTTTTACTAGAATAGTTTTTAACGGCCCGAAAACCAGGGCGTTACAAATTTTCTGGGAATTATTTAATGAGGGGAGGTATTTTTGGCAAAATAAATAAGCTCACAGAATTAAAACAAAAAGAAAAGGTTTAAAAAACCCCTCCACAGTTCCTGGGCCATTTTCGGCCCGTTACTCTGCGCTAAGCCGTCCCCCTCGCGCGCGCCTGACGGCTCGCATCCGCTCGCGTCGCCCGCAGCCACCGACAAGTGGGGCCCGTTGGCCAGGTCGTCGTCTTCCTCCTGCCCGAGTGGCACTGTCACACCCGAGCGCCGCCGCTGAAAATCCCACGCAATCCGTTCGTCTCGGACCCGATCTCTCCAAATTAGTTGGGGGAAAACCGAGTCCTTATCCCCCTTTACCTAATCCCTAGGAATCCGGAGCCAAATCGTGCGGAAATCGGAGACCCGAAGCTTCCCGAGCCGGCCTCCAATCCCTAACCGGCGCCGCCGCAAAACCCATTGAGCCCAAGCCGGAGTCCGCCCCTCTCTGCCTTAAATAGCAACCTCGAGGCCCCTAGGATCATTTTCGCCCTCTAGATCGAGCTCTAGCTAGCCCTAGCCGTCTCCCGGTGTCTCGCGCTTGCTCCGCCGCCGTCGCCAAGCTTCGTTTGCGTGCCGCCGTCGCCTCAGCCGCTATTCAAGCCCACCGTCGCCTCGCTTAGGTTCACCAGAGCCCGTAGAAGCCAGGCCGTCCCCTCTTAGCCCTCAGGAACCACCGGAACACCGCCGTCGACGAAGACCCGAAGCTTTCCGCCGCCTCAAGCTCGCCGCCGGCCGTCTCCGTCGTCGTTCTTCGCGGTTTCACCCTCGATAATGATTGCCTCGACCCCCTTTACCTTTTCCCGCTCTCCCCGTGCGTCGTTGCGCCGCCGATCGCCGTCGACCATCAGGTTCAGTGCCGCCGCCGTCGCTGCTGTCGCTGTAGCCGCCGTGGCCGCCGACGTGGTTGCCGTGTAGGCGCCAGCTCGGTGCCACCTCAGTGCCGTAAGCCGATCCGATCGGGATCGATGTCGGCCGTTGGATCTCCTCGGTTAGATTCCATCCCTCCTCGATTAGATTCTATCGGTCTGATCGCAGTGAGGTCGCCTTGACACATGGCTAGATCTCGGCCGTCTGATCAAAACCCTAGAACCCTAGCCGTCGGATCCCCCTCGTGGACCACGGTGGACTCGGTCCACCATGGACCTGACACCTTCCCCTCGCTGACAGTGGGCCACACTGGTCAGCCGAGAGTCTCCTCTCTCCTGTGACGTCATAAATCCCTTTTTCTAAATAAAATTAATTCAATTATGATGCAATAAATCGGGTAATTCTTTTAAATAGGCTATAAAAGGGTTAAAAACTTTCAAAAATCATAACTAATTCATACGAACTCGGATTGAGGTCGTTCAAGTCTCTAATTTCTCTAAAAATCATGAACTATCCATTAAAAATATAATATTATACTGTTCATGCATGTTGATGTACTGTTTTTACTCGTTTTGTTTATTGCTTATAGCTACCGATGTTCAGGAAGAGGCGCAGTTTTTCGAGACAGGTGTCGAAGGCTGTGTAGAGCTACAAGGCAAGTCACACAGATCCCCCTTTTTCATTGAACATATTGTTCCTATGATTAAAGCTATGTTTTCCTTCAACGCTGCATTTATTTTGAAATGTCACTGGGACAGGGAAGCCCTAACCTTTGTTTATGGCCCCTTTGCTTTGATTACTTGACATTGTGCCTATGGGATAATTTTGACTAGCTACCTTTATTTACTGGTTAGCTAGAATAACTCTAGGACCCTGCTTAGCCATGCCTAGCAAATGATAGAATAACTTATGGGTTGTCACAGTAATTTCTATACTACTATTCAGACACATGAAATGATGTTCCATTTACGGCAGTGGTCGTACGAGGACATTTTAATAGTTCACTAAAACTTGAATAAAAGGTGGGTTGCGAGCACCAGGGTTGGAAATGTTGCTAGCGGTGCTCGTGACAGTTAAGGACCGGTTCGCAGACTACCCGTTGTGAAGCAATACTCGTGCTAACCACAAGCTAGTATGGGTAATGTTGGGAACCAAAGTGTAGTACGTTCAACCGGGATCCACCATGGTGTGTTGTGGCTGTGTCAATAAGACCACCATGGCTGCATCAATAAGTTCATGTCTTGGGCGTTGGATCGTTTCCCTGTTGGGGGCCTGATCAGCTCCTGCCGAAAACTGGTGGTCCAGCGGGTGGCCCCCTTGTTGGGCGGATTACATGGAGGGTCCTATCACAATTCCTTTCCGAGATACCGTGGTGGTATCAAGGGGCACAGTAATGTGCTGTGGAGTTGTGTCTTGTAGGTAAATTGGTACACCTCTGGACAGAGTAAAACTGTTTGAATAGCCATGCCCACGGTTAAGGGTGGCCTAGCAATGTTTTCTATGATTAGTCCCACACTATCTAAAACTTGATGGTTGAACAGTGGAACATGTGTAGCTCCAGGTTGGAGTGGTTGGGCCTATACCGTTTTGGTGAGTGGTATAGTGTTGATCACTATTGCTATTTAACAATTGTTTTATTACTCTCTCAAATGTTTTATTACTTGCTTTTACGCAAACTTGAGCCATATTATGCCATCCTTTGTTATCATGTGCACCTGCATATTTGCTGTGTGGCTTGCGGAGTATTTCATGTACTCACCTTGCAATCAATAATCATCATTCAAAGGAGGACTATAGTGAAGAGGACTATTTGGAGGACTGAGTGGGAGCCCGGTCAAGTGCGTGGAGTGGGAGTCGTCACGCTGTTATTTATTTATCCGCTGTTAGAACCTTATTGTTTTGAGAGGTAACATTCACCTCTGTAATAAATGCTTACGTTATGTAAACAATTACTTTGATTATCAATTTTTTCATGTGTACCTCGGTTGATTCCTGGACGAGGGTTTACACACAATAAAACTCCAGAATTTTGGATGAAAATTCTAGGCGTGACAGATGGCGACGACCG
This sequence comes from Oryza meyeriana var. granulata, assembly GCA_003991445.1. Lineage (NCBI taxonomy): Eukaryota > Viridiplantae > Streptophyta > Magnoliopsida > Poales > Poaceae > Oryza > Oryza meyeriana. Next base: position 98,978 of record RYFJ01003100.1, on the reverse strand, counting down.
AACAACGGCGCCGGTTTCGGGAGGCAAAGGCAACGGTGCTAAGCGATGGAGAGGAAGCCGCGTGGTTAGGGCTCGGGAGAGCTCAGGAAGCAGGGGAAAGGAGAGAGGGGGCTCCGGGGAGACGGTGGCTGAGCGTCTCCTCGACTTGACAACGCGGATGGAGGAGACCGCGTGGCCCAAAGTGGCTTCAATCCTCGGCGGCGAGCGGCTGGAGGCGCGGCCGGCAGCAACATTGGGGATTTGATATGGAAAGGAGGCTAGAAAGGCACGACAAGACCCAGGAGTCGGGGGAAACGAGAGAGGGAGCCTCGGGGAAGCTTTTTATGAGCTCAGTGAGGCGGAGATGTGGCCGAGCGAGGTGGATATTGAGGGAGGGAGGACGCCGGTCTTCATGGGGTCGTGGGGCTCAACTCCGTGCTAGACCACGCGGGGAAGTAGGGGAAAAGGGTGGGGAGTGGGCAGCGATCGGCTCGCGCGGTTGGAATGAGGGGAGGGGTGCGGGAGATTGTGGAATCAGACGGTGGAGGCGGCCGGCTTCCCTCCGGTCTTCTCGGTCGGAGGTTGAAGAAAGGCCCGACAGGTGGGCACCGGTCCCTCCTGTCGGCGAGGAGAGGCGGCGGGCGAGCGAGCACGTGGCTAGGCCAAAGCGGGTGAGCTGGGCCGGGGAAAGCGGCCCGAGAGAGAGAGAGAGAGAGAGAGTAGGAAGGCAGGCTGGCGTGGCCGGGTCGGGGACAGGCCGTGCCCAGACGCGGGGAGAGGGGGAGAGGGGAGGCAGGCCGCGGTGGGCTGGGCCAAGGCGATGGGCCGGAGGAGGCTGAAAGGAGGCCGAGGCCGGGGAGAAAAGAGGATTGGGCCGGGGTGTCCCAGAGCTAGGAAAGGGATTTTTACTTGTTTTCCCCCTTTTCAATAATGTTGAAATGAACTTTGTTTCATTAAAATCAGTTCTTGAGCTCTGAAAATTCCCAAGAAAATTCAGAGAGTGTTTTAGGACATGGAGAAATTAGGGAAAATTCCTCCATGCATAGTTTATTAAAGGAATATTTATTTTCACTTGTTAAATGCATTGCAATTTACTATAATATCTAGAAATCATTTATTTAATAATTTTTCCCTGAGCAAAAATCAGGTCATGACAGGGGCCCCACCTCCTTGCCCCCTCGGGCCACGGCCTACATTCAATGGGCCATATACTGGGGCCGACAAGCCCCCACCACCTCTAGACCTATTCCTTCTCCCCTTTGGGCTGTGACCCATGGGCTTCTTCTGTAGACTAGCAAGCCGATATCCCCAGGATTGGCCCTCTCCTTCGTTGGGCTGAGACGGCCTGGCCCAAAATGATCGAGTCCATCGTGGGCCACAGACACAACCCCCTCCATCTCACTGACATGCGGGCCCCTTCTGTCAGTGACTCTAAAAGAATATTCCTGAGAATATTCTTTTCCATAAACCCAATAAATCTTTCCCTTTATTCCAAAAATCTATTTAATTTTTGGAAATTCATATCTAATTATTCGTAGATCCGATTGACTCCATTCTAACTCCAATAATTTTCTAAAATTGAGATCTATCTAATGGCATCATTGGTAGTCCTAAATAGGGTTTTTTCTTTGTCTTTATGTAGAATTTTGATTGTTTGCGAATAGTACCCATCGCCGGATTTTCTTTCGGAGCGGATTTCTCGAAGATTCGTGAAGCCCTCGAGCAAGGCAAGTTACCTTTGAACAATTGAGCCTATGTTTGAACTTAAGTATGTTGTTTGCAAAATTGCATTGATGGGCATGCACGTGAATTGTTTGGCCCCGTCTGTGAGACAGATCGGTGGGCCTACCCAACTTGCTGCATATGGCCCTTTCTTGCTAATTGCAATACAATGTTCCCTTGTAACCACCTTTGTTACGCCTGGTATTCATGCACTCCTATGTGAGTATCGACTGTCACCCTTAAACTTAAAATCTAAGAAACATCTTGGGTAAAATTGGGTTTTACGAAATCTTTGGAAAACACAACACCTGGGTCGATGTCTTGTGAAAGAAAAACGAATTTTAAAAGGGAAAACTCGCGACACAAGGCCAGTTTTGGGTGGGATGCCTGTGTGGTCCCCCATAAGGACCGGTTCCTTCGGAATTTCATCCAAATATACAACAGTATAACCATATGGGTGAAATGAGAACCCTGCTTGAGTAACTAGTCACTCAGGGACGCCTTGCATGCCTATGGACTATGGATCGCTAAGAGGGCGTTCGGGATGCCTCCTGGGTTCCTAGCATAGAAGGTCTCAGACCTACCCTATCGTTGGTCTTGGACCCCTCCAGTAGGCATGGGGTAACTTGGTGTCGGCTCCAAAAATGTCTTGTCGCGAAATCCTCTCAGTCACCAATCGTACCGGTACAGTGCAAGCTGGTGGCTAGAGTAAGTCACGTCGTGTGGGTAAAGTGTATCCCCCTCTACAGAGGTTAACCAACTGTGTGAATAGCCGTGCCCACGCTCATGGGTGGATGTGTGGTGATTCCTTAGTATAATTTTGTGTTACCCTGCTTTGTGAAAATGTGTGTGGTTTGGAAACTGTGGCAAGGAAGTGCTATCAGGGGACAGTTGGACTCTGTGAGTTGATGAGATGAACTAGTTGTCTAAGACAGCGGGACTCTTGAAGTCTAAAAATTTCTTTTGGCTCTGTAAGCCGGCTGGAAACCAACTCTTGGAGTCGTGCAAACTAGAGAATCAATTTGACACCTTTCACTCCGACCTAGCAAGACTCCACCTCGCTCCGGTTGTTGAGAAACACACACTTAGCATATTTAAAGAATTCAAATAAAACTAATTGCAAAATATCTAGCCTCCCTTTGGAGCCTACAATAAACACCTAAGTTCCCATGGCTTGCTGAGTACGTTAGTACTCATCCTTTCTCTATATATAGTTCCTCCATCAGGAAGGTGGAATTGGAGTTGCAGTGAAGTAAGGATTAAGGTTTCGTCCTGTTTCCCAGCCGCTGCCTATGGTGTTGGGACTTAGTTCGTTGGTTCCGCTGCTGCCACTGCTTCTGTGCTGTTAGTTGCTGTCTCCGGTTTCTCCCGAAGCAGCAACATAAGTTAATGTATAAGTTCAATTATGTAATTAAGAATTGCAATGATACATAACTGTTTCCGTGGATACCAACGCTACATCGTAAGACTGGTATCTGTATCGCGGTTCCGCAGGGAGCAATTCACACTGTGCTCTTCCGGCACGCCCTATCTAGTGCCGTTGTATGGCAATGCTGGATCAGGGTGTAACAGTGATCCACACCGAGTGCTTGGTTTGGGTAGTTAGGATGAACTAATTTGTTTTGTTGATGAATATCTTTTATTAATTAATTGCAAAATATACTAATTATCATTAATCTTATTGCAATCCATACTAATTAACAACAAATAGAGTAATTAACACTAATATTGACCTGGTGATTATTAATTAATAACAAAACATACAAATTATCACTAATTAGTAAATAATGATCAAGATTAACGAAGGTGGATGACCTCAATATCTAGTCAATTTTGCCGTATAGGTTCATTCAGCATAAGGGATTATTCCCTTCAGTGGCCTATCCTATACGTGCAACACATGTAAAAATAGGATGACTATATCCCATCCATCTTCATCCCTCAGACCAAACGGACTTGGATCCTCTGCAGTACTGCACCTGTAGTGGATGTTGCTAACAGGTGGGTAGTGCAGACAATCCCCACCAAGACCAAACGAGATCCTCAGGATAATGAATGATGGACTTCATTATTCGATTACTATAAAACCATTTAGGCCGTCGAAGTATCAGAAGAAATATTCGGATTTGATTGCTCGCATCTGCCTACCAGATAAAACAGTTTTTGGTATGCTGTGAAGTTTCAATAAGGGGGTGGCTAGTTCACATGCGATTGCTACGAGAATAGATCACGTGCAACACCGTGAGAAAGTCAGACGCCGATGTGTTCTGCTACACCACTAATCGAAGATGAAAGAACAACAAACTTTCCTAAACTTCCGTTAGAAAGTTATAGGAACTAAGTGGTTTTTGTTAATTATTAACATATGGAGAAAACAAAAGAAACTTTCATCATAAAATCTTTTGTAACTTCCAATTGAAATTTTTGATGATTTAACTTTCAATCAAAATTTTTTATAACTTTCAATTGATTTTTTTTCAGATCCCCAATTGAATTTTTTGTAACTTTCAATCGAAATTTCCAAACTTTCTATTGAAATTTTTGATAGCATTCATTCAAAATTTTCAAGCTTTGAATTATAATTTTTGATAACTTTCAATAGAAATTTTGATACTTTTAAATCTATTTAAAATATAAATTCAAAGTTTTTTGCCAATAAAAAGGGCCATCCACTATGGGCCCATGAAGGCCTAGTATTTGGATAGACGGTGCGTACGGTTGAGTTAGCGAGAAAAAATGAGAAAAAAAATCGCCTAACGGAAAAACAGAAACGCACCAAATAGAAAATGACAAACGCGTAAATAGATTCGCTGGGAACGAGTGCGCGTGAAATAGCAATTTCGGCTTCAATAATTAGGAAGAGTTATCAAAGTCAAAGGAACCATTTGACATTTAGGCCTATATTACTATATGACCTGTGAACTTATTATGACTTTGTGAACCATGGCGTGACAACACAGAGGTATTCAATTTCCTGTTCTACCCGCGTGCTACCCGCAGGTAGTCTTGGTCACGATGGGGCTACGCACGCGGTGCTTCCCGTCCGACTCCGACCACTCGATGCTGCCGAACACGTAATTGGCAGCCGCCGCGGCGTCTTGCACCTCTAACCTCACATGGAACTCCTTCTCCTCCCCGACGTACCCGAAGCTCAGCACGCTAGGCTCCACCATGACCTTCACCCCCGGCAGCTCCTCGGTGACGTTGACGGCGTACTGGCACGAAGCCGCGCCGACGTTCTTCACCCGGCGCTTCACCGTCGTGGAGCCGGACAGGCACGGCACGGCGATAGACGGGTAGTTGAGGTCCTCGGGGCGGCCTCCCGCGCCCTGGCTGCACGACCATGCCTTGCCGTCGTCGAACAGCGGGAGCGTGTTCTGGGTGGGCCTCAGGGAGCAGAGGAAGCTGGCGTAGTCGGCCACCGTGGTGTCGTACACGAGGCCTGGGTCCATCGCCTTCACGGGGCTCACGTGGCCCGAGCCGTAGGCGAACGGCGTCGCGGCCGCGCCGGTCTCGTCCCTGATCTTGCCGTTGTCGTTGTCCCCGGTGATCGCTGCAATGCACAAACATGTATGACACGGTGTTAATACGTGAGATCATAGAGTTTGTGGTGCTTTGCGCTGGCTCGATCGGTCTGTCTAGCTCACCGGTGGTCATGATCGCCGACTTGATCATCGCGGGGGTCCAGCTGGGGTACTTGGTCTTGACCAAGCCGGCGATGCCCGACACATGGGGGCACGACATGGAGGTGCCGGACTCTATGTTGTAGGCGACACGGCGGTCGTCGAAAGGCAGGTCCGTCGGTGAAACCGCCTCGCTGTAAGCTGCGATCACGCTGACTCCTGGTGCGGTGATGTCAGGCTGCAAAACCACCATTTCACATGTTAGCATACTGCATAGTTGCATACACAGCAGGTCCTATTTAGGCACAAGTTTTTCCCTCGATTATCTGTAGGAATACGATGAGCAATGACGCAATGTGCCAACCTTGAGGATCTGTGGAGTTATCGGGTTTGGCCCACGGGAAGAGAAGGCCGCCATCACCGGCGCTGGCTTTGCGTCATAGCTGGCATCCGATGTTGTGATGTAACCGACCGGGTTGCTACATAAACCGGAGGAGTAACGTTAATTACTCTAACCAGATGTACTGTTAATTAAGTACTTGAACTTGAGTACGTGCTGGTTAGGGCTGCTTACCCTGTTGACCCGAGGTAGCTGAGGAGGTTGATGCACTGGGAGTAGGAGACATGAGCCGCCGCGATGAGGTGCGGGTCCGCGATGACGTCCTCCCCGTTTGCGGCGTCGTTGCAGAGCACCATGCCGACGCCGCCGGCCTGCTTGACCACCAGCCCCTTCTCAACTCTGGCGTTCACCCCTCTGGTGCAGACAACTATCTTGCCGCTCACCTTGGCGGCGTCCAGGGAGCCCGGCAAGCACAACGTCCTGCACGCACGCAGCAGGCGACGTCGATCGATCGGCAGATACTGTCACACGTCGAGATGATATATATGTAGCACACGCTGTGATAGAGTTGGATTTCTTACGAGTTGTCGCTCGAGGCGTTTACGGCGTTGGCGTTCTTTGCGTTGATCATCGTGTACCGTTGCCTTTCAGGAAGCGTGCTGTTTGACATACTTTGCCCCTGCAAAAGGCCGAATGGCACATGAGCAAAAAGTAGTACTATCATGTATGCTCCAATAAGTGCAAACTACAGGGGAATTTTGTTGGGATAGTGTAGCAGTGAATGAGGTAGTGTAATGCAAGCTTCTCTGTTGGCCAAACCTTGATGGTCATGCTGGTGGTTTTGCCGCCGAAGGTGACATAAGCCGGGAAGTCCCTGTCCATGGTGCTCGCGCCGACCGTAAGGATCCATGGAGCCACGTTGGTGACCGATCCCGGCTGCGGGCCAGAGTTACTGGCGGAGCAGACGACGGTGACGCCCTTCTGGACCGCGTAGAACGTGCCGATGGCGATCGGGTCCGAGAGGTAGTCCGAGGCCGGCCCGCCGACGGAGAGCGAGAGCACGTTCACGCCGTCGTCCACCGCCGCCACGATGGCCGCGAGCAAGTCCACGCTGGAGCAGCCCCCGGTGTAGCACGCCTTGTAGGCGGCGACCCGCGCCTGCGGCGAGCCGCCCTTGGCCGTGCCCCTCCCGTGGCCGAAGACGCTGGCGTCCGGCACGAACCCGCCGCCGGCGGTGGACAGCGTGTGCGTGCCGTGGCCTATGTAGTCCCGCGGCGAGTACAGCTCTGCCGCCTGGCTTGGCGACCCTCCCTGCAGGAAGCCCGACGCTCTGATGCCGAGGTTGAAGAACTTCGCGCCGATCAGCTTGCTGCACGTACGACATGTGACTTACTTTCTAGCCGGAAAATTAATTAGCTGCATGCAACTCGATGCGTAGCTGTGGACGTTGGTGTTACTTGTTGCATTTGAAGGTCGTGTCGTTGCCGGTGATGCACTTGCCGTGCCACCTATCCGACGGGATGGCCGCATAGCCATCATCTTTGAAGCTCTTGGATTCCGGCCATACACCTTCATTCGTACGTGCACAGAAAATAAGAATCAGAACAGGTTCGGCCAGCTAACTGCACGGCACTTCAGTATAGCAGGTATAGCAGTAGCAGCTACTGGTTCGATTTTAAAATATAGTACTACAACTTTATTTTAAAATATAGTTATTTTTACTTTTTTTTAAATTACTTGGCTATTCTAGGATTTAAATTTTTTATTAAAATACTTGTTATTCTCATATTCCAAAGTACTTTTAGATATGAACTTTTCTCACTGCCATTTATTAATATAGTCATATATTAATATATTCATAGTTCTTATTGGCTTATCTCAATTAATTGGAAATACAACTACAATGTATTTAATGAGGCTAACAATATAATTTGTCATAGTTTATTAGTTAGTGTGGAATTTACTAAAATGATAAGTAATTTGAAACAGAAGGAATAGCTCTTTTATACTATTATGTCTATTATACCTCTATCAAGTACCTTATACCCATGAATCATTCTATTTTGCTCAAGTCTTTCTTGCGTTAATAAATAATAATGTGGTTTTTCTATCTTTATTTCTTAATCTCTAAAACAACATAAAAATAATTACATTTTAAAATAGAGGGATTAGCTTTTTTTTTAGATTAAATGGAGGGAGTAGCTAGGACGACAGCATATCTGAACCAGGCCACCAGGGATCCCTGATCCAACGGAGTCACAGAACCCATGGCGATGCTTACCATGTTGCGAGGTTTTGAGTTGACTTTTTAGTTCCGGTATTTTTGGGATTTGAATCTGTTAGCCTCAAGATGGAATCATCTTGGGGTGATTATTTTAAGTGATCTCGCGGATCTCATCGGGAAGCATGAACCGACGCATTTAGGTGATGCTCCGGGTGTTCTGTGTTCATCATTAGGATGCCTGTCAAATCCGCGTTTCCTTAGTCTATTTTTTCATGCTAGCAGCTAAATTAACCATCAGCTATGTATATATCGATAAAAACAATAATCCGGGTTTACCTGTGTCCACGTTGCCGATGATGGCGTTCTCGCCGTACTTCGCGGCGTTCTTCCACGCGCCGGTCGCAGTGCCATATTGCTCCAGCCCGAGGAAGTCCCACGAATGCGTCGTGTGGAGCTTGTGCAGGACGTCGGGGATCACGGCCAGCACCCCGGGCAGCTCTGCACCCAGTGCGCGAAAACACTCGATCGTCAGTGAAAGATAGTACGAACTACATCTCTCCAAATTAACGAAAAATACAACAAGAACTGCGCATCCGTGGCTGTTTATGAGGATATATGACGCCTACGCTCGATGGGTCGTGCGAAATTCTCATCGATCTGCACCACGATCACGCGGATGGGGTTCAAGACGTACAGTAACTGAAAGCTGCATTTTTTTTGCCGGCACAGTAGACACATTAGTAATGTGCCTAGCTAGTAGCCCAGTACCGACATCCATAACAGCCACACTAGTATTTTCTCATACCTTGTGACGACTGTAGCAAGCAGACCAGAAGGAGAGGCTGGCAAGTCCTTAAAGACGATCACGTAAGTCTGCATACGCGAAAGTACCCGCTTCATGGATTAGAGATCGTCAATAGAGCATTTAATCGCAGTTCCATACTTGCTGATCACTTGCTGTGCAATGTACGTGTATGATGGGAAAGACACTTTGCCCGCTGGAGGGATATTTTCTCGTTTTTCTTGCATGCTATTTAAATAATTATTAAAAAATTAAACAAATTTGATAACATAAACAATTTGTAATATACCGCCCTATAAATATATAGGCCTAAATTCATTTTATACGTGTTAAAACAAAAGTAACAAAGACAGTGAATAACACACGCACTAATTAGAATTTAGTTTGTTTTTTTTCTATTTGTATAGGTCAAATTTAGATTTGCATGCTTATAGAGTGGTATATCATATATTGATTTATATTGTTAAAAAAATTAAAACTTTTGATAAATATTTAAATAACATGCAAGAAGAAAGAAGACGTCCTTTAAAGAAAAAAAAGAAACAATCTCCGTATACAATGACAAAGAAAAGCTATCCCTTTAAGGGATAATTTTTTTAAATGTTTTCATAAGTATTTAGGCGATAATGCAAGAAACAAGAAGGCACCTCTTTAAAGAATAAAATGACTTCGTCATGTAGGATGAATAGATCGAGCGTAAGAGTGAGAAGCGAAGGAGCATTACCTTTGTGCCTGCTGAAGCCGGCGTCTGCAGCACGAGGAAGAGTACCAAGGCGAGGAGAAAAACTCGGGGCCGTCCCCTCATTCCGATGGTTGATTTGATCAGCTTTTGCAGCTCACAGGCTTGCCAAAAGGCATGGTGTCTATACGATTTATAGACGCCATCACGCAACAAGGTCAACATTCCGCCCGGTGTTTACTGTTTTATATATGTTCGTAGCGAGGAGCACGGACTCACGTTGGATAACCTGGCAGCTATTAGATGAGCTCAATAGCCACGCATAAAATGAGTTTAGTCCTTAGCACATAATTAATTAAATACTAATTATTATAAACTTAAAAATAAATTTATTTATTTTTAAAAAAATAAATTTATTTAATTTTTAAAAAACTCCTTATATAGAATTTATCGTTAGTAATTAGAAAACATACTCAACCGACGACACAACAAGGAAGAAACCACCTTTCAGCCCAGTCTATGAGCACATCCGAACGATGCCTAATCAGTGCTTATCAAATTAATGGCTCCATCCACATTAGGGCATGTATAATGGTCATTAATAGAGAGCTCTTAGTCTTGCTAATTAGGAATATTTGCTGATATGAAAAAGAGAGAAAAAGGAGAAATAAAACATGTTGCTACGGCTAACAACAGCTCAACATCGATTCTTAGCCTCTACAAAATGAAAACTTGGCTGCATGAGGATAAAAAAATAAAAGAATAATAATAGAAAAATTATTTCTTAGCCTAATAGTGAAAGCCTTTGTTGTCTCAACTGTTATAAGAACATAATTTTTAAATAAATATGTATTATGTAAGAGTCCACAGAGAACTCTACCTTTGAATGTGCCCTTAGTGTTGCCATGGAGTATCTATTACTTATATCCATATACATACTCACACCATTTGAAAAGAGCATTAATAAATGTGATTACCTATTTGAGTTTTGGTATGGAAAGGATAACGGCCACTTTGCCATAACAATTTTATACGTGTAAAACTCCTTACCCAAAAATTTTAAACCCTCATTCACATTATAAGAAGTTATCAAAATCAAAATTGTAAAGCTCCTGATCAAGAGAAGTTACTGTGAATTGAACCAGAATTAATGAAGTGATGCCTACTATTTAGTGATTGAGTAATTTACTTTTCTAGGTTAAGCGCCCAAGAAAAATATTGCTTATCAGATTGCTTGGTGCACCGAGATAATACAGGTAAACTAAATAAATAAATATAGTTGGACGTGGCCAGCTGTCGTAACTGAACTTTTGTCAAAGAACTAGAACTAGTTGATATGAAATCTGAGGTTGCATGCCTATGAGCTTTGTTTGCCGGGAATTGATTCAAGTTTATTAAATCAGCAGACCGAATTTGGAGATCCACTGCACTAATATGTTGACCAATATATGAATAATGCCCAGACGTTTATTTAATACATTATAGATATATTACATATATAGTTTTAGTCCACTTTTAGGACACGTGTATTGCGTAGTATGGTGTAAAAAAAAGGATATATATAGAGCATTACTTTTCTTTTAGACTGAGCTAAGCATTGTAAACTTTGGAAGAACAAGTATAATAAAATAATATAAGCAGCTATAGGACTTGTCATTTTAGATTTGTGATAAGTTATAGGAGAGAAAAAAAGTAGATTATAGATTTATAGCCATCTACAGCATAGACTCTAAGGCTGTGTTACTACCAAGTGGCTAAGATACTCCCTCGATTTTTATTAGCACGCTTTTTAAACTGCTAAATGTTGCATTTCGTGCGAAAACTTTCTATATAGAAGTTGGTTTTAAAAATCAAATAAATCTATTTTCAAGTTTGTAATAATTAAAACTTAATCAATTATACACTAATAGTTTATCTTGTTTTACGTGAGCTGAAAATCTTAGCCCGACCTGTACTAGCGAATGCATCCCAAGAAGCTTTGTGAGGGAATGAGGTAGGCCGGATATTAATTATGTAATGTGTGTTTCTGACTAACTATTATATAAGTGGGTTATTAGACTAGCTATAGATGATATGGTATAAGATAGAGCCAACGGTTGGTTATACTATTAGGCTTACTCTAAGATGAAGGTTTTTTCTCTCGGGAAAGTAAGAGGAAGGGCTAATGGAGGGGCTAAGAACTTTTTCATAGCACCAAATCATTCAGGTTCCAAAACTTACATACTCAATAATTTTTTCATATCTAAAAAATACTTAATATTTTTCCAACCTTCGCTTTTACCCTCTTTCCAATTACTAGCGATCCAATATAAAATTTTCGCATTGATCAATTGTGCCACGTATATATCAAAAAGACCCCACATGTTCTCCACATAAAACATCCAACATCAACGCCACCAACGCGTGGAGATACGTCATTGTTGTCTCCATAGTTTAAATCACTACTACAAAATCTGGCATCTATAACAAGTTATCTGTTAACGGATGAGCGTGTCCTATCTCGGATGATCTCATCTCTGACAAATCTAAAAAAGACCATTTGAGATGAGGCTACGGGATATGACCTATCACAGATTACTCGTCATCTGTCATGGGTCTTCATTTATAACCAACAGAAAGCAACTGTATCGGTTCTAAAGGCTGGACCCATCATAGATGGTCCATCATCTGCGAGAGCAGACTAATCATCTCTGATGAGTCCTAACTTATAGACCGACAGAGATAAGTGGCAACCTCACAGATAGTAGATATCTTTGTAGGGTGGTCACCCGACACAGATAAGATCTTATATCAGTGACTACTGATCTATGACGAGACACCCATCCGATACAGATGTCACTTATCACTCGTCATAGATAGCCTATTCTCTAGCAGTGAATTTGATAAACACTTCACACCTTCAGAAATGCCCTCCCAAGGCTTCACAAGCCATGGCATACTCTGAGGTGTCTGCATGTCATGGGCTCGTGTGAGCTTGAATATACAGCTCTGCCAGGGTGGTGCATCCCTAAAATGTGCTTTTATAGGGCTTGTGTTGTAACAACGTTTGTCAAAAATGCAAACGAGAAGAAGACACCGCTCATTGTACGATCCTTTCCCCAACGTTAGCTCTGTTTTATAAATACCTATATGCAGTGGCGGAGCTTATCGAGACGCTAATGGGGGCAAATAGTCTGAATGTTGCAAACTCATTGTTGATCAAGTATAGAAATCAACTCAAATTGGTTCATCTTGTGAACTTATTGGACAAAATTACTGGTATATACTCCTATGTGATTAAGGAAAGTACAATATCTTGTACAATTTATTGCTTGATATTTCCTATATTTTAAGTTTGTTTTCATTGGATTATTGCTTTATGGTTGGTAAATAAGGACTACAATATTGTAATAAGTAACGACTGTGTGCATAATATGATGCAGAGACTGGGATTTATATCCCATTATCTCAAAAATATGCAATCTGAATTTGTTGGCTGTTGTTGATTTTGGAGTTCAGGTGGAAGGTGCGTTCGTGCAAGGGGTCGGCTTCTTCACGAACGAGGAGTACGCGACTAACTCCGACGGGCTGGTCATCCACGACGGCACGTGGACGTACAAGATCCCCACCGTGGACACCATCCCCAAGCAGTTCAACGTCGAGCTCATCAACAGCGCTCGCGATCACAAGCGTGTCCTCTCCTCCAAAGGTGAAATATTTTACTAATGTCTTCTTCCTTTGATCTCTTTTGTCGAATGCATGAGCACTGCAATCTGAAACTATTGCCATCCATCCTGACAGCGTCCGGTGAGCCGTCACTGCTGCTGGCGTCGTCAGTACACTGCGCGATGAGGTAGGCGATCAGGCGGCCGGAAGGAGATTCTCCGCGCCGTCGGCGCCGAGCCGGCCGGTGGCTCGGCACTGACGTTCCAGATGGACGTGCCGGCCGTCAAGGAGCTCTGCGGCCTCGACGTCGTCGAGAGGTATCTTGAGAGCTTTCCTGCAAAAGCCTAGAGATAGATGGTTCTTTGGCTTGGCTTGTAAGACTGTCTCCGACAACCGTTACCTAAATACGAGACCCATTTTGGTGTTTAGGTCATGCACAGGAAATGGGTCACGGACCCAAAATCTTCGTTTTCCAACAGCGCACAGGCAAAAGAAGAGCCCCCGAGCGAACAGTTTGTTTGGCAGGCGCGCGCTGAAAATTTCCGCGGGAGACAGAGAGTATCGTGCGAGCGGGGTGCTTTACCGCGGCTTCGCTCGATGGCGGGGTTATTTTGCCGCCCCGGCTGCGTGAAGGGACTCGAGGTGGCAGCAACGTAGCTGCCGTTGCCGTAGCGACAACAGAGTCGATCAGAACACATTCTGTGGGAGCGGCGACGGCGCAGGCAGGGGGGCGCAGGCCAGCGGGAGCGGCGACGGCGCAGGCCGGGGGAGGGAAGCGGCGGCGCAGGCGCGGGAGCGGCGACGAGCTCCTCCTCGACGCGCTTCGGGCCCTTGCCCGGACCTCGCCCGCCCCCCGGGCCTCTCGCCTACGCCCCGCGTCCGCGCCCGGGCCCCGATCGGACCGTTGCCCCACCCGGATCGGACCGTTCACCGTAATATCGGACCGTCCGAATCCCCCATCGGACCGTTGCCCCCACCTGAATCGGACCGTCCGCTTCCATATCGGACCGTCGACAACCTAGGATCGGACCGTCCGTATATGGATCGAACCGTCCGCTGCTATTTATTAATGTTTAACTGTCACGGGCACGGGCGCGAGCGCGGCGCGGGAAGGGGGCGCGGGCACGGGCACGGGGGCACGGGCGAGGGGCGCCTATTGGGGGCTCTTGTCCGCCTAGGAGCTGGCCGGCCAGCGGCAGCCGAAGCGTGGAGCGGGCGAGCGGCAGCGGCTGCGCCGCTGGGGCAGGGACGCGCTGTCGCGAGGCGGGCTGGCCAGGGCTCCGCGGCGGCTGGCGCGACCGCGCGGTGGCGGCGAGCGGCAAGCCTGGAGGACGCGGTGGCGGGGCGGAGGGATCCATACCTGCGAAGCCTAGCTCGGTGCAGATCTCGCCGACGGCGACTCGTCGGGTGCACTTTCCTCTTCTTTCCCCTCCCGCGAAACGGTTGTGCGGGCGCGGCAGAGATATAGGTCGAGGAGAGAGAGCGACGCAGATTTAGGTTGTGCCTCTCCGAACACCCAAAATGGGTCTCCTATATAGGTACTCTGTTGGAGACCAATACAGTGCTGTCGGAGACCCATTTTGGGTTTAGGTGCCCTTATGAGTCACTTGTTGGAGACAGTCTAACACCAACAATAATCTGGCTGGCTCATGTGTTGATGTGTCTTAATTATACTGATTTAAGAATGTAGATATGACACCACAGGTGTTTTTTCTTTCCCATAATAAAATATACATTAGATGCTGACTTACTATGAAGGAAAGGAAGCTGCTCTTGGTCTTTTGTTTAAAAGATGATTATAGCTGGGATGCTTGTGAGAAGTAGATGTGAATTTTGTGCTTAAGATACTTTTAAGACTCATTAATATCTCTATTATATTTTTTGTTGTAAATAAACATTTGTTTAAGGCTATCCTAACAATTTTTCAAGTGTAATTTTTATAGTTTCATAAACTTATATCTATACAATAAAGTTGTAACCGTATAGGGTTAACGTTATTGATCATTATTTAAACTATTTGATATTATTTTTGTGATATGAGTTACAATTAATCTTATTTTTTCTGTTGCAACGCACAGGCATCCCTAGTCTCAAAAATATGATTAAGGAAAGAGGAAACTAATGACCAAATTAGAACTCCTTAATACTACTATGTGATTAGAAACCTTGGGGAGGCTACAACCCAGTTTAGGCACTGTCTAAAATTATTTATTGGCTTAGGCTTTTCTCTTGTTTATCGTGAGCACGCTTTCTAAACTGGTAAACGGTGTGTTTTTTCAAATAATTTTTATACATAAATTTCTTAAAAAAATAAATCTATTTTTCAAGTTTGTAATAGCTAATGCTTAATTAATTATGCACTAATAACCTTTTTGTTTGACGTGCAATTTAATAGCTCACTTTAACCTCTCTTCCAAACACTGCCTAATTACAATAAGACTCACTCTTGCCTATATGACTATACACGGGAAACAAAATGTTTGATTGCTAGCTAAAATTTGTCTTATTTTGTTACAAGTTTAGCATATAGGTTTGACTAAGCTATCGTCTTACAAGTTTAGCATATAGGTTTGATTAAGCTATCATTTACCCTATAATGCATCAACTACTTTAGTCATAACTATGACCATCTGTGACACATCTAACGGTCTATATTCATCTGCGTAGGTCCATCGGATGACCCAGATCTGCTCTCCCCTTCCCGTTTCCCCCGCGCCCCCTCCCGTTTCGATCCCGCTGCCCCACCAGCTGATCCCCCGTCCCCCTCCCAGATCCTCCCCTGCGCCCCGTTTCCCCGCCGACGCCTCAGCCCTAGCCGCCTGTCCCCCTCCCCTCCCTTCCACTGCACCCCGGTTCCCCGCCGCTGACTCAAACCCTAGCCGCGGTTCCCTCCTCCACGGGCGAGGCGACGTCATCCACCGCGCGTGACCCCGGCGCCGGTGTCGAAACCGGCGGCTGCAATCCTCCACGCATGAAGCGACGTCGGCGGCGGCATTCCTCCATGGGCGAGGTGACGTCGGGGGCGGTGATCCTCCGCGCGTGACCTAGCCACCGGTGCACGCCGCCACGCCCTGCGCCCCGGGGATCCTCCACTCGGCCGAGTGAATCCCCTCCACCGGCCACAGTTGCATGCATGAAGTCAAGCAGAGTTGTAGCAGCAAGAGGAAGAGGAAGAGAAAGAGATGGATCCTGACGTGGTGATCGACTCTACCCAACCTGGACTTCGGCAACATTTTGGTTTCCGCCGCCCGCAACCACCAGAAGGCAGAAAAGGTGACTGCATACCCTCCACACCTTCCCCCCCCCCAGTTTAGTTGTTCACGAGTAATGGCATCTTCAGTAGAGAAATTTCTCAAGTAATCGAAGACTGCATGTAAGTGGACTATTATTTCTGATTCCCTTAATTCTCCAAAGTGTCTTTGTTTATTCATGTGTTTTGCATGTCCCCTGACCTCCAGTTGCAACCTGTATGCTTCCAATAAATCCACATGTTAATTGGTTGTGGAAATGCTCAAGCGATTCAAACACGGTAATCCCCAAATGTGGTGGTTATTTGATTCGTTAATTCATCAGATTCGAAGAATATGTGATGATATTTATTGCAGATAGCATGGTTTTCAAGTTCACAAGATTATTTAAGGAGGTAACCGACCTGTGTACTCTGCTTTTGTTTGTTCCTTCGTATGATCTGTTCTAGCTTTTCAAAGAATACAATCATTTTTTCCTCTTTGTTTTCTGTTATGATTTCTGAATGAATGGAGAATAATGCAGCTACCTGCCATCTGCCGATATCCAGCTACCAACTCCATCAACCAATACAGTGTCTCTCTCTGCCAAGAATGGTAGTGCTGAACATCTTGGTAGTGGACAGTTTATTAGCCTCTGGACAAAGATGTTAGAAGCAATTGCATAAGCCTACATAATCTTTTATGTAATTGTGAACTTGCAGAATGGAAAGGTACAATTGAAATCTTGCATATTTCTTTCATTCATTGCTTCCACAAATCTATACCCAAAGTGTAGATATATATTTAGCATAGATTGACTAATGTTTTATTGTGCTCACATTTTTTCAAGTGACGTGGCTTCTACATGCACACGTTGCTGTTAATTTTAAAATATGAAAGTGTTTCCTGTCCATTTTTCGCATGGTCTTTTGCACCATGGAGTGTTTTGTCTATCCATATATCATAATGCACAATGGGGATAATTGTGTAGCATTGAAGTATTCATCCCTGGACAAAACTGACATGATTGTTAGCTTCAGTGTAACAACTGTTTTTATGTGTGGTGGCAGCAGATTATCATGCCAGTTGTCTTTCAATAAAAGCCGGGCAGTTTCTTTTCTGTAAAGAGAATACTTCACTATGGGAGTGCCATGATTGAATATTTTAGCCCTAATTGATTTACAGGTAATATACATCACCACATGATTTATAAGTTCAATTATTTCCTTGCTCTGTCGGAAATGCATCTCCTAATTTTTTTATGAACGTTATTTTCACTAACCACTATTTCCATTTTTTACACTTGGATCACTACCATCGTTTATTTATTGAGTTACATAAAAAATATTGTTGAATTTGTTTTTGAAGAGACTAGAATCCGCTGTTTTGTTGTTCGTATAGTTCCATCTATTTGTGACATTCTCATAAGTAGAGCAGGCATCAGCAGCACAGTAGGAGAATTAAGTTTGCCAGAGGGAGCAATATAACCCTGAAGTTGACAAGGCTAAACCCATAGGGATCAAAGCTGTTTTTTTGTTGTGTTATTTATGAAAAGTAACTATGTAATCAATTAGATCAAATGGTTACCGGATTTACTCTTTTTTTGTTTAATTTTTTGGTAGTAAAGATTTATGTTGCCATTTGAGACATTCTTGTCCACATTGTACAGAGGTCTCGTTATTTGAAAGCAAGTCATCAAACAAAACCTTCATTCGATTTTGAACTTTTCCCCTTTGGTGCATTTTACCGAGTATACAAGACTGTATTTCTAGATTTTTTTTTCTTTTTAAAAGCAGATAGACGTTTATTTGAGATAACAACAAAAATCTGCTGGTTTCAGATTGCTATGGCGAGAGGATGCTTTTGTAGGTGCTAATATTGAGGATGGAATCAGTTTCAAACATAGTAAGTTTTCTTTGTGAAGTAAAGCTTGGAGGATTTGAGGAATTCTGACACCACCATCTTTTTTTCTATTGTTTTAGTTAAGCTAGCTCTGGCAAATCGATTTGCAGATTTGTAGCAACAAAAAATTGGGAAGATGGCAAGTGCGGTGTTCCGTATGGCAGGTCAATTAGGCTGCAGTGAGGCCTTCATGGTTTTGAGTTCCAAATGGCATGTTTTCTAATGTGAAGCATGTTTTAAACATGGAGGTTGCTTATGATGGAATCTGAATCACCGGATTAGAGAATCAGGAAAGCAGATAAGAACGGTTTATGTCATTGCTATGTTTGTTATGTTGGGTAGTCAAAGTTCTTGGGAGGCATTAACATAAAAAATAGCTTTAGTGACTAATACGAAACAAAGATTGCTACTTGCAAAATTTTTGTTTCGAATGACATAGGAGTGGAACTTATTTTAATTTTGAAATGATAGCACAAACAAAATTTATCCAAGGATGGCTATTGCTTGTTTGCCAATAAAAAAGAACACTTGTTTGATTTATGTTTCAGGTAAACATCAGTGATTTAGGAGGAATTTATCCTTTTTTAATTACCATTATAAGAGAAAATGAACTGCAACTTGACATATTTTTTATTTTGTAACAATATATATCTTAAAAACGTGCATTGCACGTTCATAATTACTAGTAGTGTTTGGTTCTTAAACATAAGTTATCCGTGCCAATTTTTATTTTAACTTGGCCTCACGCTTCATAGACATAGTAAGTTATGGTTAGGAGGCTAAGGTGTGGCTAATTTCTTGGCCACGACTTTGGCGACTTTAGCCACAAATATTTAGCAAGTTTTGGCATCTTTAGTTTACCAGCCAAATACTAGATTTATATTTAAGTTATGGATTTGCTAATATCGCTAAATTTTTTGCTTGATTCTGTCGGTTTTTCGTCCGTCGGATTGCATCGCTCGTTCATTATCTTGTGGCAAACCCATCAGCCCTGCGTCGTACGTGTGTTGATCGCTGCACCTCTGCACCGATGTGGCGCATGGGTCTAGTAATTTGTGTTGATTTGGATTAATCTAACGGTCTACACTGTAAGTATTAAAAGTTATCGTGTAGGTTTTGAAATTTATAATGTAATTACAATGTAAATATAGGTAATCTACATGGTAAAATTATTGACAGTTTTTTTATAAAATGTGGTATCATAAATATAGCCTAAGTTATTCTTAATTACATCTTACCAACGAATTTATAAAGTATAAAACATATAGCATGTTGTTGATGTTACTTAGGCAAATAAAAATCATTTTCGTCACATACTCATATCTTAACAATTAGGCTGTGTTTTTAAGAGCATATATTTTCAGATTCTCTAGATTATCTGATTTCGTCATATTTATTTAAGGGTATAAAGGATTAAATTAACTACTATAAAATTAAAAATTAATTTTAAAAATATAAGATGAGGAACTTTTATATATAAAATTTTTTTACATAAAACAGCAGAAAAAAAAAGACATTAGTAAACAGAGAAGGTACTACTTCTTTATCTATCTACTATTATAAAAACTGGAACGGTTCCATTGCTCCATCGTTGACTCTCGCGATCCTGTCAGTCCACGTAAGTAGAGATCACGGACGGAGCCAGCCTACACAGATTGGTTCGCGGCGAATTTCCAGAAATCCTCGAGGCCCAAATGAGTGGGCCAATTGGGCCATGGGAACGCCCGGTCGCACGCGTGGAGGTGGGCTTGGACATGTGGAACCAGATTACTTTGTGGATGGCTCGCGAATTTTTTTATTTTTATATTTTTTTAAAAATTATTTACAACTCCCAACGCCCTATGGAAAAAAACACTTTTCCAGAGGACATTTTTGGTAACGTGGTAAACATAGAATTTCACGTTATGTACCTCACGGCGACACCATATTATCCCCATAGTCGGACGGTTTTTGGTCGACTGCCCGTACAAGCTTCTAAGGCCGCTCTCGTAGGAACAGTGCTGAATCAGAGGACGTCCTATCGCGAACCGCTCAGCCGCCCATAGTTACAGAAGGAGAGGGCGACCGGCGATAATCGTATCTGGATCGGTCTTTGTGTACGCGTCACAAAGACCACGGTATATCACCGCTAGCACAGCAGATCCCTAGCTCCACTACGGTACGCAGTTGTCCTCGCTGTCGATGATCGCACGAGCGTAGTGGATCAGTCCCTTGTCCACCGCGTGTCCTGTCGTGCTGGTGAACATCACCCACTCAAACAGCCACAGCAGGTACACCTCTAAGCTCTGCCGCACCGAGTAGTCGTCGGCGTCAGGGTGTAGCTGATCAGACTGGAAAGCAAGATTATTGTCAGTTCCACTGTTGCTTTATAGATCGGGCAATTGTGAACCAAAGGAATACGCGACTTACGGTAAATTGTAGCAGCCACGCCTGCGAGGAGCCGCTCGTGGTGTAAGCCGGTAGCGAATCCGGCGAACCAAGTCTAGGCCGGCGCTACACGATTGCGTACTGAGCAGTGATGTCCTGCGACTAACCATGCGCTCCGTCAACCGGACCCACTGCGTCCCCTGCAAGGGGAAGTCCCAGCAGGTACGACACGTCCTGCAATATGGGAGTCATCTTGCCGCACGGTAGGTGGAACGTGTGCGTCTTCGGTCTCCAGCGATCCATCTGTGCTGCTAGAAGTGACCCGTCAGCGTCCCACCGCCTGGCGGGGTCCCTCTCGTCTAGTGTGGGCTCAAGTAGCCTGTACAGCGGAAGAAGTCCAGACTCACGCAATTTACAGAATATAGTATTGTAGTCAATATTGAGGAACATAGATATGTAAAAATATTGGGAATAAATATTGGTACAGCTCTGACCTCTCATAGAACCGGGGGTCTATCCGCAGGAGGTGACGTGAAGGCTGTGGATGGAAGGTGCTCAGCTCGGCACCCTCAATGGCTGACAAGTAAGACCTGTGGGACCGGTCGAGGCCTTGGCCGAGCAGCTCCGGTGTCTGATACGCCATACCGCATGCAAATAGAGAGTGAGTATAATTTTTATTGTCAAAGCAACAAGTAAGAGTAAGTTCGTAAAGTTAATTGAATAACCACATTAAAAATTATTATTAAGATTCATAGCATTATTACATGACAATAAAAAAATAATACGGTACATATCGTTCTATAACAAAGATCAAGCATGCAACAAAGCAGGAGAATTTAAGTTATAGAAGCTCTATTGCATTAATACATAGACTAACACTACACCGCAGCACCATCAAATGCTCAGAAACGTCTAGGACGGGGTCACCTTGAAGTTGTGCCTTCACCTGGAGAACGACTGCCATCAGCGCCTGAACCCGACGGTCCAGCTTCCGCCGTACTTGGACCAGTTACATTCTTCGAATATTCTTGTAGGTATGACCTTTCTGGTTGCACTTTGAATAACGTTTATACATTCCACCCGCTTTTGACTTATCTATGTCATTACGAATGCGTCTTGTCTTGCGGCGATCTGCTTTGTCTCTTAATTTTATTGGGTTATGAATGTAGATAACTTGAGGATACTTGGTAGTAAATATCCCCGTAATACCGAAGCTGTATATCTCGCCACTCCAGGTACTGTAGATTGATTCTTTCCTGAAATAAGGTGAGACAAAATGACGTGCTTCTATCCCGCACTCAGCGCTCGCGGCAATAACGTGAGAATATGGCTTGTGGAGCAGAGTAGGCTTTCGACACAAGCACTTGCAGGTCCTGTCTTCTTTCAGCACGCACTCCTATACAACTCTTTGACGGTAGATTCCATACATGCCCTTGTTAACACAATATTTTAAACCTGTGCTCTTGTGTACCTTGAGGTATAGCTCGATGTTTTCGGACCTTATTAATTTTATTTTGTATATACTTAGTCAGTAATGTGCCAAAGAAAATAGTATTGTCTGCCATAGAGGGCCCAGCTACTCTGAACCGATCTCTGAAGTACGTGCATGTGCCATGCAAGATAAATTTAACAATACCAACAAGTGGGAGCACTCGAACACTATGTATCACGCAGTTGTAAACCTCTACCAAATTTATAGTCATTATGCCGAATCGAAAACCATCTTTGTCAAACAATAAGGCTCATTTCTCCTTTGGCTCATTCTCAATCCACTTCAAAAATTTTCTAATCGACGATGCCGACCTTCCTCTCATATGAGGTCCGTCACTTGGTAGAGATTCAAGAGCTTATGGAGCCTTATCCCCTACATGGGTAGCCCTCCTGGACTACTCCTCTGTTGTTTAGATGTCAACTCATCCAACCTCCTCCAAAGCTCATTGAATTTCTTCTCTTGATTCTGGACGCATAGCCTCTTGAAAAGATTCATAAGGTGCTTGTTCTTAAACTGTCTCTAGAAATTAACACCCATATGACGCATGCACAATCTACTTCGAACATCGGACCACTTTGGTGGGTACCCCTTATCAGCACATCCATCTCTCAATTTCTCAATTGCCCGCAACAAACCGGCATGACGTTCATGTATTAGGCATACGTCTGGCCTCATCCGTAAAACTACAGACTTAACCCGATCTAGGAACCAATACCAGCTATCAGTATTCTCGCTCTCAACAAAAGCAAAAGCCACCGGTAGAACTTGGTTGTTCCCGTCAACTCCAATTGCTGTCAATATCTGTCCTCTCTACTTTTCGGTCAGGAATGTCCCATCGATGCAGCGGATGGGACAATAATACACAAAGTCCTAAATGCATGCACCTAACGCAAAGAATACCCATTGCAACACACTTTGATTACCATGGTCAATTAATGGGAAAACTTTTAGGTCGTAGTAGGTCTCCGAATTCTTCTGAAGAATGCATGATAAAAAACGAGGCAAATTATCATACGATGCTTCAAATGTGTCAAACCTCATCTCCACAACCTTCTGTTTCGCCCTCCATGCCTTCGCATAGCTAACTGTGTACTTGAATTTCTCCTCAATATGTCTAACGATTGATCTTAGTTCGTACCCTAGATTGTTCACAATGTGGGAGTCACAATGTGAGAGTCTATCTCTGTTGTAACAAATACAGATGTTATATTTCTATGGTATTTTTTAACACCTTGTAAGTGACATGAATGATCGGTCATGATTGAAACTTGCCAATAATCTTTCCATTTATCCTTGAACGCGTGCACCCACCATGGACAACCATCCTTTACGCACTTCACTTCATACACCGACTTGTTTGACTTCACGACCGAGAACTCACTCTGAAGTGACACCGCCCATTGTTTTACTGCCTCCTTTAAATTTTCTATGTATGCATACTTAGCCCTCTAGATGACCTTAGTCTCCTTGTACTCCTATAGTACATGATGTCGCTCGAAGATAATAAGCCCGAAGAAGTCCTCGTTGGTCCATGCTGCAGGCATTACATTGTCCTCATCGGACTATTCATCATCCTCTACATTCTCGCTATCAGCATCTTCCCTATCCATTTCTTCAACGATGGTGTCGATTAGCTCTCCCTCGTCTACTGCACCTGTTGGCTGCCTATCTTCTTCATTCATTCCATCATTTTTCTCCATTGTTTCGGCATCATCTCCCATTGCACTTAGACTCTCATCATCTTGCATGGCCATTACAACGGTATTATCCTTTTTGTACACTGACACAAGTATGCTAAGTGGCCAACCACGTTGAAATGCATTCTTCATGTATCATCTCCTAGTGGCAGTACAATCCATTGGCATCAGTTCCCAAAAAAAATCTTCGACTGCATGACTGACTACAAAATACAAGATTATTGCATTAATCTGGGGGTCGACTCGAAAGCCTCGCATCAACCAATTATACACTGACCCGAAACTTCTCTCAGCTGGTCTATCAATGCCCTTAGCCATTGAACTGAACTCCGATAGATTTACACCATGTGGATCATACCTAACATTTACTTGCCCATGAAATAACTGAAATATCACCTTATTTAACATCTCTGTTAATGAAAAAATAGAGTTAAATTAGATACCAATATTCTCCTCATATCTAATATTGTGTAATCGATATTTTATAACTACCATCTCTACATAAATTACATCGCCTAACAGATTGACTAAAAACCTACGGATCTACGAGTAACAATTTATTTTCATATGGTATATAGTACTATACACGTAACTAGTACAATACTACATCAATTCTTGAATAAAAATAGAAATTGCAAAGGGACAATAGACTTTACCTGTAGATGAATCCACAAACCAGAAGAGCTTCGCTGCTTTCGTTCACCGCTCTCAGCTCTCTCTTCTTTTTTCTGTTATTTTTGTGAATTTTATGAACTTTTTGGAGGTTGGGAGGGGGTTTTATAATGGGCCAACAAAAAATCGTCGTCCTCCGAAAGAACGATTTTTAACATTTTTGCAGGCGACACCCTGCCTTAGAGGCCAGGAAGGCACCATTTATGCAGGCGGCCCCCGGCCAGCCAAAACCGCCCTCTGGGGCCACCTGTAAAATTGCAGATGGCCATCGGCCGGGTGGTCGAAGGCCGTCTGCCACGTCATTAAAACGCCCTTCTAAAAAGCGTTGGGAGTATATTTTTGTAAATTTTTTTAAAAAAATATACTTTTATAAATATTTCTTTTAAAAATATAAAAATAAAAAAATTCGATGACTAGCAGGGTGGCAACAATTTGCCAGTTTTCCTGTGTAGTTTATTACTGCAGTCTGCACTCATGCGGGGACCCAAGCAAGCATGATTGGGCTGCTCACTTCCTTTCGGGAGCTGACAGAGGGCCCCACGTATCAGCCTAAGAGAATATTTTCTCGGAATATTCTTTTCTAGAGATTATAAATCATTTTTCTAATTTTCAAAAATTCAATTAAACTTCGGAAATTCATATCTAGCAAACCGTAGCTTTGGTTGACTCCGTTCAACTTTTAAAATTTTTTTATAATCCATCCAATAGAACTATTGGTTTATAATAATTATTACCTTGTTTATAGTTTTTTTGCAATTTAGCTTATCGTAAGACTACGATCTTTTTTGCTGGGATTTAACATGCCACCATTTTTCTCTACTGTCGAACGATTAACACCTTTTTTCTTCTATATCGTTATGTTACTTATCCGTCTATTAAACACATACTCTCTTTTCTTAACTAACGCGCTATTAATTTTAGTCGTAACACTCGAACATGTTACCAGTGTTATATGAAATATCTTCAGCCTTTCGATATCACGTTTACGCTTTCTATCAAAGAAAAAAAAAATCCTGTTGGAGCGATCTCCCCATTACAGTCAAACGGACAGAAATGGTCACTCCATTCAGTCATCCGCATTCCCGAAAACACCCTTAAAAGCGACCGTGTTGCCACAAATGTTGAGGGTAATACCGTCACTTCCCGCAGCCAACCGCTTCAGCCATAAAAGCCGTGTCGGGTTTAGCGATAAGGGTTTTAACATTTGGCTCAAAAAATTTCGAGCCAAACACTTTACCAAATCCGCCCAAAATCCCTGCGTCTTTCAGCTCGGATCAGGCATTCAGGTTCTCGTCCCGCCAGGATCGGTGGTAAGCTAATTCATCGCTCCATCTCTAGAACGTCCACTCTTCAATTTGGTGTGTGCTCGTTTCGCTAATTGGACCTCTCGTTTGGTGATAATCGCATCGATTCCTTGCTCCAAGTTGAGTTCTGATGTTTTTGGTGGGTTTGAGTTCGTTCCTGACTGTTGGTTTATGGAAAAAAAATTCGAAGGATGGAGATCATTAACGGGCCGGTTCTTCCGCGTTACGCTGCCCCGGCGACGGGTGCTCTGACCTCCGACGCGAAGATCAGCGGCCAGCTGCTTAGGCGCGTTCACCTGAGGAGACGGGCCTGTGGATTGCAGGGAGACCACTACCGGGCGGCGCGCAGGTTCTTTGGTTTACCGTCCGAGCGCCACGGGCGAAGCGGCTGGGTCTGGCCTGTTTGCTGCAGTTACGGCTCGTCTTCCGACGGGGACGGCGCCGCTGCCGCTGATTTCGATGCCAGCGGCGAGGAGTTCGTCAACTCCAGCGTGATGGAGGCTGGTAATTGCCACTGCTGTGAATAAGTTATTTCTTTGGGTTTTGACGCATGGTCGTTCGAGCAATGTCTGGCCATTGTCTGTTTGGGAGTTCGCTCTGAAACAGTTACTGTTGTTTCTTTGCGAGTACAAAGTCGGACGTACACACACCAAACCCACCCCAACACACACCCATGTTTTATTAGATCAGCTGCACGCCGCTTACCAAGCTGCTGTGGAAGTATAAGTTATGTACCACTTATATCGTTTATGCCAATTGCCAAACAACTATTGTTAATTTCTGAGGATTAAACTTGCAGTTTTATCTGTCCTTGCAGTTGAGCTCAGAAGTGTGTCTGATGGATTTGTGATAAAAATGCGTGATGGCAAAAACCTTAGATGTGTCCAAAATAACCCACGGGTGCTAAGATTGCGGGATTCTGCACCTCACCATGCTATTGTGCTGAAGATGGAAGATGGAAGCGATCTTTTGCTTCCAATTATTGTTAGTATGTATCAGTTCTTGCTTGGACACACTTTCCACTTCTGCAGATACTCTTCTAATTGTGTGAACCCACATTACTTTGTCCAGTGGAAACACCGAGTATTATGTTGCTGGCCGCCCTTCGGAACATTCGGATTGTAAGATTTGGGATTTATATAAATAAAAGTATCTAGATGCTAATCATCCAGATGGTTCTGGTTTTACATTGTTTTCCTTTACTGTATCTGAACTGCATCACTATTTTTGTCTTTCCAGCCAAGGCCAACTATTTATAATGTGGTAAAGGAGATGACTGAAAGGATGGGATATGTGGTGAGTTTATAGATCTTATATAGCTGACTGACTTTTGTTTGACTTCATGGTTTAGGTTTTCTGTTAAGTTTTTCATGAGTGTATTTATGTGCGCTAATACTTTTTAAGTTATTACTCAATGTATGTCTGATCTGGTTATCATGTGCTCGGATAATATACACATCTTCTCTAAAATGTCGTATTGGAAAGCTAAATTTCATAGTTCATGGTCTGCAGATCTTTTCTCTAAAATGTCCTATAGTATGTTGTTTTGTCAATACTTTGATTACCTCAGATCTGTTCTCTTTTTAGGTACAATTGGTGCGGATTACAGAAATGGTCCATGATGCATATTATTCTCGATTGTATCTTGCTAAGGTAAAATGACTTCAGAGTGAGCTATCTATTAAATAATGCTTATTTTGGTCTGAAGTATGGCGTTATGATATCTAGATTGGCAATGAAGAAGAGACTATTAGCTTTGATCTCAAGCCATCAGATGCCATCAACATTGCTTTCCGGTGTAAGGTGCGCATTCATCTCCTGTGCAGCTGTACTTCTGATTAATTGCTGAGTGCTGGCCATATTAGCTTTAACGTCAGTATAACTGAATATTGAAAGTGCTGTTTTCCTAAAGAAGGAACAAAATGAAAGTGCTGTGACTTTGTTGTATGGTAGGGGTTATAAAACTTATAACATGTATTTATCTGTTTGAGCGCTAGCCACAAAACTTTAAATCAGCAGCAGGTTTCCCTTGTCCTGTCAGAAAAGTGACCTATTATTTTGGGTGCTGTTGCTTAACCTGGTTATTTGTGGATGATATGGTTTGAGTACAATACATAATGTCTAGAAATACTCCCTTTTATTTCATTTTAAATCATTTTAGGGCAAATTTTTTAATCAATGATTTGAGTACAATAATTAAATAACATGTTGCAAAATCGTGATCTTCTTGGTGTTTTCTTGCTCAATGGATAGTTATGAATCTCATTCCAATTTATTTTAACTTTATCCATAGGTTCCTATACAAGTGAATAGGCGTATAGCATATAATAACGGATTGAAAGTTGTACAACCAAAGCCATCTGAGAGCTATGTAAGCTCGGACCAATTCCAATACACAAGACTTGACAGGTTGGTAACAAAATTGGCTTTATAGGTTTCCAGTAAAGATAAGTTTACTTCAAAGCACTGCTAATGCATCCATACCATTTTGAAGGCCTGGCGATCAACCTTGCTTCGAGGCCCAAGAGTTTGATTTGGTTCGCAATATGCTGATCGCTGCTGTTGAGGAACGTTACAAAGATGCTGGTAAGTTCCTGTTGGCTTATACAACGTAAAACAGTCACATTGCGGTAGTGTTGCACTGCAGTACTTATGCTGCCTCTGGAACAGAGAAATTTTATAGAATTTTGTGGAAATTGAACTAATTCATATAAAATTCCTGCATTCTGGATGAGCCCTCAATGGGATATCTTTGTTTTGTTTTATCACCACCTCCCAACAAATATATGCAGCACAAACGTTCAAAGTGACTAATGTCTTTCCTGGTGTCATCTGTTTCAGCTCAATACAGAGATCAGCTCTTCATGTTCCGGGCAAAGAAAAAGAACATGATTTAACAGGTAACAGAGTCGCCCATGCCATTCTTGAAATCGTCGTGGTCGATAATCGTTACAATCAAACTGACAGAATGACAATTCACTTCTCTTGATCAGTTCCTGGAGGGAGGTGTACATACTAGCCCGCCTGAAGTGCATTAAACCAAACATCAAGAAGAACCTTGTAAATATTTACAGAACTTATGAATATATAAATACATACTAGAACATGATTTTGGGTGCTTCAACTCATGGTGGCGTTGATGATAAAATTGACTCAAAAGGTGCCCATGTTTGTCACAATTGATTTCAGCGCAACGTTGATCAAAATTGCTTTACACAGAGACAATTCACAGCTTCCCGTACTTCTAATTTGAAATTTGTATGCCTGTGAAGTTTGCGGGGAATAGCTGTCTTTTCCTCTAATTGCCGTTTCATTTGTTTTTTTTTTTGAGAGGGCATTTTACTCCTATTTGTTAGATGTATGCCATTTGGTGGCATGTTGTTGGGTATGCCACGGCCAATTTTGGCCCGAACCAACCGTACTCGGTAGTCGTACAGCCTGGCCCGTACTCGGTGGTCGTACAGCCCGGCCCAAAACCCCCGAACCGTGAATTTTTTATTTTTATATTTTTTTTAATAAAATATTTACAAAAGTATACCTTTATTTCAAAAATTTACAAAAAAAAATATACTTCCAACGCCCCTCTAGGAGGGCGTTTTTTAAAAATCGCTCTCCCAAGGTCGATTTGGCGGCCGACGGCCGTTAGCACTTTTGCAGGTGGTTCTCTGGTCGTCCAAAAATCGCTCTTTAGGAGGACGGCAAGGGGGTCGCCTGTAAAACGCCGGCCACGGGGCTGGTCATTTTACAAGCGGCTCTCTTGTTGTCCTCCTAAAGGGCGGTTTTTGGATGGCCAAGGGGCCGCTTGCATAATGGTCACTTTATTGTTTTCTTTTTTTTGATATTTTTTTCTCAATTAGGAACTTGAGAATAGCAAAACCTCGTGAAGATGCAGCTCAAACCGATGTAAGATATAGCCTGTAGAAAATTGTGAGCGTGCTTTAAAAACCGTGCTGAAACTTCGGACCTCGAAAACTTAATCTTCCTGGCTGAATTTCGCAAAAATTTTTCGGACAAACCCGATGAAGTGGGGGAGAAGCGGATGTAAAATTTTCTGTAAATGTTTGCAGTGTATTTATTTTTCCGATTTCGAGACCATATACGAAAGTTATGACTGTTTTAAGGTAGTTAGCGCGCGTTAGGGAGAAACAAGCACATCTTTCAAGCGGTTCTGTACCCGGTCGATTCGACCGGGTTGAGACAGCCGGTCCAACCACCACCCCCTAGAACGGCTGAGCGATTCTGTACCGCCCTTATTTTGCAGACAGCCCCATAGTTGCCCAAAAACCGTCCTCCCAGAGGGCAGCAAGGGGGCCGCCTACAAAATAGCCGATCCACGGGCCGGCCATTTTGCATACGCCCCCTGGCCATTAAAAAACCGTCCTCTAGGAAGGCGGTAAAGGGGCCGCCGGCAAAAGCGTCGGCTCTGCGGTCGGCATTTTTTCAGGCGGCCCCCTTGCCGCCCTCCTAGAGAGTGGCTTTTTAATGGCCAGGGGGCCACCTGGCCGACGGCTGTCTGCAATATCATCAAATCGTCCTCTGGGAGAGCATTTAAAAAAAACACCCTCTCAGAGGGCATTGGGAGTATATTTTTATAAAATTTTGAAATGAAAGTATACTTTTGTAAATATTTTATTAAAAAAATATAAAAATATAAAAAAAATCCCGAACCGTCACGTCCTGAATGCATCTCGGTGAACCTTGTCCATAGACGTAAAACCTCATCAGCGCCGTCCACTGACATGCGTGCCCCGATCTGGCGATCACAAAGAAATCAACGGCTCGTATGCACCGCCAACTGCAGATCAACTCGCTCTCCGCATTTACCGCGTGAACCATGCGTCCTTGCGCGCCGCGTGGTACGTGTGCACCAGGTCGATGGATGAGTGCTCATGTGAGCCGCCCACGTGGCCCGCCTACGTGCGAGCGATGCAACATTGCGGTTCTGAGCCTATGGACCCGGTCCATGGGAGGATACGTGTAACACCCCTTCCCTCTTGCCCTGTCCCCTTCCTCCACCGATGAAAGGAAAGCAGAAGCTTCTCTTCCCCTCTTCCCCAAAACAGCATCAAAATATTCTTAAATCAAAAAATAATCGATTTCAAACGAGCCATCATTCTCGTGCCCGTCTCCGCGCATTCCTCTGCCGGAATCCTTGTTCTTCGGCGAGCGGCGAGGCCCGGGGACTGGATTTCCCCGGAGGAATAGAGCTCGGGTCGCAAAGAGGAAGGCGACGATGTCGGGGTCCATCGATCGGCCCTGTGAGTGCGAACTGTTCCCTCTTCCTTCGACTGCGTGTTCCTGATGATTCGTTGTTTCTTCATGCGTCCCTTCTCATTTCTGTAATGCTTACCTACCCTTGTCATTTCGCGAACACGGAAAATTGCGGTTGCAGCGAGATTGATTCTGCGAGGGGTTCAATAATCGAAGTAGAGAACGTCGTAAATCACTCAGAAATTGGCAAACAGTTCAAGTTGGTAAACAATTGGCTCCTGAGATTGTTTGACGCCTTCCTTTTAAGTGGGATTGAAATTTTAGTACTACTACAATCACACCTTTTATTTTTTTAACGTGCGTGTAATTGCCCTGCTTTCAGTTCATTGCTATGTACTTTGTTCTTGTATTGATTATTTTCATTGTAGCTGTTACTAATTCCAACCTGATTAAGAGGAGGGGCATTGAAACTATATAGCAGGGGCAGGTTTTGAAGGCTTTGTGCATGATGATGAAAAGAAAGAGTTGAAATCTGACGAGGACAACTCAGAAGGAGACAAAAAGGCCAAGACAGGCTCCTTCAAGAAGCGAGCTATCAGCGCTGGAAATAAGTTTAGGCGTTCCTTGAGAAGGAAGAGAAAAAGGAAGATCGGCGACCATGTAGCCTCCATAGAGGACATAAGGGATGTTCAAGAGCTGGAAGTTGTCGAAAGATTTCACCAGTGCTTACATGACGAGGGCTTGTTGCCAGAACGTCATGATGATTATCACGTGATGTTGAGGTGCAATTCTGATCTCAGAGTCAGGGCTACTTGGATTTCTCCTTACTCCTGAAGAAAGATCAGCACTGCTTATTTGATTTAAAATTTCTTCCTGTGCTTGTGACATAGATTCCTGAAAGCGCGGAAATTTGATATTGATAAAGCAAAACATATGTGGTCGGAAATGCTTAGATGGAGGAAGGAATTTGGGGCCGACAATATAGAGGTAAAGCAGAAACTGTATGCTCCAATATGTAGGCAGTGATGTAGTGTTATTCTTTCTTCCTCTTAACTTTTGAAGTTTGACACTTGGGTCATTTAGGAATTTGAGTACAGCGAACTAGATGATGTTCTGAAGTACTATCCACAATTTTATCATGGTGTGGATAAAGAGGGAAGGCCTGTCTACATAGAACTAATTGGAAAAGTTGATCCCAACAAATTAGTACAAGTCACAACTATTGACAGATATGTAAAATATCATGTCAAGGAGTCTGAGAAGTGCTTGCAGATGAGATTTCCAGCTTGCTCCATTGCTGCAAAAAGGCACATAGATTCGTGCACTACTATCTTGGATGTGCAAGGAGTGGTATGCTATTTTATAGCCAGTGTTGCTATTGCCAAATTTTCTGGTTAGAGTAGTAGTTAACTTTTTTTTAAATGAAGGGTTTAAAGAACTTCTCAAAAGATGCAAGAGAGCTAATCATGCAACTGCAGAAGATCAATAATGACAACTATCCGGAGGTAGGTGATTCCATTATGTTTTAATGTTACTTTTCACTATTGTCCTTGCACTTTCATATGCATGTTCCATCTCCTTTTTTTGTCACTATATACATTTCTATTAGAACTTGTTTTTATCTGGGGCCGTAACAAAGGACTTATGTCTTTCTAGTGCTCGTACAGACCTTGCACCGATTGTACATTATAAATGCTGGCCAAGGCTTCAAGATGTTATGGGGTACAATAAAATCATTTCTTGATCCAGATACTGCTTCGAAGATTCATGTAAGTGTTGAAATTGTTACTTAGGAGTATGTTTTTACCATTTGTCAGAATGATAGTTACTTCTAGTGTATGTAATGATAGCCTTATCTGTCTTTTCTCACCTAGGTCCTTGGAAGCAAGTACCAAAATAAGCTACTTGAAATTATTGATGAGAGGTTAGGGTCTTATCTACTGTCACAAATATACTGTTTGGTTCCTATCCTAATATTTGTTTAATTCATGTTTTCAGTGAACTTCCAGATTTTCTTGGTGGCAAATGCAGGTGTGAAGAACATGGAGGTTGCATAAAATCAGATAAAGGTCCTTGGAAGGATCCTGGCATAATAAAGGTCTTCCTCTCTTCCTGCATCCTATCCTTCTTCTTAGTCACCCTGTTTTACAACATTAAAATAATGTGTCTATGATTTTCAGAGGGTCCTTAATGGTGAAGCAAACCATGGACGGCAAATTCTTGCTATATCAAGCGTTGATGGGAAGAAAATCTGTTATATTAACCCTCGACACTTAACTGTAAGCATGCTTTGAATGGAGATTACTCATTACATCATCTTAAAATAACAAATATCCACTAGATGCTTGCTTGATTCTATCCTCTTTCTCAAGCAGAAAAAATGCAGTGATGCCTCTGCTGAGTCTAGTTCTGAAATGGAAGATGTTTTGTCTCCTACCGCTTCTGTTAACCCCATCGTAAACCCTCATTTGACCCCTGTTCACGAGGCAAGATCTTATACCTTTTGGTCTTTTCAACTGCACGAGGCTGAGATTACTGATTAGTATTCACTCTATTGGTCTTTCAACTGGACGAATCTGACCTGTGATTACTGATTAGTGCTTGCTCTAAACAAAGATGTGACATTCTTAATTTTCTTCCTCTTTATTCAATCTTTATGTTGGTAAACATGGTCATAAATACATCTTTTGCTATTTTCTGCAGTCCAAATTGCCGGGTCATGCTTCCACATCTGGTGCTCCTCCCAGAGTAGAGGACATCCCTGTTGTTGACAAGGTTGTGGATACATGCATTGGTCCAACAACCAGCTCAATGGCTTTTAACTCAGGTCTTTATATGATGCCATCATTCTTGTATCTCTTATTGACAAGTTGTCTACTTGGTGATTTCAAACATTCTTACCCCCATATGCAACTAGGGAAATGTGGGACATTGGGAATTTTATTGGCTGTTTGGTTTGAGGAATCAAATATCTGTGATGGGTGATCTGTCAAGGGATCATCCCGCAAATTTTGTGGAATGACTCCATTCCTTAGTTTTTCATTTAGTATGTACTTTTGAGGGATGAGGTGATGATGGCCAAACCCATCCCATTCCTTAAAACAACCAACCTGTATACAATCAAGTGATCATCTCATTCCTCAAACCAAACAGACCATTACATTACAGCATGTGGTGAGTGGTGACCTATAGCCCACCAAGAGTTTATTGGAGTGATTTTGACTGAGTTATCTGCATGCTTTACCCAGATTCGTTCTCTTTGAGAAATATACCTATGGAACTGGGAGGACTTCGAAATCGAATTACTACGTGGCTGACAGTCTTAATCGTGAGCCTTGTTGCGGTGCTTCGATCTGTCCCAAGCAGAGTGACTGCAAGGCTATCAAGCCAGGCCATTGCCTGTGGTAACTATAGCGCTGAGTTCCCTTGAGAAATTGAGTTTAAGGAAGAGTTTTGACCTCCATCTTCTCTTGGATTCACAGAAAACCATACACATTCATCTGTATTAAGGCGCCTTGGTGAATTGGAGGAGAAATTACAGGACCTTGAAGCAAAGCAATCTCAAATGCCACTTGATAGAGAGGAATTGCTCAATAGAGCCATTCACCGTGTCGATGCATTGGAAGCTGAACTAATATGTACAAAGAAGGTATTCTTGACATCAGATGAACTCTCTGTGTGTTGTGCGCGCGTGTACACCACGAGGAAGATGGACTTTAGTTAGATAGCTTAATGTTTAGTGGTATCAGGGATGTAACTACTGTTCTGGGGTAATGTTTTATATGTTTGCATCCAAGAATTGGCAGTTCACCGAATTTCTTAATTGTTCGCTGTAGTAAGAGCTAAGAACTGAAAAAAAAAAGCGATTTTCCATATTGACCTTTATTGCTCTCATGGGCAGATGCTTTATGATGCATTGACGAGGCAGGATGAACTGCTCGCATACATTGACCAGCAAAAGAAGATCAAATTTCGGGTAAGTTGTGGGTGTTCCTTTGGTTTACACTTTTCTTTTGAGAAATGCTCATTCTTGATGCCTACTACTCTTAGTTAGGTATGGGAGTGAGTACACCCAGAAGTACCTATTGACCCAATATAAAAATACATTTTTCTTTGTTGCTACTGAAAAATGCGTGTGCATGTTTTAAATTTAACCTAGAATGAGTCAAAGGGAACGTCATGGATTGGCTCGCGCACATGCCTGTTCTAGCCTATCTCATAGCACTGAGCAAGTCATGTCATATACATTCATCCATTATATGCAGAAAAAGAGGTTCTGCTTCTAAGTACCAGAGTGGCTTGCTTGCTTTTCTCTTCGAAGCTTCCGCATTCTTCAGCAACTGAATACTTGTAAGTTGGGCTCTTTGTTCAACTGTAAAACTGTGAATATTTTGTTCAACTGTATATTTCTATGGATATTAAAGAAAAAAGAAAGAAAGATGGGCGGTCATTTTGCCACCTCTTTGACGTCATAGGATTAGGTTTATTTCTTCTTATTTTTACAAGTTGGACATGTTGAATTCAGAGAAAGGTGTAACATGTAGAATTGATATCATGTTTGCATGATCGATCGAGATGCTATCGTATATTAGTAGAACGTTCATAAATAAAATGCAAAAACTAGTAGCCAGGCGAAGAAGTATACTTAGCTTTCATGCATTGTTATCTTTTCTCTGTTGTATTCTTGGAGAAAAAGGCGGTCCAATTTGGGATGACGTGTGCATGATTCTATGCCGTCCATTGTCATAGGTTATACTATAGTGGGGCACTAGGAGGTACTGTCGAACAGTAGCTGGTAGCGTTGGTTTTGTGTCCATGGAGAAGTTGCATGCATATTGTCTTGGAAAGCATGAAAGCGTCTTGTTTGTATCAAAACT
Organism: Oryza meyeriana var. granulata; assembly: GCA_003991445.1. Taxonomy (NCBI): domain Eukaryota; kingdom Viridiplantae; phylum Streptophyta; class Magnoliopsida; order Poales; family Poaceae; genus Oryza; species Oryza meyeriana. The sequence continues at coordinate 63,215 of RYFJ01003100.1, read as the reverse complement.
AGCGGATTTTTTTTCTGCGTAATTTTGTGCGAGCTAGATTTTAGAAGTTCTATTAAATTTGATATACAACTTAGAGCTTATTTTCCCATAAATACAATTGTATTTTATATAGAATAGGTTTTAAAAGTAGTTGGATATGATATACAAGTTTTAACTTCTATTTCATAATACTTCCTCTGTTCCAAAATATAAGTATTTATAGGATTCAAATTTATACCACAATATAAGTATTATTGTACTGATTCCTATTATCTTCATCATTTCAATGATTTAAAAACCAATCAGATGTTTTGAAAGGGAATATAAGCAATTCAAAATTAAACAAATTAACAACTGAACTAACTAAAAAGAAATTTTTTAATCTACCTTAGTATTTGCTAAACAATCTAGAAATTCTTATATTTTAGAATGGAGTAAGTACAATAATTGCACTTTGTATATAACTATATTGATCAATTTACACTGACATAATCTAAACTTATCATAATCTAATAGTGGAAATTTTTTTCTTCAATTGATATGGTAATTTCTAGGCCTCTAGAAAGAATATGACAACTCTTTTTCTAGATATATTGATAATATAATAATATAATAGATAGATAATTTGAGACGTCTCCTATATCTAACCATGAGGGGATCTATTTTTTTCTTTTTTTTAAGGTGGCAGGAGGACTGCCTAGTGTATTAACAAAGAAGAGCTTTTTCAAACAATATTTAAGAGGGATCAAAGAGCAAAAAGAATTACTTATTCTCCCACTGGGATGACCATGAGTTTGGTTTTGGTGGACTTTTGGAGATTTTATTTCATCTGTGGACCTAATATAATTGATGGGAAATGCACCTGTACTCATTTAGGAGTACTGACTAGTCTATAACCCAGGTATTTACACGAGCTATTCATATTACATATTTTGTATATACTTAAACTTTGTTCAAGTACTCCATCGAGTTAAAAATATCTATGTTTAGGACAAGATTTAGTTAAAATTTTGAAAATTTTGACCATGAATAACTTTTGAAATGCTAAGTTTTCTTTAAGAAAAGGTATGCATAGACTTGCGTTGAAAAGTATATATTGTTATAATATTATAAATTTATTAGATTTTATACTTACATATGGAATTGATAGCTAAAGTTCTAAAAGTTCAGCTGAATCTTGTTCGAAGTGTTAAATATGTGTTAAATATTTATGATTGGAGGGAGTACTTAAGAATAAAGCAACTTAATTTTGTTAATACTTTAAAAATCATTTATGTTAATATACTAATTAGATATTTCCTGGAAACTCTTACTCCGAGGGATCGTATTATCTTCACCGTAGATTACAAAATCTAATCTATATTGAGTATATCGAGTATCGTAGGCTTTTTTTAGAGCCCATCCGTTTAACATCATAGGGCTCTTTTAAATCTCATCCTAATCATGTAATAATTCAATTAGAAGTCCTACACGGTTTATCTATGCAGATTGGATACACGAAGGTTGCTACGTGTGCGTGTTATAGTGCACCTATACGGTGGGAAGGTGGGGCCTGAGCTACAGTAAAAAATAAAATAAAATAAAATATTAAAAAATTAAGTAAATTTTGTACCAATAATTTAAAAACTTTCAATTCAATTTTCGAAACTTTCAACTCAAATTTAAAAACTATCAACTAAGAATTTTTAAAAATCTACTCAAATTTTAAAATTTTCAATCCAAAATTTGAAACTTTTAATTAGATTTTTGAAACTTTCATCTGAAATCAAAACTTTTAAGTCTATTATTTATATATTATTTTATAATTAAAAATCATTAAACACTAATGATAGTACTTAGGGGTGATTAGTTTTTTTAAAGGAAGTACGGCTAACCAACTGAACAATACGTGCGGCCTAGATGTCAAGGCCGAACCAAGCGTGTAGACTCATAAGCCAATGGCGGCAAAGCAATATTAACGATGCCAAGTATTTAATTAATCTCAGCGGAAGCTATGGCAATATGGCATATGAATCTATATTGCAGCAAGGCTGCCAAGCTGCAGCCTTGCATAACATTGAGTCGATGTGAGTGGTTGATATCTGTAGATGAGCTAACTTCACCCCACTCCTACATAGACTTTTTAAGTATGTGCCCTTTTGTTGTAATTAATGGTAATTACGTTCTAGAACTATATATGGTGGTGTTACAATAGGGTAACTCTACAATTGCACTTATTTTACACAGGAGTTCTACTATAGGGGACATACAAAGATATATAGAAGAACAACAAACTTAGTTGAATTACTATTTGGAGGGTTAAATCTATATATGTAATCATTACTCTTAGGGAGCTCACATGTTCATCAAAAAGAGCGAGAGTAGCGTTGCATATTAGTGCCTCCATATTTAAAAAAAAAAAGCAAAATACACGGTCAATTCTTAAATTTGGATCGAGCTCTTATCGAGATCCATGAACTTGTAAAATACGAATCTGTATTTTTAATTTTGGTTTAATGTATTATCTGAGGTTCAAAGAGCAGATGACATAACTTGGGTGTTAACATGGCCGTCTACGGTGACTAGAATATTGTATTTAGGCCCTTCCACTATAGTATGCCCTTAAATTGACTCTCACCACTCCTAAATCGGATTGGGGGCAGAGGGGCGATTAGGAGGATGGTGGAGTGCGGCATGTTAGTGGTTGTTAGGGCAAGGATGGAGCAAGGATAAACAAAGGTGGGCGAGGCTTACTATAAACAGGCACCTGTTCACCTTTCTCCCACAAGCCGAAGTCCATCATTTTCATGGCGACAATCACGTTACACCATACTCGTGGGATTATGTTCCCTACCGCGTCGTCTATGTGGGCTCCTGAGACCTTCGACCGCCAACAGTCGCTATCGTCCTAATTATCGTCTCTTTGCATCCTTTCCCACAAGCACGGTTGGAGCAGTGGGAGTCGAATTAGGGGCGTACTGTAGTGGATGGGTCTAAATGCAAATTCCTCACCTTCGTGGAGGGATCACATCAATCGTCCACTGAGGAGTGGAAAACTCGAAACCAAACGTGCCGACTTTTCACTCTAATGGTCTTCGTCAACTATCGGCATATTTCTTTTGGCCCAAGCTACATCATCAGCATGTTGGACCTTGGGTGATATATTAAACTAAGATTGGGGTTTTACATATTTATGGATCTAGATGACACCTTGGTCCAAGTTTAGGTACCAGCCATGTATTTTACTTTTTTAAAATTGAAAGTATTAATGTAATCAACTTGTTTTATTTCTCTATTATTATAAGAGCAAGTACAATAACTGATTACAGAAGATCAACCTCAGTTTTGGTGATGATATAGAGGAGAGAGAGTCCTACTCTACGAGGAAAGAAATCCTGTGCAGTATATAGGCCCAACTAAATAAATGGTCCTTGGCCTATATGAAGTGACATCAAAGGCTTGGAAGATGCTAGTTAGGTGGTCCCACATCAAAAGACATTGATCTTATAGGATATGCTAGAGTTTGTACGTTCTAATATGATTTATTGGTTTACTTTAGATGATATGGATATATATTGGAGATGGTTTCCTACTCGATATACTCGTTATAAAAGAGGAGTTTAGGAGGTCCCCTCTTATCCTGTTAAACCTAGTTGGTAACCCACTTCTGCACAAAAATTGTCCTTAGAAAAAATTAACCCATTCTCGCATGAAACCACCACAGAAGCGAACCAACCCACTGTTGCATGAAAACAACCCTCTATATTCTAAGCTAACCAACATTCTCACATGAAAAACCACCAAGAAATGAACCAACCTACTTTCGCCAACTCTCCACTCACGTAGCCGCAAAAATGACCCTCCATATTCACAGTCTCACAAAAACAACCATTTCTATGTATGTCAACACGAGATATTTCTATTATTCTGTATCAATGCTCATAGTTGTGTGTAAAATTTGAATTTTCATTGCAACACACAAACAATATTTTTAATATAACTATAACTATAACTATATATATATATATAATATGTGGGGTGATTAGACTTGATTGATCGACTCATTCGTCGTAGCTCGTAGGATATGACAGCTAGAATCTCTTATTTTTCACTCAAATTGTTGCATCAACGTATTGGTGCTTCCACATTCGACGCTTCCAAATCGAGCTTGCTGTGCCCTTTTGCTGTGATGGTTTTTGTTTTGACCTGGAACATCGTCAGCAACAAATGGACATCAAATGGGTTCCCTTGACCTTGACGAATGCTGCATGTACGACCAAGTTTGCATGCATAGAAGTAACACGTGAATAATGGAAGGATATTAGGCAGCCATATCTTTCGATGGAAGCATGAAAAAATACCGGAAAGGATATAAAAAGTTGTTCAGCTCTTATATATACCATGCATAAAATTTTCAAGGATAGGATGGTTTTAGTGCTTCTATTGAAAGATATGTTTTTCGACCTGATAGTTCCACACTTTGCCCGTATTGGAAGTGTTGGAAGTTCATCTGGATCAACCAATTTTTGCCTGAGTGCTTGCGTATAACACGTTTTAGACCAAAACAAACCTTCCCAAGAAACGGATTTGCTAGATTTTTGTAACAGAAAATCAGAGGGGAAACTTTCGAATTTTGGGTATTTCAGATGCGCTTTGAGATTCGAGCGTGGGGGAGGGAAATAAAAATGAGCGCATGCAGGGGATCGAATCCATGACATAGCCTTTGTACTGTAGACACGCTACCAACTGTGCTACCCGTGTTTTAAGTTAGTTATATGCAAGTTACACATATAAGTTAAAATTGTTATATGTAAGTTATAATATAATTATATTATATTTGAAAGATTTTTGAGAGATTTTTTTGTCAAAAAATGTAGCTAGTCCCCCTCTGCTGTTGAAGGCTATAGAATCACCGCAATAACGTAGTGCTCAGAGCGGTGGAGCAATCCCTCGCGAGAATAGTGTGACAATGTACGTTGAAGCTGCAGCACTTTGCGCTTAGCGTATGCAAACTGCAAATTTTTTTTCCCTCAAAACATTAATGTTGCAACGGCTATTGGTGCATCTTGCAAATTTCTTGTCAACCTGGTATTTAACGTGACATACAAAGGAAAAGAGAAACATACTAAAAACCATCCATTTGTAGTGCCGTTGGCTGTAGCCACTTCTGTTCGATGACAATGCAGTGAAGAGACTGCAGAGACCCAAGCAGGAAAGAGACTGCATATTCACAGCGCTGAAGACTGGAATCATGGATGTCCCCTAGATTCAGATTCTGACACCGGAAAATGGCACCGAAGCTGATGCATGTCTTATTAGGATTTAGTGGAGTGATGTTGTAAATTCGGTGGTTGTATTGATGGTCCAACTTTACTGAACAATATCTGACAAAAGAACTGAAATATTTATATTCCGATGCCTCTCAAGTGGCAAACTCCTATAATCCTGTAGAAGCCTGTAGGATGCAAAGACATGCTTGTAGAGCTTCCTGACGTTAGGAATAACATACAAAAATGAATTTCCTAATGTACTGGTTGCAATTACAAAATATGAAAAATAAATTTAAATATAACTTCAACGATGAATTGGTTTACGCTACAGAAGGGTGAATGCAGTTAGACAGACTTTTGCATTTTTTACTCATTTTAGAACTCTTTCACTTCTTCCCCCTTTACTGTAAGAGCTAATTCCTGTCTTCTTTAGTAAGCATTGCTTCTATGGTATTTGAGAAGCTACATAAACATACACAAAAGCTTCTAAATTTGGTGGTGTTTGATATAACTTCTTCACCTGGCTTATAAGCCATACGCAAAACGAGAAACATAATTAGTATGTAATTAATTAAGTATTAACTATTAAAAACTTGAAAAAAATGATCTATTTGATTTTTTAGAGATGCCTTCATATAGAATTATTTTGTAAAAAACATACCGTTTGTATTTTGGGAAGCGTGCTAATGAAAACCGAGGTATAAACTATAAGCTAGAAGCTAATTCAAACAGGGCCTCAAATCTTGCTTTTGGGATAAGCTCAAGCTAAACCAAGCACCAACGCGTCTTCGCGTACTCGCTCCGTTTTAAATTACCAAATGCCAAAACATAATTAAGTAAATGAGCGATAGGTTGGCCTAAGAATAGGCTCTTTTAGGGTTTGTTATATCAGCCTTGCTAAGGTGGAGGGGTCAGTGCCAACAGATGGTGCTGACATATCCTGCCAAGTCGGCTCGCCAGCTCGGCCACGACGCCACGGGTGCAGGGATTCAGCGTCAGGGCGGTTGACACTGAGATGTTGGACTTCAACACCTTCAGGCTAGCGTTGAGGTCGGTCAATTTATCAATATTTTAGGCCTAGAGTTGTGTGCACGCACGTATACATCATATAGATGAAAAAAATAGCGCCTCCGCCAAATAAACTTTTGCACGTTAGCCCCTTCTTTCTCTTCCAGCTCCAGAACTGCGTGTGAGTACGGCGTGTCACTTGGGTTTCCTCCAATACTCTTTGTAGAACAATCGGCTATGGTACATACATACACATGCGTGTATGTTAAAGTGAAACTACGCATACCCGTGTACCGGAGGTGTAGATGGTGTGTGCCCAAGTCATATGCATCTGTTGTGCCTTAGAAAATAAGCCTCTCTAGAGAGTGACACTTTATTCTCAGAATTTCCCTTAGCTTATTCCCTGCAACAGCATGTATTCGTCCGTTACATCAGAGAACTGTAAAAGAGATGGACCGACTGCCCTATATAAGCTACATACATACTATACTGTGCACGAGCATAAAGCCTTAATATTCTCAGCGATTGTGAGCCAACAGAAATACAGAATGAATGTGTGGAAACCACAAAATTAGGGCCTCACCTCACCGATGACTAACCAGATTCACCCAACTCGATCAGAGCGGCTAGCCTGAAGGGTCGCTATACCGGGGTCAAAAGGGAGCTTGGAATGGAGGGATCTGAGTAGAGCTAGCATAGCATAGCCTACTAGCTGCTACTGCCATGAACATATACTATTATATGCATGACGCTTTTCAAATGGCAATCATGTTATGACACTAATGAGAACAGTACTAGGCGTACATAGTGCGCATGCACTGGCTGGCTACCTATATAGCGAGAAGCTTTGCACCTGGTGAACACTACAAACAACCACACCCAATTGATCCAGAGCCCTAGCATGCGCCACTACAGGGGAAAGGGTTCAAGGAGAATCCCAAAATACCCACCACCTCTTCTATCACCAACACCAGCATAAGCTTCGCGTACAGTTCCTACCATTTTAGTATCTGCTTTTTCGTGCCAACTTGGTACTAATATATAACCGGCACCGAACCGATTCCTGCAGTTAGTCGGCCGAGTTGTTTACAATGACGCCCACCAGTTGTACGATTTGCTTTAACATACTATATATCATCTTCAAGCGATTATAGAAGAAAAATCGGAAACCGAGAATGTTTTTTATCCCACAAAGAACGAAAAAAAATGTAATTTCGATTAAAATTACCACTTAACAATTTCCATGTAGATAATTGCTCTAAGAGAAAACCAGACTGTCAAACGGCTTGTTTTCATTTCTGACAGTCTTGTTCGCAGGGGATTCTACAGCAAGCTGATTAGGGAGATGCAGCCAACACCCCAAGAATGGCCTTGGTCTAACTATCGAGGTGCTTTGTTTTTGAATTAGCTAGCACATGAAGTTTATTCCAACCAAATCTTCAATTTTTTCCTCTCTTGGAAGCAAGTTCAATGTTTTTAATGTTCTAAGCTAATCTGATTAATGTAATTGCGTCTCTCATATAGTCATATGCAACAGTGCCTTCTGAACTAGTGAAATTTTTTCGCACTTCAAGGGAATAAAGCAGTTGTTCTTATAGAAAAAGAAAAGGGAGTAAAACCGGTCTTGTTTTCAGCTGGGTAAGCTGACACTTTGCAACTTTCAGAGGTCACACGCAGTGTCCTGGGTGGACAAAGTGCTATGCATTGATACCTTAAATATTGTATCTAGAGACAGAAAATGTGGAATATATCGGCCATATCTAGAATTTAAAATGTGTTGTCAATGTTGCCATTGCAACCCATTTGCTAGGCCAAAATTCGCATTTTGTTTATTCTACTTTACCTGAAATATAAAAGGAAGATGCCTATTAGCTAAGCCTATATGTCTGGAATTTCTTTTGTCTAGTCTATATCAGTACTTGTGTGAATGCCTTTGCATAAACTTCAACTGTAAAATCTAGCCAAGTTATAGTATTTTTCACATTGTTTGTCCCTGCTTTTCATAAGTGCAGACAAGATTCTTGTTGGTTCACAGAATTTACTTTTCTTGATATGACGTTAGTCCATAGATTTTTACTGTGTGATTAACATAAAGCCTATCTAATATAAAGGGATTAGGCCTTTCTTGTGTATGCTTTATTTTGCTTCTTCATGAATAAAGCTCTATTTTTAGAACCTTCACGATCAATGTTCGTGAGCCTAGTAAAGATCATTCTTGACTGAAAATGACTGCAACTATGATAAAACCCGTTTATTACCCGTTAGTGAGTTGTTGTCCTGCTTTCTCTGTTAGCTTCCAGTTGTGCAGGAGTGTCTGCCATCTGCTTTCGTACGTCTCTGTTCTGAACTGCTGGTGAGTGGTGTTAACTCGGAATTTTCTCTGTAAAAGAACTCAAAAGTAGTCTTAGTTTAGGACTCATCTAAAACGCAGGATTCTCAATACACAAGAATATAAAAAAAGCAGTATTAAAATATCATGACACCTTAAATTCTAAGAAATAAAAACATAGATAAATTACATATACAATCATTTGGATGGAGCATAGAAAAAATACATGATTATGATTTAGAAGAGAGGTAGACACAAAGAAAATTGGTTTAAGCTCAAGTTAGAAATCCTCTAAAATTTTCATAAAATATGTTGTTCCATAGGAATTTTAAAGGAATTTTAGAGACTCGATCCTTTGATCAAAAAGCCTTATAGGAATTTTTTCTATAGGATTCAAATTATTTAAAATTTTTCTATTTTTTCTTTATTTCAAAGGAGCCTTTAAACTCATTGTCACACGAAAAATGTAGCAATTCCCGGAAGACAATTTCATACTATAAGACTACCACATGAAGCAAACTATTGCATCAGCTTTTGCTTAAAACAGTCTTCACTGAAAGAAAAATGGCCAACACACATCATATGAGTACCTGACGTTCGAGATTTCAGAAGATGGTCATCTGAGCCACGTAGGCAGTCAGCAACAACAGTCACTTTGGGCCTTTGGGGAGTGCATGAGCTGAGACGTCAATCGTCACACAGCTGCCTGCATGCCCCTGCACTCGCACAGTGGCATACTCGTGTGGTCTGGGTGCTCTGCTCTCGTGTGACCAGCCGATTGCAGGGGAGGAAAAGGCAAGCAGAGGAAAAAAAAAAGCACCGGCCAGCTCGCGGGGTACGACCGGAGGCAGGGAGCCCTCCGGCTTCTCCCTCAGTCCCTCCCCTCTCCGCCGCTGCGCTGGGGGAGGAGAACGGGAAAAGCCGGGAGAAAAGCGGGCCATCCAGGCGACGGCCCTGCTCGCTCCACTACGCACGCGGCACGCGGCTCCACCTCCACCTACCTTAGCTTATGGTCCTGTTTCTACCGCCAAACTTGCCCGGCCGCGATACGCTACCACGTATCCCACAAAACCGAGAAAAAAGGGCAAGAGACGAATGGATTCGCCGTGACACCAGCTGCGTGTAGCGTATCGCACCCACCCGTCCAGATGCACGTACTAGCAGTATAAACGATAAATAATATCTAGGCACTTGTATAGGCAGTGTGACTGTGAGGAAGTCATAGGCAGCTGATTTTTTTTCTCTCCGTGACCTAGCCATGTCCCTCTTGTGTGTGTGTGCGTGCGCGTGCACAGTTCGTGCAAGTTGGGACGACGCTTGCCAATGGCTGGAGCCACAAGGCGCAAAGCCGGGCCGGCGATTCTGTTTCCGTTTGCTTGCCTATAAATACCCCGAGGAGAGAGCACTGCAGATGCCAAGGCAGGCCAGAGCTTCTCTGCTACTAGCCAACTAGTGGGCAGCTTGGAGGAGGAGGCCGGCAGATCCTGTCTGAAGTCCCTAGGTATGTTTCCTCAAAAGGCTGGTTAATTTCGGCTCTGAAATGGCAGTTTGCATACTGGTATGCAAATGGCATTACTAGCTACTTCAAGAATCAACAGGACGATCACTGCTAGCTTCTGTGTCTGTTTAGTGAGGCCAAGCAGGCTCTTGTGGTTCCTCTACTTTCCATTGCATCTGTTGCATCAGGAACCTTCCGTTACTGATCGAGGAGGCTTCCGAAAACTGCATCCATTTTTACTTCTCATGTGCTGCTCATTAGCAACGGGTAAAGGCTTTAACTGCATCTTTGCCTGTTCAAACATGGAAATTCCATGCCTCTCAAAGTGTGAAGCAGATCGTGGCAACTTGCAATTGTGTTCAGGAGCCATGGTAGACAGGCTATCAATTAAGCACAAATATGTTGGACGAGAGGACATGGCACGGATTATTTTTTTCTTCATTTTTTTGGAAGGAAAAGTCGGCACCAATGGTTTTGCACCAGCTTTTATCTCCTGTAGCATCTCGCACTTTCACGTTGTTTTTCTCCTGGTAGTCAAATCTTGCGCCCGTACGTGATATGATAATCTCGAATCCGAGCCCATATGTCCTTGAAGAGACTGACAGCATTGTACTTTATCTGAACCCGGTTGCTCGGTCAGTCACACCAAACTGAGCCAAAAAGGAGGTCTGAGTTAGACAAATCGCGCGTTGTTTGCATAAAGCGACCTAAACTTAGATGCCCAGATTACTATCACATTATTCTGAAGAATCTCTTTTGCACATCGCGTGTAGCGACTGTCTGTCAGTAGCTGGATACGTTCTATAGTTCTCTGTATGAGTGGCCTAGGTAGATACTGTGGTTTATATCTTGTGCCAAACGGTGTACACAAGCAGAGTCCTGAACACGTACGCACTGCATTGCGTGATCACAGGTACAGAGACTAGAATTCTTGGAGGCTAGGCTGCGAGCTATCCACTGGCAATGGCTTCCTCGTTGCTCTGTTCCGACAAGCTCCCGTTCATGAACGTGGAGACCATCCTCCACATGAAGGAAGGCCTCGGCGAGACCAGCTACGCGCAGAACTCGTCGCTTCAGGCGAGCAGCTTGCCTTGCTTCTCATGGCCATTGATTCTTTTCGATCAGTGCATGCATTCCGAGTTCTGACTCTGAGCGTGCATCCATGGTGGTGTGATCGTTCTTGCAGAGGAGGGGCATGGACACCCTGAAGAGCCTCATCACCAACTCCGCGGCGGACGTGTACCTGTCGCTGATGCCGGAGAGGTTCGCCGTCGCGGACCTCGGGTGCTCTTCGGGCCCGAACGCGCTCTGCCTGGCGGAGGACATCATCGGGAGCATCGGCCGCATCTGCTGCCGGTCCTCGCGGCCGCCGCCGGAGTTCTCGGTGCTCCTCAACGACCTGCCGACGAACGACTTCAACACCATCTTCTTCAGCCTGCCGGAGTTCACCGACCGGCTCAAGGCCGCCGCCAAGTCCGATGAGTGGGGCCGCCCCATGGTGTTCCTCTCCGGCGTCCCGGGCTCCTTCTACGGGAGGCTCTTCCCCGCCAAGAGCGTGCACTTCGTCTGCTCCTGCTCCAGCCTGCACTGGCTCTCTCAGGTGGAGTACTTAACTAATGAACTCCTCTAGTCCTCTGACAATGTTGCATAATTGCATTGTTTCCTCCTGTACTGAAAAAGTAATTAATGCATGCCCTCTCATTTGGAAAGAATTGTTAACAAAATAAATTTGCTAACATGGAACAAAGAGAGAAAATGTGAGAGAAACATCGATAATTTTAATATCAGCTTGACATTGACTCTTAACATTTATAAAAGAAAATTTTGCTATATGGAGATAAGGAAAAGGAAAGAAAGATAATAAAAAATTATTTTGGTGCATTAATGATTAGAGTTTTTATCGTCTTAACTGTTATAAAAGAATATTCTCTAAATGTTCTAAGAGCCTACACCAAGCTCTCCCTTTGAATATGTCTTAATTGTCTATACATTTTATTCAGGTTCCTTCTGGGCTTTTTGATGAGATGAACAGGCCGATAAACAGGGGAAAGATGTACATATCAAGCACGAGTCCTCTGGCCGTGCCAATGGCCTACCTGAGGCAGTTTCAGAGAGACTTCAGCCTGTTCCTCAAGTCGCGCGCGGCGGAGGTCTTCTCCGGCGGCCGGATGGTTCTCGCCATGCTCGGCAGGCAGGCCGACGGCTACATCGACAGGAGGACGACCTTCCTCTGGGAGCTCCTCTCCGAGTCGTTCGCCTCGCTGGTCGAGCAGGTGAGCTACTACTCATCACATCAGTGTTCAGAACTCACACCTGCATTGCAACCGTGTGTGCAGCTGGAGTTGATCTTCACCTGACGGCAATGCGTATGGGTGCAGGGGATGGTCGAGGAGGGCAAGGTGGACGCGTACAACGTGCCGTTCTACGCGCCGTCGATAGGGGAGATCGAGGAGGAGGTGCGGCTGGAGGGGTCGTTCAGGCTGGACTACGTGCAGACGTACGAGATCAACCTGAGCAGCAGCGGCGACGCCAAGGAGGACGGCAGGACGGTGTCGATGGCGATCAGGGCCATCCAGGAGTCCATGCTCAGCCACCACTTCGGCCCGGAGATCGTCGACGCGCTCTTCGCCAAGTACACCGAGCTCGTCACCGCGTCCATGGAGCGGGAGGAGGTGAAGAGCGTCCAGATTGGGGTGGTCCTCACCAGGTTGTGACACAATCCACAAGCTGTGACGACTGACGAGAGCGAATTGTGCTAGTGTATTAGTTTGACCCTGTTTCTGAATTCTGATGTGTGGTGATGTGGTGTTTAGTGTTGTATTGAGTAACTGATAACAAATTCCATGTGTATTTAACTGGTAGGATGGAGAGAAATTAATGGAAAGTGGATTAACAAGTGTGTTAAAATGCCAATAAATTGTCCCCCTTTTCATCAATATCCAGCAATACTGAGAGCTCCCGTATGTCCCAACGCCCGGTCAGAAATACCACATTTTCAATGCAAGGTAGTAAGTTTGTGATTTAAGATTGCACGTATATATGAACATTAATACCAAATTTGAACACCTTAAAATTCCCCCCCTTAAACAACATTGTCTATACACATGAACACCTAGACAAGAGGCCATGTACTGTGGAAAGAGCAAATAAAGCAACCTTTGGGCCACCGTGAGACGAGACGGGCTTAGAAAGGCCTTAGAATTTTTGTAGAAGACACACCATTAAACGTAGCTGGGCCATGTTGGATATCGGCCTAGTGGCACATTACCGAGCCGCATTGGCGAGGTGGAACATGCACGGTGACATGGATGTTGGCACATCCGCACATCCAAGTGACAGTTCTCATGATGTGCCTACTCGTTGTGCCTCTTGATGACCTGAAGCTTGACGCCGTACTTGAAGTCGCAGATGATCGCGAACTGGAACTCAAGAGGGGACTCCATGCTAGGCGAGTGGCGAAACACGTAGTGCCGGTAGAGGTGGATCACTGACAGTTTGATCTCCTGGATGGAGAACTTCTGACCGATGCACACCCTCGGTCCAATCCCGAAGGGGATGAACGCGTACGGGTGCCTCCTCTTCTCCTCCTCGCCGTTGGGGTCGAAGCGCTCCGGCCGGAATACTTCTGGCCCCGGGAAGTTCTTGGGGTCCTTCGCTAGCACTCCTGGTGCCAGCCACACCCACGTTCCCTGAAAAAACAAATGAAACATTGTACACCGTACTAGAGGAAACATCGAAGCAAATCTGACTTTTTTTTAAAAGAGATTTGTCCATTACGAACTTATATATATATGGATAATTGGATCTACTCCCTCCGTTTAAAAATAGTATTTTTCCATAATTATATCAAGAAATGCTGATGTTACTGGATGGAGGGAGTAAATACCTTTGGAAGGGTGTATCCTCCAATTTCGACTGGTTCATGTGTTTCCCTTGCTATCAATGGCGATACCATGTAGAATCTCATCGATTCCTTCACAACCTGCATGCGTAAGCACATGAAAAGTGCAATGCGCGGCAGGAAAAAAAATATTTCAGGTCTCATGAAACCCATGAACACGCACATTTAACAATATGCGGCATACCTGATCAAGGTACGGGAACTTGGTCTGCAGATCGTCTGCCGTCGGCACGCAGTCTCGGGGACCGAACCCGTCAATCTCCCTGAGCAGCTTCTCCTCCACCTCCGGGTGCTTGGCGACGAGGTAGAGCACCGTGGAGAGAGTGAACGCCGTCGTGGCCGAGCCGGCGAGGAGGTGCTCGTAAGTAAGCGCGCTGATGTAGTCCGGCGTGAGCAGCTCCCTGGAGGACTCGCTAGACTCTCTTGCCGTGAGCACGACGGACAAGAAGTCCTTGCGTTGCTGCGGCGCCGCAAGGTCGCGATCTATTGCCGCTTCCCGCTCGGTGACGATTCTGTCCATCTGTGTCCTGAGAGCGCGGTTGACCCGGTCGATCTTGTAGTCCCCCATGCCGGGGATCCTCTTGAGCACTTGCCGGAATGGCTCTTGGAGGAACGGCAGGAGCAGGCCAACGAGGATGGAGAGCGACCCGGACAAATCCATCTTGAGCGACGTGGTCGCGTGCACGTGCATCTTGATGAACTCCGATGATGTCTTGGCCTCGACGCCGGTATCGGCGGCGGTCTTGTCTATGTTGTTTGTGTCCAGTGAGACGGCCGGCACCTTTAACAGACCGAAGTCCGTGCCGAACGCTGCCTGGCCGATGACGTCGGTGGCGAGGCTGAGAGAGAGATCGGAGAAGCTGATCTCCTCTTGGCCGTCGAGGTTCTTGGCTGCGCGCTCGATGCACGACTCCATAGTGGGGATCAGGCTGGACAGGTGCGACGGCTGGTAGATGGAGATGATCATATTTCGCATCGCCGTCCACCTTGAGCCCCTGCAGTGCAGACATGATTATGCCATTTTTTTAATGGAGACTAGCAGGGTGGCCTGTGTATTTGCGTGATTAGATTTGTTTTAAAAGTTTTTAGTATCTAATGATATTATCTAAAATTATAATAAATATTCACATATTTGTAAAATAATACGTATTTGTATCTATTCACACAATCACATGCTACTAGAATTTCTCTTATTCGGCCAACAATATCAAGTCTACTTCTTGCTCAATCTCACTTATGTAATACTTATTTCCTACAATTTAGTCTTTATTCAAAGGTGATTGAGAGTGGTCCGTTTGTTTGTGAAAAAATTCTCGTGTTATAGAGAATATTGGATAGTTTATTTATTGATATGACATCACGTTAGTTTTTTCCTTCAAGAGCTCATGAAGTTTTTTGGTGATATAAGAAAATTTTGTTCATTTTAGATCATAAAGTTAAAAAGGCTAGAACCAAACATCTTGTAGGCATACTTCTAAACCACTTAAATTAAAATCAAATCTATCATTCATAATCGTTTGATATGAGGTGAGCTCATGGCATATATGTGACTGTTAGTTTCTAACAACTTGTATTCCTCCGTCTCTAGTAACACTGACCCCTATTTCTCTCCATCTCTCTCCCCTTTCCCTACTCTTCTCTCTTGCAAACCCTTTGATATCTATGTTATTAGCTAGAATTTTTTCTCCCTTAGTTGTTCTGGTGTATCAGCTTTTCCTTTAACAAAGTGGCAAAAAGGTGATATGGCTCTATAGTTTATTACAAATAAGATAACTAACTATGGTTTTTTATTCAAATTACAATTATTGTGTCCATTGTCAACTTTTTATATTTTTGTTTTTTATATGGTACTCCCACCATCCCAAAAAAGAGCTAATTTATTGTTCAAAATTTATCTAAAAAAGATCGAGTTGATTTGTAACTCTTTACCTTAAGGTAAAGTATTAAATGTGTCTTCCCCCTTCAATCCTATGTACTTGCCCACCTGCAAATTTCTATTAATTATTGGCGCAATCTTTTTCTAACTACTAATTTGTATTGAAATTGTTATAAATCAACTCTTTTTGATAGAAGTAGTATGTGACATGAACCTTTTCTATTATTTTTTACTATTTATTATTTTAAATTAAAGTGTTATATGGAATCAACTAAAAATATCCCTCTTTTTATCTAATTAATGTGAGAATTTTTAGACCTTCTAGACAAACTTAGTGTTTCCTTTTTGAGCTCTCTTTATAGTCACAATTATGGATCCCATTCCACCCCAATAGTGTTCAACCATTGCTTTGCCATACTCGTACCAAGTCTAAATTATCATCATGCATGCATTCTAAGTTATTGCAGACATGCAGATCATATGAGTTTAATTAGATAATAAGTAGACAATTCTATTTTATTACAAAACAATATTCATCTATCCCATTTGGTTTTAATAATATTTTTAGTTCATATTTCAAATGATAACATCTAGATATTTAAAATTCCCATGACAATCGAATAACTATATTTTTTAATTAAATTTTAATTACTCTCAGATGGTATATTCAACGTGGACGTAATTGATATTTTTCAATTTTAATTTTCTTAGTGATTTATGAATTTATTGTGGAATTTGCTTTGAAATGGAATACCATTGATTTTAATTTATTTTTAGTTAGAGCTAAAATTATTCTTCTATATTATTTAATATATAATTTTTTAAATATTTTTTGTATTAACATTTTTTATAATTTTATTTTAAATAGACTCTTCCCATTAAATATTTATCGAGGAAACATCTTTATATATTTAGTGTAATTATTACGGATTATTCTAAATTTTGTTACTCCATCCATTCCAAAATATAGCAACTTTCAGACATTATTTTGTCATGGACTCAATTGATATTTTTTCAACTCTAATTTTTTAGTGATTTAGGTATTTTATTGTGGAATTTGCTTTCAAACGGTTATTTTATTATTATTCCAAGCAAACATTATTCTTAGATATTATTTCACATGAATTTTTTAAATAATTTTTGTCTTAACATTTTTGTTTATAATTTATTTTTAATAGACTCATACCAATAAATAGTTGTTAAGAATACATCTTTATATATGTATTGTAATTATTACGGATTATTATGAATTTTGTTATTTCCTCCGTTCTAAAATATAGCAACGTTTATTGCTTAATATATACTTAAGTAATTCTACTATTTTCAGGCACACGTGGACGAGGATGGCTCTAATTAGATTTGTACTCTAATTATCAACTTCAGCACTACATGCAACCTGTCCGACTCCTAATCAATCAATGCTCTTAATTACTCATGAGTTTTTGTTATAATCAAGGAAAGACTGGTATTAATTTTTAGTACTCGTTGCTTTCTGTTTGGACTCGTTCTTCCTGTTAATCTATGCGGCTTGACTGGCTTACTGCTGTGGATTCGTCACCGCTCGTCGCGGACTAATGTGCATAGCCTATAATCAGACCAGAACTCGGTTTGAGTTCATGCATTGCCACATAAAGGTCCTAAATGCTCTATTATGGGCACTTTACTGTTGCAACCTGTGTTGCTTCTATTCAAAATTGATTTCTACTTTATGTTTATGAACACGAATATACTTTTGTCTATCAATTGAATTTTCTAGTCTAGATGGCATACGTAAATATTCTAGTTCTATGATACCCTTGCACATCTATGTCTAATTTGAAACAATAATATCTTGTATTCAAATTGGAAAGAAGATAGCTAGTCAAATTTGTTCGTAGATTCAATTAAATCTCAACCGTTATAATTTGGGTCCACCACGATCTAATGGTGTAGATTTTGTCTTTTTCTACAATTGACGTGCTAATTTCTAGGATCTGAAGCAAATGTGGTGCTTTTTTTTTAAGGCTATCTTAATAACATAATAGATTGATAGATTTTTTATTCTGAATTATAGTTAATCTTGTGTCGTGTTTTAGACGGACATTTCTCTCAATATTCCTTAATTTTTATTCCAAATTTTAGTTATTTATAAATTGTATTTCCTTATGGACTCTATTTTTTCTTTTTTCCCCTTCAATGTTATTTTATATGTATTCTTGTTATAATTGTTTTAAATCTTAATTTTGGATATTTAAAGATTTCATTTTCTATGGACTCTTCTTGGTATGTCGTCTTTAATTATTTATTTATTTTTATATTTATATTCCTAATTTTCATGGTTTTTAAAGTTTATTTGGAATTAGTATTGAAATCTAATTTTAGAATTTATTTTTTTATTTTGAATTTTAATTAATCTTACTTTTGGATATTTATAGATTGTATTTTGCTATAGACTCTTCTTGGTATGTAGTCTTTACTTATCTATTTTTTATTATATTTTTGTTTCAAATTTTAATAATCTTTTTGGAGTTTATTTGGAATTCGTTTGAAAATCCAATTTTGTATTTTATTTTATTTTTATTCTAAATTTTAATTATGTCGTGTTGTGTTCTAGATGGATTCTTCTTTCAATATTCCTTATTTTTATTCTAAATTTTATTTATTTTAAATTGTATTCATACTTAAACTCTTAATTTTCTTTTTCTCTGATTAACATGGGAATTTCTAGCCTCTAGAGCGAACATGGTGGCTCTTTTCAAGGATGTCTTTATAATATAATAGACTAGAGGATACCGTTATTGGACAGTATAATTAGATGAGATCCCCTCTTATGTCCTCTCCTCGTGCGGGCTTGTCTTCCGCTTCACATGTCACTAGTTTTTCGGCTTCTCCTATGATGCAAGCGTGAATGCCTCTCACCCACTCCCTATTTGGAGGCACGATTCCCCCTTCCATCGAAGTGTGAGTCTCTCCTACTTGTGACATGGCTAAGCTAAGCTTAGGCCATGTGCCTCAACTGGTCCTGTGGAGGAATGAGAGGGGCTCAGATATTTTGGATTGGACCAATTTGTGTTTCTTTTTTCCTTAAATTTTGATCGATTGCATCTTGATAATTTATGATACTTTGATGATGATACATTTAGGTACCATGATACTTTCTAATAACCTACTAATATTATTAAAAAACTTAGTAAGATTATCATAATAACACAAGGTACCATGATACCTCGAAATATCACAAAATACAATGTATCTATTTATGATACTTTGAGATACCGGGATATATCTTGGAGATATTAGCAATGATACTTCACTAGTATAAAATGTGTATCTAGTAATACATACAAAAAGTATCATCCTATACCTCCATGATACCTGAAGGTACCAGGATATCTGATATCTCCATGATACTAAAGGTGTTCGATACATACCTAAAGGTACCATACCTCCATGATATTTGATACATTCATGATATTAGAAGGTATCTGACCTTTATGACAAAGGTATCATCTTGATACCTAGTTATCATTTAGGTATCACAAATGTTAGAAGTTTCTTATGTTACCATCAAGGTTCATGGTTGTATCATGAGGGTGGTGGTATACCTAGTTATCATGTCGGTATCATCGATATAGTGGAGATCAAAATAACTTGAGAAATTGTTGGTATTCTATAGTATATTATCATAGAGGTCGTTGAGTTTTTATAGGTGCAAAAAAATTTAGAGATATTTCATAGGTATCGCTAACCAAGGTTTAATTTGGACACAAATCTTTTCTTTTTGTTGGCTAACTTGACAGGTACACAATTACCTGGCCATACGACCATGCTTGGCCTAGATTGACAATATCGTCTTAGCTAGATCAAAGCACAACCCAATTAGAGCACATAACCTACGTGGCCTAGGTTATTATATATGCTTTTAAATGCCTTGATTCAATTTCAAAAGACAAAAATAAAAAATGACTAGGGGCTGCTATAGCATGTAGGAATGGTATGACCACTATTAGAGCAGGATCAATAGTATAACTAACTACTAGCTATAAAATTTGACACATCATCTACAACCAATTTAATAGTCTATCTATACTATACAATAGTTGGCTATAGATATATACTATATCATTAATATCTGGCCCACCCCTTTTTTTACACAGCGTATTAAAATACGTGCTAGGCTATAAATCTATAACTTGTTTTTCTTCACTCCTCTTCTCTCTGTATGGTTCTGATATGGAGAACACTATAGCCCGTTAATAATGTGTTATTATACCTGCTCTTATACATCTGTCCGCGACCGCTACCCAGGTGTACGAGCCATAAGCGCGTCCAATGCACTCATGCAGCCTCCACCTCATGTCGTGTGCAAGGCTGCAAGCCTAGGCACACCGCCAAATCTCCATTGATTACAGCCTCCACCTCGTAACGTGTGCAAGGCTGCAAGCCTAGGCACCTCTAGGTTTCAATCTAGAATGTCCATCACCCATTGCATGCCTCACACCTGAGCACCCATGTGTACACGCGCTTCATCGCAACATCCAAGAAGCCTGTGTAGCAAGCCACATGTCACGTGCTAGCTAGTTAGATGCGCTTGCATGTGACGGCATGAGCTTGGGCCGTGTGTCCTGAATGGACAAATGCTTACTAGCCTGGGCATATATGCATGTTTTGTTTTAGTTATGCGTGACGTTGGTACTTATGTCATATGTTTGGTACAGACATGTGTCATCTTACCTATCGTCACTGGTACCTGACATGTATCATTAGTTATAAGTATCATCACTAATACCTATAGGTATCGGTCTAATACCAATTAGTATCGACATGATAGTGACGGGTATCAACCTAGTACTATGGGGTACCAAATCTAATACCGATGGGTCCATAGGGTTATACTTTATGATTTGACACCATTGAAGTTTTAGTAAGATTTTGTTAAGACATTAAGATACCAAAGCTAATTTCGTCCATTTGTGACTTAGCTTGTCCATGCACCATCCAAGCTATCACACAAACCACACCAACAAGACACCTGGCTCAGCTAGGCAGGCCCATGCGCTTCTTGGCATGTGTGGGACAATCTTCTGACTTGTGTGGGACCATGTCACGCGTGGGATGGGCATGGAAGAGCGCGCGGCGCAATTGTTGCTGGACGACGCATGATACTTCAGATGGCCCATGTAGGCGATGCATTCTGACTGTCGCGCGCGATATCTCGTGCTTCAGCATTTCTCGAAAAGATTAGATGGTGTAGTGCAAATGTTATCAAAAGTTTTCGTCAAGTTACCGTTATCCCATCAACATCGGCCTAATCTACTTAGACCACCCAACCTTAATTGGTCTAAATTAACAGACATGCTCCAATTAAAAGCCAACGTACAGCCTAGCTACGACATATGAATCAAGTGTATAGCTCAACTGATTAGTCCCTTGTGATGAAATATATTTATTTAGATTAAAGTCATAGACTTTCTATGGATGTTTGTATTTACGGCTATTTATTCTTTTGATGGTAGGCAAAGTACTTATTGACAGCAAGGTGTTTTTGATAACTTCGTTAATTTTAAGATATGGCGGCTCAGTCTTTTAATGGTGCTCACATGAATATGGTGTGCTTATGTATGTTCATAGGTTAAATATGTGTACATGTATTTAAGCGTATGTATTTCTACTATATTTGAAAAAAAATTTAGTGCATATATCCCCAAACTTAGCGCGTGGGCGCGTGTGTGGCCGTGTGGCTTGTGCTGCGCGAGTGGCTGTGTGTCCTCTCGTGCGTAACCGCCTATCAGAGGCTACGCCAGTTGGGAGGCACAAGCGCATCGTATAGAGGTAATGATCGCAGCCTTCAAATCCAGGAAGGTAGTCTTGCTGTGATAAGGTATTGACGGAGCACAAGACTGTCAAGCTAGCTGATCACGATTGGACAAATTCAATGGACTTGGATGATCATTTGCGTGACGTCCATTCCATTTTAAAATATAAGTATTTATAGAGCTATATTTTACAGTATAAATATTTTTACACTAATTTATATCATTCTAATCATTTCAATGATTTTAAAACCAATCAAATGCTTAAAAAATAAACTTAAGTGATTTAAAATTTAAAAATTAACAGTGCTAAATGGAGGAAGTATCATTCTGCTTGACAAGCTGTTTGACGACTACCCAATTATGACATACATCCTATTTCCACAGCCAATGATTTGCACCGAGGACCCTTTTTTCATCAGTTGCGAAGTCTTTCGTCTCGCTAGATCGTGTTTCTGTTTTTCGTCCGTCGCCAGATTAATTCTGGATTGCGTTTGCATTTTACATCACTGTTAGTGTATTAAATATAGAATATTTTACATATACCTTAGCAGAGTACAATATACTAATTTATATACGGAAACAAACATATACAGATAGAGTCTGGAGCAGATAAAAAAGTAGTTCTTGATAAGAAAAAAACATAAAGTACTACTCGGGCTCTATTAGGACTGCTCGTATTCGTATTCTAATGTGCCTATCTAGTTCTATTTGGATAAAGAGATATCCGAGAGTATAAATATAAGATCCTCCATAAGTGGAGAATGATAAGCTAACAGAACCTAAGGAGAAATAACACAAGCCACCCGCCAATCTCATCGAGTCAACATTGGAGAAGCCTGACAAGGACTAGCCCCCGACCACCATGCCAGACTTCTACACTGATATACTTGTAGACTAGATTAGGATTTCTTTCTAATACTTTATACTCATGAGATTGATACAGTGAAAAGCACTGACCTCTCGGCTAAACATGAGTAGAGCTATTACCTCTAAAGGGTCCGAACCTGTATAAAAATCTTCGTCTCCTCATATCTTCGTTTTGTATTTTTATATTAGCCTTATCCTACGTCTTCAAAATAGGTCGGTACCAATCCATCGATAATTACTAACTCAGTCCCATAATAGTTGTTTTTCTAAGATTTAAAATTTATCTTAAAATAGTTATCACCATAGAATACTACTTACGCCATTTATTACCTTCTATTTAAATTTCTCCCTATTCAACCTTCAAGCACCCTCTCTTCTAACTATACGTCATTTAATAAGAACACTATAGTTTTTTTTTCTAAAATCTTAGTCTATACTAAATAACCTAGAACAACAATTATTTTAAAACGAAGAAAGTGACTACTTTGGACACAATATATGCACGTGTAAATTTTTTCTCAGAGCTATAGTTGATGTGCCGTTCATAATGTTTACCGTTGCGTGGTGATTAATCTGGTACGACAATTTGGGTAATTAAGTTCGTAACTAACTAAATATTTAGTTAACGAAAGTGTAATTACACGATGTCTTTATTTTCTTCCCCTTATCACGGACGGAGGTAGTAATAGTTAAAATTGCTATTAATAGTTCAAGTTTGAAAAGTTTAAATAATTTTTATTCTAAATATTAAATATTTATAACGGGAGAGACTACCTACCTTGTGAAAAATAGTCCTTTCTTATGGATAGGAGAATTGGCAATGGGAGAGGGAACGCTTCGATTTGGAATGCTCTTGAATTTCTTCACACCCGCTTCCTTGCACAATTCCGCATCCGCCACAACGACTAATGGTTGCCTTCCCATGTGAAATCTATAAGCAAATTCATTCAGTTAACTGAGTGATAGACTTTATCATATTATTTCAGATATACTATTTAAATTTATAATACTAAAATATATTATATTTAATACTAGATTTTTTATTTTAACGCGGAGAGGAGGCTGTCACCTGAAGACAGGGCCATGCTTCTTCGCGAGCACGGAGAACACATCCGGCCCGTGAATGGCGAGCAGGTGGAGGTGGCCGAGGAGCGGCAGCGGCGTGGGGCCCGGCACATGCCGCACTTTCCGGTACGGCTCGTACAGGTAGGTCACCACCAGGAGACCCACAGCCATGGCCACCAAGCTGCCCGCGTACTCCGCCGTTGTGCCCAGCACCCGGTCGATGTCCATCTCACCCTGCCGCCTTCCTCTTTGCCGACGGCCACGGCCACGGCCACAGTTGATGTACTGTGCTAAGCGTTGCTGGTAATGTATGCTTGCGAAACAGTCCAACGGGAACATGAAGAGGCATCGTTGAATTGTTGAGTGTAGCATCGTTTTGGCCGGATTAGTTTGTCCTTAATGAGTTGATGTGTAAAACAACTATAATTAAACCGCGTGTAGCCAATGATTGCAGACAAATGTCTTTGATTTCTTTTCTTATGGAGGGTAGTTGCCAGATGCTTTGATTTCTTAGATGCTAATGGTGGAGCAGGCGAGATGCCGCTTGGTTGATTCTTGTCTTCACGTGTAGTACCAGGTGCATTGTTGCGTGAATTCATGACCGTGAGATGTTAGAGCATGAATAATGGTTAGACGATATATAATATTTTAACATTATATTTAGATTACATATAGATAACTCACGCGATAGGACATCCGTTTAGTTATCTCATTTGTATAATTAATAATTTGATTCTATACACGGCATTTACAGTGGTATGGATGGTATTAAGTTGTCTTTTAATTACAAATAACAATATTATCTCTCCCATTTCTTCTCCCTTTACATTGTCAAAAATTACACTGTGCTCATATGACGCCATTGTTTATGCCCTTAGGGAACAGAACAGCCTTCAGTGCAGAATCATAAATAACTAGTAGAGTTTCCCACGAAATTCCGTAGATTATCAGATTTAGCAACACTTGTATTTGATATATCTCTTATTTATATTTCTTTAAAATACAGTTGTATTTTATATATTATATTAATCCTGACCTATCATAATCAACGGTGTAGATCTTTTCTTTTATCCAATTCACGTGATAATTCTTTACCCTTTAGAACAATGGTTAATTTGATCCATGCCATTACAAATTTGTCGTATTAAAAAAATACCATTACTATTCGTCATACCGACTCAGTGTCACTGGTATTTTATAAAATTCGAATCGTGTCATTTTGTAAGTCCTTGGTTCATTTTTTTCATACCATATTTTCGTATGGACCAAAATACCCCTAGCCATTCTTTTTCTCTATCTCTATCTTCTTCCTCTAGTCAGCCAGATCTGGCAACTTCCACCACACGGTTGCCGGATGGGAGGGCAGCACGGTTGAGGTGGCTGGCAATGAACGTGCTGGCCGCCGGATCCAGCTGCCCTGCTGATTCATGCCCTACTTCCTCCCTCCTTTGTCCTCTCCATGCGCTGGCCGGCAATACCACGGTGTTGGGAGCGGACGCCAGATCCAACTGAGGTTGGCCAAGCTCTTCGATCTGTTGCCGACGTCGGTCGGGGAAGGATGGTTTGTCTCGCATCGGGAGCAAACGACGGGTGCCAGGCTATGGATGAAGACAGACGACGAAAAACGAGGACTCGACAAGGCAGACGGTGGTGGCCCAGATCTAGCTGCTACGGCGGTGGCTTGCTCTAGCTTCTGATCAATCGACCTCGTCGAGCTCCGAAGCCAGTGCCGCCCCCGCCCTAGCCTCGTCGAGCTCTCGAACCACCGTTTCAAGCCGCTGCCGGCCTCGTCAAGCTACTGAGCCACGCCTGCCTCGTCAAGCTCCCGACCCATCGCCGCGAGCCGCCGTCGGCCTCGTCGAGTTCCCAACCCGCCACCCCGAGCTGCTACCGCTACTAGACGCTCAGGGATCCCTCCGCAACATCCCCATTGGTGGCTCCACTCGCAAGCGCCCGCGCTTGGTAGTGCACCGCCCACCCATCCACTTCTCTGGCGCCCCACTACAGGCTCATCATCCCGCGCTGCTCCTGTCACCGCCTTCTTCCTAGCAGGCGGGCTTGCTCAGCTTGCTATTCGCGCTCGGTGTGGCGCCGCTTCTGGAGGGGCGCGTCAGCTTTGTCCTCAGCCTTGGCCTGCCCGGTCCGGGCCATGTTGTCACCGGCGGCGCCATAGGTGAGGTGGTGGCGGGGCTGCCATGTGGCTAGAGTTCTCTGCCATGACGACGACGCAGCAGGTGGGAGGAAGAAGATAAAGCTGGGGAAGAAGAATAGCTATAGGCATTTTGGTGCATTCGAAAATACAATATGAAAAAATGGTCTAAGCATGTATAAAATGGCACGGTTTAAATTTTATAAAATACCAGTGGCATTGAGCTAGTATAACGAATAGTAATGATATTTTTTCAATACAGTGAATTTATAATGGCATGGATCAAATTAACCCTTAGAAGAAATGCAATGACTTCTTTTAGACTACTCTTAATACTATCATATATATAGATAAATAAGATAGCTGTATATACTTATTGTCAGCCACGGGCTATTTTTATTGATATTATAAATATTAAAATTTTAATTGTATGTTAAATATGTTGGTTACATCGTTTTTCAAAAATCCCTTCGAAGGATGCAGTAAAATTAATCAGACCATTATAGGCAAGGTCATAAATAATTAAAAAAATCAATTTTAATTAGCATAATAGAGGTTTTGGCTAATATATATGGAAGTTTTAGTGTTTCCAACTAGTATAGAGATACGTAGATAGATAGAGCTACCTGACTAAGACTGTTTTGTTTTGTGAAAGGAGCGGCGCGCTAATTGATGATAGTCAGTGATATTTAGCATACAACTCCATTGGAACAAACCTGTCTTGTAGATGAGACAAGGAGTCAAGGGAGCATATCGATTTCATTTAGAAAATAGATAATCCTGTCTTTACTTTAATATAGAAGCTATAGCCACTTATTAAAAATTTATTGACTGAACCGAACACAAATATACATACTAAATGATGACAAGAAAATATTATTAGATCATACTAACCAAATAAAAGAAGATATTTTTTATTTAAAAAGTGATCCTATTACTAAATCTCTATTTAAAGTTGACGAAGATCTGAATAACCGTTGTCTCTAAGCTTCGGCATGCAAAATATATTAGTTCTTTATTCTTGTCATATTTCTTAGTTGGTTCTAAAACTGAAGTCAGTGCGTTGCCTTGGAAAGACCTCTAAACCCTAAATCATTAGAGCTTTATCAAAAAATCATATCATTCGTAGTAAGTCAAAGAACCTAACATAAAACAGACGCTTCTACTAAATTATGTTTTTTGGTTTTTTAATCTTAAAAAAAAAGAAATATAGATGACTCTCCAAATAAATTTAGCAAAGTGACAATTAAAGAAGCGAGCTTATAGATGCTTCTTCATGGCCTCAAAGAAACAAACGCTACACATATTTTGTAATACTAGTCTGTTATTACTCGTCGCAAGATTCTTTCTCAAAATCTCCATCCCAGTTACTGCATCAGTATATAGCACCGGCCTAACTACCGGATTGGTTTGCTCAACCTCAACGTGTAGTCCCGGACAAAGCTATATCGAACACGGGCACGACAGTAACTGACATGGAACAAGCGGGAGGAGTTGCCAACCAGTGGCGAGGCGAGGTGGAGGCGACGCTTCCGGCAACACCAGCTGCCGCGGCATGGCCGCACCTAGCGAGCTTCTGTTCCATCCACCGCTACATGCCGGGGGTGGATACGTGCGAGCGCGTGGCCGGGGAGGACGGCCTACCCGGTTGCGTCCGCTACTTGACGACGTACGGCGCCACCGGTGAGGTGGCGCTGTGGGCGCGGGAGGAGCTGCTGGAGCTGGACGACACCGCGAGGCGCATCCGGTACACCGTGCTGGATAACAACATGGGGTTCGGCCGCTACGTCGCGACGCTCCGCCTCTTGGAGATCGACGGTGACGGCGAAGAGGGAGCGTGCAAGATCTTGTGGGCGTACGACTGCGAACCCGTGAAAGGTATGAACGAGGAGGGTCTCGTTGGCATCCTTGACATCAGCGTCAAGGGCATCGCCAACAAGATTGAAGGGACTGTGCGTGCTGCCGTATGAGCATGAACCAATAGCAACTGTTCTTAATTGGCAGAGTCGTTCATGCATATCCAGATTTGTCACTGCAGCGCTGTGGTTCATTGTCGTCGTCGGATCTTGTAAGTTGTAACTTGGGGTTTGTGTGTGTTGGTTAATCTATCTATCTATTCTATTATCTTAATAAAGTACTCTTTTTGTTTTTTAAATGTTTTTAACTTAACTTTTGATCATTCGCCTTTTCAAAAAAAATTATACAAATATATAAAAATACAAGTTATACTTAAAGTATCTTTAATGATATAAAACAAATCACAATAAAATAATTAGTAATAATGTATTTTTTAATAGAACGAATGATTAAACTTAATTTTAAAATTCAATGGTATTAAATATTAAAAAAATAAAGAAAGTAATAGAAAAGGGTGTCTCTATCTTTGCTCTTAAGGCCTAAAAATTCTAAAGAAAAGAAAAAAAATCCAGACCATTGATTAAAGAGCTATTTCAGATTATAACAATTTAAATCTATCTATCTACTCCCTCTATTTCAAAATATAAGATTGTTTTCCGTAAAATCAAAATTTAAAAATTTTACTAATAATTAAACTAAAATTATTTATAAATATTTTTAATGTCATACATATAGTATCACTAGATTACTATTGATAATATTGTCATATTATATTAATTTTATGTTTGTTGATGATATATTATAAAAAAACTAATGGTACAAATATAGTCTCTCTAGAAACCTTATACGCCTTATATTTTTATATGGAGAGAATATTATCTCTATTACTCCCCCGTTCCAAAAGATAAACATTTCTGCGTGTTTCCTAAAATATATCTGGACATCCCTATATCTAAATTTATTTCAAAAAACATATAAAAATACTTATATTTTGAAACAAATGCACTCCCTCTGTCTTAAAATATAACAATTTAGTACTAAATTAGAGACTACTAGTACTACAAATATAGAGAGACCAGTGCTAGATAGTGTCTAATTTAATACTAGGTTGCTATATTTTGGGATAAAGAAAATAATATATTTCGTAGTATTAAGTGGTGTCTAATCTAGTACTAGATTGCTATATTTTAGAATGGAGGACGTAATATATTTTTACCGGATCCGGTTTCTGTGCAGTCCACAGTGTGACTCTGTTGTACTAGGACGGTCCAAATTGCATCCAATGGCTGAGATTGCTGGAGGCTCTGTTTCGTGCAGGGAAAAACAATAAATATCTACTGTAGCGAATATACTGTAGCGCTTTATCTGCACCCTTCGTTGGAAAATGAACGGATAAGATCCCATATAGTTACTAACTTGTAGTCCTAGTTGTGACTACATCTGATCTCAATCCATTCTTATCTATATATATATAGCTATTTAAAAAGTATGGACTGTTTATGTCCTTTTCGTCCTCGTCTCGTCGTGGGCGTGGCTGTTCGCCACTCCGCACGGTTTCTGTCCCACGCGCCCACGCCCCGACGCCCGATTCTCCGCGCCTTTCCCGTCCCACGGGCTTCTTCCTCTTCCCCCAACCTTCCCCACCTCCGATCTCCGATCAATCCAGCCCCACGCGCATCTCGCGCCATCCCGACGCCGAGACGTTGGCCTCCCTGCTGCTGCTTCCTCCTCCCCGGCGTCCTCTCGTCTTGCCCGTGGCCGTCGCCTGACCCCAGTGAGCTGGAGAGGAAGGGCGTCGATGAGCGCCGCAGCTCCAAGATCCGGCAGCGGCAAGGAGAGCGCCCGCGCGATCCGACGCCAGGGAGGTACAGCACCGCCGGATCTGGCGGGGGTGCTGGATCTGGCGGCGGGGTTGTTGTTGGTTTTGATCCCCAGTATTCCTCTTCGTGGCCGCCGCCGTCCAGTGAAACCGAAGACGTGCTAACTCTCGCGCGAACTGAGACTAACTCGAGACCTAAACTGCTCGAGCTCATATGGCCACGTCGTCGATGCCGGCACCGGTGGCCACCGCCCACTCTCGATGCCTGCCCTTCCGCAGCAACCGCCTGCGGCGGTGCCGCGTTTTCCCAGCCCGCCTCGACTGCCGGCACCATCAAGACAGAGACCCCTCCGCTGACATCCACCTCGGCCTCCGGAGCAACCGTCGTCTCCACGGTCGCTGTTGCTGAGGATTCGTCCTGCACCATCGCCGTCCCTGGATATTTCGGTAACCCTCTACGTTAATGCATTTGCAAGTGGAAGGCGTGTTTATGCATTTGCAAGTGGAAGGCGTATGCAAGAAGGCTTTGTGTTGCTTACAATGCCCTCATGGAAGCTTACATACATATCATCGTTCATCAGTTCCTATTCACAAAACTTAGATGAAATTTGATCAGATTTTTGCCAAGCTTGGAGACACTGTAACATGTCAATGCACGGTAGTCGCGCAGGATTCAGCACGTGCGGTGTGAGCCTTACAAGACTTCATAGAACATCTTGGTTGATGCATACTAAAAGGGTACGTGCCGCACCCACCACGCGGCCAGTGCGGCAACATGAGGTGCTAGCGGTTAACACAAATCATGAAAAAAATTGTGTTGCTAGCAGCAAATGGTACGTGGGTAACATACAAATATCGCACTATGCAAATTAAAATTGGTCCACGATTCAATAACTGCAGATATATGTTGGTTGATCTACTGGCATACGAGCCAGTATAAGATGCGTGGACTAGGTCACCTCGTTACCCACGCACCAATAGCGAACGTGGAACGAATCTCACGCCTGCACAATGATCGGTAGCGCCCCGTTCTATCTCTAACGGACTCGCCCCCGATCTTCTCTAGCGCCAAATATAAAGGGAGTTACGGCATGTACGTGGGTGACGATCTACGCACACCTAAACTCACTCTCGAAACCTTAACCAATCCTTAGAGTGTCGATCTCTTCCCTAATTGTTGGTCAGCGTAGGTGGCGGCCGGAAGGGCGACGCCATCCACACGTCGGTCGACGATCTACGGCGTCACTGACAACTACTACCATGGTGCCGATGGCTTTGACATCCCCCGGTCAGTGAATCACCTCTGTTCCACATAATGTTAAGGTGATTATGTGTAGGCTAAGGTTTAGAACAACTATAAGATCTAACATTGTGGTATCCGAGCCACCTTAACCGCACACATGCATCCATCATTTCGGTTAGAAGCCCTACAGCCGTGGATTTCTTAATGTCGGCTTGTTTTATTCAATTTTTATGTGTTGATATTCAAATTAGTTCAAGTTACTTGCCTCCTATGCCATTACGTTCGGTTTGGGCAGCAATTAGAAGGAGGGGAGCCAAATTGGGTTAAGAAAATTGAAAAAATCCCCAAAATTCCCCTTGGGCTGAAACCCTAATTTTGTTTTCCCCGAGATTAAGAGCACAAATGTCAAAATTTCCCCAAAATCCCGACTCAAAAAACCCCAAACTAAGTAAAACCTAAGGATTGGGATGAGATCGACTTACCCGGATTAAAATCGTCGGAATCGCCGCGTGTGGCATCACGTTCGTCCTCGTGTGTGCGCCTTCGAGCATCCTTGTTGTCTTCATGACTGGTGCGCGGTCTAAAGCTTCGTCACGTACCCGCCTTGCCGTTGTTTTGCCATTTCTCTCGCGCGAGAAATCCGGGAAAGAAAGGGAAAAATAGGGATTAGGGTTTCGGGTTTGGCCACGCGGCAATTTTGTCGTGGATGAGACAATTTCGGGCCGTCGGATCAGTTCCCGACAGCCGTCGTCACGCCCGCATCGTGCCGACGCGATTCCCTTAGATCTCGACCGTCGGCTCAGATCGGATGGCGATCGGCTGTGGGCCTACGAGTGCATATGAGCCGCCACGTGGGGACGAGCCACCGGGATGGGCGCATTAAGACCGCGTGCGCCCGGGGCACGGTAATGGGCTGGCTGGCATTGTAATGGGCCGCCAGGCCGATTTCCCTTTTCTTTTATTTTTATTTTAGGATTCATTTATTTTTATAAGCTGAGTTTTAATTCCATTTTAAGCCATTTCTCAATGCTATAAAGTTAAGATAAAATTATATTCCTACATTAAAATTAATTTCCAACTAAATAGAACCAACGAGAAATTTAGTTGGAATATTTTATTTTATTTTCTTTGTCATTTCGACCCAACGGAGTTATAATTTAGGATATTATTATTATTTTGACGACAATTAACTTTTTTACTTTATTTTGGCCCAATGGTATTATGAAGTAGAATATTTAATTTCTGTGCATGATTAGCCAGACCAACGTAGGGTTAATTATACACACCTTGTTCCTATTTACTAATGTTTTGTCGTTAATTTCAGCTATTAACGTAGTTGCTCAAATAAACAGCATTGAGCAACTAAGCAGCACTAACTTCCAAGAATGGAAGGAGAGCGTGAACGTTACCCTTGGGCTACTTGATTATGACGTTGCCTTATGCTAGGAAGCCCTCATTGCACCTCCCGCTAATGCCACTAACGCAATTAAGAAGGTTTATGAGGAGAACGCGGAGAAATGGGAGAAGGCAAATCGCATTAGCTTGATGGTCATTAAGAACTCTATATCCCCTGGCATTAGAGACGGCATTTCTGATGCTGATACCGCCAAGGTATATATGACTAATGTTGAGCAAAATTTCAAAGACTCTTCTAAGACTTATGCTAGTGTTCTCATCATGAGGATGCTCACCTCTCGCTACAACGGGAAGGAGAGTGTGAGAGAACACATTATGTCTATGACCAACATGGCAGCACAACTGAAGAGCATGGACATGGCTATCTTTGATGGTTTCTTAGTCCATTTCATCATGAGTTTCTTGCTACCGGACTATGGTTCATTCAAGATAAATTACAATACTCAGAAGGACAAGTAGTCCATTGCCGAGCTCATATCTCACTCTGTGGAGGAGGAAGAGCGTCAGAAGGCAGAGAGGCGGAAGGAGCAGGCCTTTCTCGCTGAGTCTGATAAAGGAAAGAGAAAAGCCGATGAAGCCTATGTAGGTGAGGCCAGCAAAAGGGCTAAGACTGGCAAGCCTAAACCTAAAGGGAAAAAATAAGCCGCCCCAGGGTGCTCCATCTGGATCTGGTGCATCTACATCTAGTGGCATGATGTGCAAGTTTTGTAAGAAAACTGGCCACATGCAGAAAAACTGTAATGGCTTTAGGAAGTGGCTTGCTAAGCATGGTAACGTTATTATTGATATCATTTCTCATGTTGCTGATGCATTCTATGTGAATTATGCCTCTTGTTCTTGGTAGATTGACTCAGGTGCAACTGTGCATATCACCAATTCATTTTAGGAATTGTGTTCCGTGAGAACTCTCACAAGGGGGGAGCGAAGTCTTAGAGTGGCGGATGGCAATGAACTTCATGTCGAGGCTGTTGGAGATCTTCCTTTAGTTCTAGGAGGAGGCTTCAATTTATTATTACATGATATTCTTTATGTTCCATCTATCAAAAGGAACATTATTTCCATTGCTTGTTTTACCGAATGCGGTTTTAGAGTCGATTTTGGAAACATTGAATGTTTTATTAAGTTTAATAATGAGGTTGTTGGTCTTGCTTTTAAGCGAGGCAAACTTTATTTGCTCTCCCTTGATGAATCTGCAATGACTTTGTGTGCTGTTAATAATGTTAAAATTAATGAGACCTCATCGAAGCTATGGCATTGTCGCTTAGGCCATATCTCGAAGGGGAGGATAGAGCATCTCATTAAGGATGAGATACTTCAACTGTCATACCTCAATTTGGTACCGTTGTACAACGGCAACAAATAGGGCGTGCCGCAGGAAACAGCGCGAATTGCCTTCCTGCGGAACCGCGATACCGATACCAGTCCTAAGACACATCGCTGGTATCCATGGAAATCAGACATGCATCATTGCGGTACCTTAACTTACGTTGCAGCTTTGGAGCAAGCTAGAGGCAGCAACGAACAGCACAGAGGCAGCTGCAGCAGCGGAACAACAGACTAAGTCCCAACACACAGGCAGCGGTTGGGAACCAGGACGAAACCCTAATCTTCACTTCACGGCAACTCTAGCATCCAGCTTCCGGTGGAGAGCTATATATATAGAGCAAGGGTGAGTACTTACATACTCAGCGAGCCAGGGGAATTTAGGTGGTTGTTGCAAGCTTCAAAGAGAGGCTGGTTATTTTGCAATCTGCTTTATTTAAATCTTTTTAAATCTGCTAGTGTGTGCTTCTCAACAATCAGTGCGAGGTGAGTCTCACCCGATCGGAGTGAAAGATGCATCAATATTTGTTTCTCTAGTTTTTGCAATCTCAAGAATTCACATCAAACGGCTTCCCGAGCCAAAGCATTTCTCCGGACTTCCCGAGTCCTGCTATCCTCGACAGCCAAGCCGACATCATCGGACGACCCACGTCCTCAACGGCACATCCTTCTCACAGTTTCCAAAAACCACATACACATTTGCAAACAGGGTACAATAAAACTACGCTAAGGAATCACCTCACATCCGCCCATGACTGTGGGCACGGCTGTTCAAATAGTTTAAAGCTTTGTAGAGGGGGTACAATTTACCCACACGGCGCGACTCACTCTAGCCACCAGCTCACATTGATCAGGCATGATCGGTGGCCTAGAGGTTTTCATGACAAGGCGTTTCCCTAGCTCTCCCAGGTTACCCCATGCCAACTGGAGGGGTTCTCGAGACCAATCACAGGGTAGGTCCACGACCATGCTATACCAGGAACCCAGGAGGCAACCCCGACGCCTTCCTGCACGATCCACAGTCCAATGGCATGCAAGGCGTCCCTAAGAGTCTAGTTACTCAGCCAGGGACTTTCCATATCACCCATGTGGTTGTACTGTCATATGTTCAGATGAAACTCCGAAGGAATCGGTCCTTAATGCGACCACACAGGCATCACACCCATCGGATCAGTCTTGTGTCACAAATCTCCATTTTAAAATTTATTTTGCTTTCACAAGGCACCAACCTAGGTGTCGGGTTTTCCAAACGTTTTGTAAAACCAAGTTTTACCCAAGAAGTTTCTAAATTTTTAAGTTTAAAGGAGTAACCGTCAGTACTCATACAATAGTGCATGAATACCGAGGCGTGACAGCGGTGGTTACAAGGGAACCGGGTAATTCAATCATCAAGGAAGGATTTAATGCAGCAAGGTTGGGTTGGTCCATTGGTCTGACTTGCAGACGAGACCGAACAGATCAGTACATGCATATCGATGCAATTTCGCAATCAAAATAATTGAAATTTCAATTATAGGCTCGATTGATCAAAGATAACTTGCCTTGCTCTAAGTCTTCACGAGTCTTCGAGAAATCTCAGCGAAATCCGCTCCGAAACGATAATTCTGGTGACTTTTACTATGTGTAAACACACAAAAATCTACATAAAGACCAGTAAAAAGATCCTATTTAGTGCTAATAATAGTGCCATTAGATAGATCAGTAATTTTAGAAAATTACTAGAGTTGGAAATGAGTCAATCAGAGTCACGGATTAAAAGATATGATTTTCCGAAGTTTATTTGAATTTTGGATAAATGAAAGAGGATTTATTGATTTTCCAGGAAAGAATATCCAAGGGAATATTCCCTGGATTCAATGATAGTAGGGGCCCATAGTCAGCTATGGGCCTGCTTGTCAGTGGGGGAGTGGGGTAGGAATGAGTGGGCTGTGGGCCGGGGTAGTATGTGGTGGCCTACGTGTCGATGATAAGGGAGGTGTGTCACAGGTCAATGGGGCCCGGGTGTTGGTGACTAGGGAGTTCACAGGCTTGGCCCGCAGTGGACCAAGGGACTTGGGGCCCACAAATCAGTGAGGTATGGTCCATAGACCAAGTTGTTGCGGTGGAAAGGGTGCACGGGCAGCCTATGGTGGACTAGGACGGTGGGGCTCGCGATTCATTGGCTCATGGCCATAAACCAGGGGCATGGGTGGCAAGAGCAAAGGCCGGGCCCACATGGCAGTGGATAGGAGGGAAACGGGAGAGGGCAGCGCTGCTCCACCGAGGGATCCAACGGCTGACGGCGGTGAGATCAATCCGGCGAATGGCGGCCCTTCGTGGTGAAAAAGCTATACCGGTGGAGAGAAGGGACACCGAGGAATCGCTTGAGCGGCTCGGATCGAGTTGCCAATAGCGGGAGACGGCTCACGTCGGTGAGGCAGAAGCGACGGAGAGAGGAGAGGAGCTTGGCTAGGCATCCATGGTGGTGCGGCAGTCATGGCCGTTCATGGCGGCCGAGAGAAGACGGTGGGGCTCCAGGGGACGATGGGAGAGGAGGAATGAGGTCTCTGGTCTTGGGATTCAAAGGAAGAGCGAGGTCCAGTGACATAGCGCGGCTGCGCTCAGCGGCGACGAAAGAGGAAGAAAAGTAGGGATTTCTTGCTCGAGACCACATGGGGAAGGTTTGACCTAACGGCATCCAGGGCGGACTCGGAAGCACATGTGATTGCACAGGAAGAGAGCTCACCAAGGGGGAAAATTTATTCGGTGGCGGCGATCGGGACCAGGGGTAGAGAAGGAAGCCGCGAGGTGTTGTCGATGATGTGAGCGACGTGGTTGCGGTGTTCACGGCGCACGGTCTCGGTGGAGCGCGCTTGGCCGAGAGGATCTCCGAGCTGTGCCGACGGAGCGGTTCAGCAAGAGAGGTTCGGCGGCGCCTCAAGGGAGCAGAAACAAAGGGGAGAATAGAGGGGTTCTCGGGGGTTTTATAGGCGCGGAGGAGCTCGACGTCAATGATTGAGGTGACGATCGACGTACGCCTAAACTCACTCCCGAAATCGTAACCGATCCTTAGAGCGCTGGAAGGAGACCGAAGGTCGATCTTCTCCCTAATTGTTGATCAGTGCAGGTGGTGGCCGGAAGGGCGACGCCACCCACACGTCGGTTGACGATCTATGCCGTCACCGACAATTACTACCATGGTGCCGATGGCTTTGACATGCACCGGTTAGTGAATCACCTCTGTTCCGCATATTGTTAAGGTGATCATGTGTAGGCTAAGGTTAAGAACAACTATAAGATCTAACAATATATTCTCAATAAACCCTGCCAAGTCAAATCGGTAAACAAAATCGAGAGCTCCATGCGAACATCACAGTCAGATAAGGCTAGAGTTGAGACGTAAGAAAGTTATGCCTCTCTGATAATTCAGTGTGGCCTTAGCCAGCTCTTTGTATAGCTGTATCTTGTTTTGTTCTCAGCACCAGGGAAGTCTGTGGAAGTAAAGTTAAATGTTACAGAGAAATGCAGATTAATAAATTCAGGAAGGGCATCATAATAAGGAATTTCAGATAGTGATATGACACAACTTTTGGTGTAAAATTGGTATCCTTCATTAGATGGATCACTTTGCTGCTGCACGGTCCATGACCTCTTGAAAAAGAGAGAAAAACAACTCATTACTGAGATGTTTCAGGCTATGGAAAACACAGCTTTGTTGTGCCTGGCTTAATTGAGATGGTGTTCGATGTCTATACACAGAGATCATAGATGTTCAGCAACAGCCATTGTATCCTGAAATAGAAGAATATAATCAGAGGTCAGTGCTGCCTATGAAAATGTAAAGATATAAACAACATGCTAGGCTACCAGTAGCATGTGCTCCAAAACTTTAGCTCAATATTTACATTATGGTAAACAACAAATAGAATGGCAGGAACTGCAACTAAGAGAATAACCAGTGTAACTTGGTGTACTCATGAAAACTGAAACAACAACTTCATGTTACTAACAACATTACATAATGTTGACACAACATGCATTGCAGTGCAAATGAAAATAAGTGCTATGTAAGCGAAGGTGAAGTGGTTATGAGAATTTTTCATTTTGTTTGCTGAGGACCAGGCAACTAAGAGCTCTTAAACAAAATTCTTGGATTAACCCTAGAGAAACTGCTGCACAAAGAAATGATCTTGAATTCTTGATTAGCAGATGATCACAAAATTTTTTTCTTGTTATGCGTATTACAATGACAGGCTTCCACAGTTTCAACTCGAGCGTAATGTGGAGGCATATAGCGATGACGTGGTGATTAAGGCTAAAGTCAAGGAGGACCTCATCACCGACTTAGAAGAAATTTTCCAAGGCCTTCGGAGATTCAAGATGAAGCTGAACCCAAAAAAGTATGTCTTTGGAGTACCTTCGAAAAATTTCTCAGCTTCATCGTATCGCAACGGGGCATCAAAGTAAATCTGGAGAAAATCAACGCTATCATGAACATGGCACCCAAGACTAGCCAGAAGGATGTATAGAAGCTGACCGGTTACATGGCGGTACTTAGTCGATTCATTTCTTGACTCGGCGAATGGGATATGCCCTTTTTCAAATTATTGAAGAAAGTTGATAATTTTCAATGGACACTAAAATCCCAGCAAGCTTTCAAAGACTTCAAGAAGTTCCTCATGTTACCACCCGTGTTAGCATCACCAATGCCCTAGGAACCACTTATGTTATATCTGGCGACAACCATTCAGGTAGTCAGCACGGTGCTGGTCGTTGAGCGGGTAGAGCCAGGGCATATACAAAAAGTATAAAGGTCAGTTTACTTTGTTAGCGAAGTCCTAGGCGAATCCAAGATGAGATATCCTCAGGTCCAGAAGCTGCTATATGGCTTGCTCATAACTGTCCGGAAGTTGGTGCACTACTTTCAGTCGCATCAAGTTATAATCATCACATCATGTCCACTCGGTGACGTCCTACACAATCGAGAGGTCACTGGCAGAATAGCTAAGTGGGCGCTCAAGTTGATGGCGTTTGATATTGCTTTTCAACCACGGACAGCAATCAAGTCACAGGCACTTGCCGACTTCGAGGCCGAGTGGACAGAGGTTCAGATGGCTACGTCAACAGACAAATTAAAATACTAGATGATGTACTTCGACGGTTCTCTACGAATCGGTAGAGTAGGAGTTGGCATCGTCCTGACGTCACCCACCGGTGAAAAACTCAAATATATCCTTCAAATACACTTTCCAGCATCCCACAATGTTGCCGAGTACGAGACACTCATCTACGGGCTCCGCTTCGACATATCACTTAGCATCTACTGACTGGTAGTACGTGGGGATTTTCAACTCGTGGTGAACCAGGTCATGAAAGACTGGATGTGTCTGCACGAGAACATGGCGGTATACTGTCAGGAGGTACGGAAGATGGAAAACAAGTTCGACATGCTGGAGATTACACATGTGCTACGCCAATACAGTGAAGCCACAGACGAGCTAGCCAACATGGGATCCAAATGAGAAGTGGTCCCGACTAGAATTTTTATCGAGCAATTATTGGAGCTGTCAGTCAAAAAGAAGCCAGTACTCGAGTAGTCGGTGGCTGAACCTACTCCGGCAACAAATGAAGTGCTAATCATCTCTCAGGATTGACGGACTCCAATCATCAGATTCCTTTTGGAAGACGAGCTCCCAGAAGACCGCAGTGAACCTGAGCGGATCAAACGTCGAAGCAAATGTTTTCTTGTAGTCAGAGACGACCTATATTGTCGAAGCGCATCCAGAGTCCTCATCTGTTGCGTCACACCCGAGGAGGGCAAGCATATTTTACAATCCATCCACTTAGGCATCTGTGGCAACCATGCTGCACCAAGGACGTTAGTCGGAAAGGCTTACAGACAGGATTCTTCTAGCCGACTGCGGTTACATATGCTAAAGACATAGTTCAGATATGCGAGGGATGCCAGTTCTTTGCTCGGCAAACACATCTACCAGCTCAAGAATTACAAATAATTCCAATCTCTTGGCCCTTTGCAGTTTGGGGGCTTGACATGGCCAGGTTGTACAAAAAAGCGCTAGGAGGGTTCATAGACTTGTTCATCGCAGTGGACAAATTCACAAAGTGGATCGAGGCAAAACCCGTTGCTACCATAACAACGGCAAGGGCAAAAGACTTCATCATGAGTATCGTATACCGATTTGGAGTTCCCAACCACATCATAACAGACAACGGCACTCAGTTCAGTAGCGGCTTTTTTCAAGATTTTTGTGACGACTTTGGCATCAAGATCTGTTATGCTTGTGTGGCACACCCACGAAGCAATGGGCAGGTCAAGCATGCAAATGGCATGGTCTTACAAGGTATCAAGACTAGAGTGTTTGACCGACTACAACCATATGCAGGGCGGTGGGTGCGAGAGCTTTCATCCGTTCTCTGGTCGTTAAGAACCACGGTTAGTTGGACAACAGGGCAATCCCATTCTTCCTAGTCTATGGTGATGAGGCTATGTTATCAACCGAGTTAGAGTTCGGCTCTCCGCGAGTTCGGGCCCACTCTGTCGATGTTTTACACCGGCAATAAATATATGGGGCTACTCGGCGGATGGGAACTCGGTGGATTGCAAAGGAACACAGAGGGAATTTTATACTGGTTCAGGCCCTCGATGTGAGGTAATACCCTACGTCCAGTTTATATGTATTCCTTTGAGGATATACGGTGGTAGTTCTGGTGAACCAACTCAACCTGCCCTCATGGGGCGCCCTGCCTCCCCTTATATACTGGGGGACAGGGTTACAAGGTAGGAGTCCCCATCGGATTACGACCAGGAGATCTCCCCTTAGAGATATAACGCACCCGACTAGGACTGTATGTTCCTTTCTATACAAGGTGAAGTCTGCCGAATTTAGCTATATCTCTAATTACAAGGCTAGGCCCATCCTCTATCCGAGTGGCCCATATGCTTGTCATGAGGTACCCGGGGCCCATGGCACCCACAGTAGCCCCCGAGACCTTCATAGTTGAGTCACAGCTGATGCCAAGTGCTCATCCTCCACGGTGAAGTCTTCCCGAGTGCATTGCTCCCGAGTGCTCTTTGTCTGAGTGCTGCTTCTCCCGAGTCCTGCTTCATGTCAGCTGGCAGCGAGGCTATGAAGGTCTCGATGTAGATGTTGGAATAGTGTGCGCCGAATAGGCGCACCTATTAGGTGTAGCCCTCGACTTTGTGCTTAATTGTGAAAACAATTAAACATGAAGTCAAAGATCTTTAACCTGGCAGTCTTTCCCGAGTAGTATACTACTGGTATATGAGACTCTTCGGTATCATGTCAACCGGAATATGATTTATAGTCTTGCCGAGTAGGGAACTACTCGTATGTAGGACTCTTCGACTTCATGTCAGTCGGAATGTGCGTTTATAGTCTTGCCGAGTAGGATGCTACTCGTATATGAGACTCTTCAGCGTCATGTCAGCTGGAAAGGGGGTGTTTATAGTCTTTCCCGAGTAATATACTACTCGAAAATTCGACTCGTCAGCTTCATGTCAGCTGGAAAAGGTGTTTATAGTCTTTCCCGAGTGGCGTCCCATTCGGAAGTTAGACTCTTCAGCTCGTCAGCTGGAAGAATGTTTATAGTCTTTCCCGAGTAGTATGCTACTCGAAAGTTAGACTCCTCCGCATCATGTCAGCGGGAATGAGAATTTTATAGTCTCTCCCGAGTAGTGTACTACTCGAAAGTTAGACTCATCCGCGTCATGTCAGCGGGAATAATGCTGCTCATGGCAACTGGTGGCCACGCATGTAGGCCGAGTACCACTGTATGAAAAATAAATCCATTACGTGGTTAGGTGTACTCGAGAGAGATACCTGCATCTCCAATTTTAATGAAGACCAGCTCGTGATCCTTGTAAGGATGTATCCTCGAGACCTGGCGGATAAGACAGATACCCAAACATATATGTTTAGCAATAAGGCTCTCATGAAGCATATCTGTTTACCTCATCGGTTCCTGTGGGTAGCACCAGCGCTATAATTTCAACTCAGCCTGCGGGCGGCCCACATGGAGCATGCTACTGTAGGAACTCATATCTTGGTGGCTGCTACCAAATAAGCCGGCCTGAGCCGACCTATCCAGCATAGCTCTAGAGAAGTATCATCCATCGCATGTCAGGATGAGTTTTTTGGTGTTGGTAACCGCAATCAGCCAGAGAAATCCTTATTCGCAAGCCTTTCCGACTTACGTTCTGGATGCAAACTGGTTGCCACATGTACCCGAGTAGGTATGTTGCAGGATCTGCTTGCCCTCCTCAGGTGTGACGCAGTGCATGAGAACTCCAGATGCGCTTTGACGATGTAAGTCTTCTCTGACTTGGGAAAAGCCGAACAAGGTACTCGAACCTTGCATTAGCAGAGGGTTCGGCTGGCGACCCTCATGGGGCGTACCCTATCCAACAGAGTTATAGCCAAGCTAGGCACCCGAATCTTGCATTAGCATAGGATTCGGCTAGCGACCCTCATGGGGCGTACCCAACCTGACAGAACCGTGACCAAATAAGGTACCCGAACCTAGCATTAGCGTAGGATTCGGCTGGCGACCCTCATGGGGCGTACCCTACTTGGCCGAGTGGTACACAGCCCCGACTGGCGCCGGGGGCCGATTGTTAGCTCCCATGGAGCGTAGTCGGGGAAGATGACGTCCCGACTGGCGCAAGTACTCGGTAAGTAGCCCTCATGGAGCATCCTGAGTGTATTTCGGCAGACTTGTCCAGCCCCCGAGCGTAGGAGATAGGCTCGAAGCCCTGAGTTCCTGTCACGCATATCCGGAGCTAGGCCTGCAATATAAAAATATCGGATGAGTAGCATCTGATGATGAAAATAATCACCCGAATAAAATGTATTTTACAATGTATGTAAATACGTGTACTTTTGTAATCATTTAAGAGCAAAAACGGAAA
Organism: Oryza meyeriana var. granulata; assembly: GCA_003991445.1. Classification (NCBI taxonomy): domain Eukaryota; kingdom Viridiplantae; phylum Streptophyta; class Magnoliopsida; order Poales; family Poaceae; genus Oryza; species Oryza meyeriana. The sequence continues at coordinate 20,912 of RYFJ01003100.1, read as the reverse complement.
AAAGTAAATGCGCAGCTTATACACCTATTAGGTGTAAGCGGCTGTGGCACTAGCAAGGCCGAGTGAGGAGATGTTTATCAGAAAGCGACTTAGCTGTTCGGTATTTGGGAGTGGGGATGCCATCCTCGTGTTTGAGCTTGTGAGCCCCCGAGCATGTCACTTGTTGTTCTGATAATCCTCAGTTGTTGAAGGTCGAAGGCGGTCGTGACCGACTGCCACAATGGAGCCGTCTGACTTGCGTTTGCGATTCCCAGCTTTAGTCGGGACCGCGTCGTCGGTGTCGTCCCGCTTCTTCTGTCAGGGTGACTTGTTGTCATCGAGGGCCTCGGCAACAGCGTGGGCCGAGTCGGCGTACTTGTTTGCCATGTCGAATAGGGCCTTGACAGAGTTGGGAGGCTTCCGCGTGAATTTGTCGATGAACGAGGTGTCTTTGACTCCTTTTCGAATGGCGGCGATGACGACCTCATCCTTGACGTTCGGGATTGAGTTCCTCCTCTCAGAAAACCTCTTGATGAAGTCACGAAGAGACTCGTTCTTCCTTTGGCGCAACTGATATAGGTGGTACTCGGAAGATGGCCTCTCGTATGTTCCCTGAAAGTTGGTGATGAACCGTTCCCGGAGTTCTCCCCAAGAGCCAATTGATCGCTTTGGGAGTCCTGTTAGCCATGTCCTCGCTGAGTCGGCTAGAGCAACTGGGAGGTAGTTAGCCATGACTTTGTGATTTCCCCCAGCTGCTCGGATCGCCAGAGTGTAGATCGTGAGCCAGGACTCGGGATTGGTCTTGCCATCGTATTTGTTGATGCCTGTAGGCTTAAAGCCGACTGGCCAGTCGACCTGTTGTAGCTCCTGGGTGAAGGCTGGTATGCCTCCGTCTTCATGTGGACTCCGACCCCGACTACTGCGGCGAAACCGCTCGTGGTGGAGGCCGAAATGCTCGTTCTCGTCTTCCAGTTGGCGTTGCCCGTCTTCTTCTCGTTCGCGGCGCCGAGCATTGGTGTCCTGCCGAAGATCACGCCATAGTTGGCCTCGGAGATCCCGGTTGTCCCGACGGTCACTTCGACGTTGCCGGTTGTGGTTTGGGTTGCCGAGTGACGTTTGGCGTGACTCCGTGTGCAGCCGACTAGAGCCGGCCACTCGGCGTCGCTTTGAGGTAGACGAGACTGCCATTGGGGATGCCGACCGGTTGGTCGGTATGAGGGTATCTCCCGACTGTTGGTGCTGCTGACATGCAGCAGCGGTAAGCATGGCTTTTATCCTTGCGATCGTCGGGGTGGCCTGGTGATCAGGCCCAAGTTGGAGCGTGTCCAGTAGGGTTGCGGCGGCCACGATGTTCTGTTGTGGCGCGACGAAGACGTCGTGGTCACCGACTTTTGTTTGGAGGGTTTGTTGCTGAGCGGTTCGCCCAGCCCTGCGTAGGCCGTCATTGCGGGCGTGCAGGCGTCTTGTTTCTTCCTCCTGTTGTTCTTGCAGACGGCAGGCCTCCTCCTCTTGTTGTTCGTGTAGTCGGCGTGATTCCTGAGTAGGAGTAGAGCCTTTGGATGCCATGAAAATTTCTCGCGGCGGAGAGAAGCTTGCCGAGCTGCTATCCGACTTAGAGTCGTAGTCCGACTGGAAGTCGGAGTCCGACTTCGAGTCGAAGTCGGGATGGTTGATGGGGATGAGTGTAACTCCGACCTCCCTAGATCCGTTCTCGAGCGGCTCGGAGCCGTATCCGAGTCGAACTCCAGGGGATCGGGTTTGCCGCGTCGGATGTAGATTGTAGATATCCGCGGCGTCGCCGAGTCCGAACGGGAAGTTGACGATCTCTTCCCTTCTCGGCCCGATCTCGGCTGGCTCAGAACCGAGTCTGAGTCGAACACTGGAAGGAAGAGTTGTCCCTGGACTCGGGCGTATTGGAGATCGCCGCAGCATGTCGTCGAAGATTGCTGCAGCGTCGTGTGGGCCGACTGGCGCGGAGTCAGCTGGTTCCTCGGCCGGTTGGATCGGGTCCGTGTCGGCCGGGGTGAGATTGCCGATCTGGTCGGCGACGAAGTCGAGGCTTCTGAATGCAATTGTATCTCCGGGGGAGAGTTTGCCGCCGTCGACTCCGGTTGCTGGATGTTTTACACCGGCAATAAATATATGGGGCTACTCGGCGGATGGGAACTCGGTGGATTGCAAAGGAACACAGAGGGAATTTTATACTGGTTCAGGCCCTCGATGTGAGGTAATACCCTACGTCCAGTTTATATGTATTCCTTTGAGGATATACGGTGGTAGTTCTGGTGAACCAACTCAACCTGCCCTCATGGGGCGCCCTGCCTCCCCTTATATACTGGGGGACAGGGTTACAAGGTAGGAGTCCCCATCGGATTACGACCAGGAGATCTCCCCTTAGAGATATAACGCACCCGACTAGGACTGTATGTTCCTTTCTATACAAGGTGAAGTCTGCCGAATTTAGCTATATCTCTAATTACAAGGCTAGGCCCATCCTCTATCCGAGTGGCCCATATGCTTGTCATGAGGTACCCGGGGCCCATGGCACCCACACACTCAGAATACAAGTCAACCAAAGATCGACTGGTCGAGTTAGATCAGTTGGAAGAAGCAAGGGACATTGCAACTATCCAGCCGGCAAGGTATCTTCAAGGCCTGCGTCGTTATCACAGTTGGAATGTTCGTGGCCGTGCCTTCTCGGTGGGAGACCTCGTTCTAAGAAAAATCCAAACCATCAAAGACAGACATAAATGATCTCCTTTATGAGAGGGACCGTTCATTATCATTGATGTGAGATGTTTAGGTGCCTACTGACTAAAGACAGAAGATGGCGTCCTAGTCAATAACTCATGGAACATAGAACAGCTACGTTTTTTCTATACTTGAGCTTTGTACTCCATTTATATATAAATAAAGTTTTTTACTTTGACTCAGTACGCCGCTTGTTTCAACCGAGTAGTGAGTCGGGGGCTACATGATGATACATGTCCTCTGTTGTTTATAAAATTCGATCTTGTTTTACCTAAGTCATGAAGTTTTATAACGATTATACTAAGTTTTCCCGAGTATAGTCCCATGAAGTGAATGCTTTTTAAAGTCAATCTCAAACCACTCGGCATAAACTGGCTAGTCGGGTAAGGCTAGTGATGGCTAAAATAAAACAAGAACTCGGCAAGTGCAACAACAAACATCAAAAGCACTTACAATATTTACATATTGTTTTTGTCAGACACCGACTACATAAAAGTTTGTGTTTACATGGGTAGATCGTCGGTGATGGCCTCAGCAGTAGGCCTGACCTGGCTAATCAACTTCAACCCCTCCTCCGGGATAGTACCTTTAGCAAAGCCCTCTCTGATGGCCTCAATGTCTACCCGGGGGTAGAGAGACTTCTTCGTGGCCACTGCTTGGGCAATCCCCACGACGACGTGCTCGGAAAAGTATTTCTTTTGGAGTGCAGGGGCCTCTTCAAGGCGCTACGCCACTTGAGAGATGGAACTAGAGCTGGGCCCGGCCAGGCTTGGTTGCATAATGTCTAACAAAGTTTTCACGGAATCAGCTATGATATTCCATGACTCCTTTATTATTTTAATCTCTTTAGCAAAAGCACCAAATTAGATATGTGAATTTGCTTTGAAGGCTAATCAGACAGAGAAGAGGCATCAATAAATCTGGATACCTTGTTGGACAGAGTACCAGAGCAGATATGAAGTTTACTTGCATACTTGCTGTCTACTTTGGACTTCGTCTTCTCGAGCTCCTTCAACTCCTTCTTCGAGCGTTCTATCTCTAGGGATTGGTTATTCAGGCTTGTCTCCAGAGCTACATCCGAACAAAGTCAAAGATCAGCAATGCAGGAAGATTGGTTTGGGGTTACTCGGGCAAAAAAGAAACATACCTTTGATGGTCCCTGTCTGTGCCCAGTTCTCGTCCCTGAGCTTGTTCATTGAATCCTTCAACCACTCCTCCCTTTCCTTGCTAGACTTCTCCAAATCATCTTTGGCAATCTAGAGCTGGTGGAGTTGAGTGAGCTGAGGGGCAAGTTGGGACAGAACTTTGCCCATTCTCTCAGATCGATCGACCACTTGCTGCACAAGATACGTTGAAGTCAGACAAGACAAGCAACAATGGCCAAAAATTTAGAGGGACTGCAAATCAGCAAACATAATTAGATGGATTATATACCTGGATACTCCTTGATCCGGCGATGGCGGCCTCCATTAACTTGACTCGCTCCCTCTGGGTAGCTTGCTCGTTGTGCTTGACGGTTTGTTCTTCCCCCTCCGGTGTAACCCAATAAAATGTCCGAGGGAAATTTGGTGGAGGAGCCTCGAGCCTGGGGAGGTCATCATCATCGGAAGATGAAGAAAGTGGAGGAGAAGGAGTCCTGGGCCGTGGATCAATCGGTGGTGCTGGATCTTTGGCGAGCTTAGGGACTAGGACTTCTGCCACGGTGTCCCGACTGGGTGAGGCCTTCGGCCCGGCCGTGTGGGTTGTCTCAACCTCAGGGGCTAGGATAGCACTCAGCTCGAGCTACGGCGTTGCGGTCTCGACCCTAGTCGGGGTGGGAGTGGCTATTGGGGTTGAGGGAGCTGTCCCCTTGGGATCAGCGTCACTTGGCTTCCTGCACCGTTATTCAGCAATCAAGAAACTGCTCAAGATTTTCTAAAGACCGAAGATGTTCATACCTTTTGGAAGTTTTGAACCTCCACCCCTGTGCGCTGGGAGTGGAGGTAGTCGACGATGGGCCCGAAGGCCTGTTTGGCGGTGGAGAGCTGCCGGCTGTTGGGCTTGTGGGCGCAACAGTTGGTGTCGGTGCCATGGGCCCAGGGTACCTCATGAGAAGCTATTGGGCCACTCAGACAGAGGATGGGCCTAGCCTTGTAATTAAGGATATAATAGGACTCGACAGACTTAACCTTGTACGACAGGGAAAATACAGTCCTAGTCGGGCACTTTGTATTCCTAGAGGGAGATCCCTTGGTCGTAGTCCGACTGGGACTCCTACTTTGTAACCCTGTCCCCCAGTATATAAGGGGAGGCAGGGCGCCGCTTGTGGGTAGAAGAAAAAATCTCACCAGAGAAACTTCAAAGGCAATACACCACAATTGGACGTAGGGTATTACCTCATCTCGCGGGCCTGAACCAGTATAAATTGTTCTTGTTCCTTTGCAGTCCATCAAGTTTCGGTCCGATGAGTAGCCCTATATATTTATTGCTGATACAAAATATCGACAGTTGGCGCGCCAGGTAGGGGCTTCGGCGAGATCAACCTCAACAAACTTGATAGATTCGACAACAGGAGTTGACGGTATCAACTTCTCCCCGAGAGACACGATCACATTCAGGAGCCTTGACTTTGTCGCCAACAAGTTCGGCAACCTCACCCTGACCGACTCGGACTCGATCCGATCGGCTAGGGAACTAGCCGACTCCACGCCGGTCGGCCTACTCAACGCTGTAGTAATCTTCGTCGACATGCTGCGGTGATCTCCGATATGCCCGAGTCTAGGGACAGCTTTTTTCTTCGCCAGTTTGAACAACAGTTCGGACAGCAGTTTGGCAAGCTTCTTCCTGCCCTGCGAAGTCTTCATGGTGTCCAAGGGCTCTACTCCCACTCAAGAGGCGCGCCGACTACTCGAGCAGCAAGAGGAGGAGGCCCGCCAACTACGACAACAACAGGAGGCCGAGCGCGACGCCCGCAAATGATGAACTATGCAGGGCTGGGCGAACCACTCAGCAACAAATCCTCTAAACTTGAGTTAGCGACCACGACATCTTCGTCACGCCTCAACAGAACGTCGTGGCCTCTGCAACTCTACTGGATACACTCCAGTTTGGGCCTGATCACCAGGCCACCCCAACTATTGCTAAGATCAAAGCCATGATTACCGCTGCTGCATGTCAGCAGCACCAACAGTCCGGCGACACCCTCAAACTGACCAACCAGTCGAGTTCTCCAACAGCGGTCTTGTCCACATCAATGCGATGCTGTGCGGCTGGCTCCAGTCAGCCGCACGTGGAGTCACGCCAGATGTCTCTCGGCAACCCTAACAACAACAATCGGCAACGTCCCCAGAACGACCGCCATGACAACCAAGATCTTCGAAGCCGTTTGTGACGCGATCTCCGCCAGGACATCAACGCACGGCACCGTGAATGCGAAGACGACAAGTACCGTCGACTGGAGGACGAGAATGAGTGCTTCGGCCTCCACCACAAGCGATTTAACCGCCGTAGTCAGAGCCGGAGTCATCATGCAGATGAAGGCGTACCGGCCTTCACCCAGGAGCTACAACAAGTCGACCGGCTGTCGGGTTTCAAGCCTACAGGAATCGAAATATACGATGGCAAGACCAATCCCGAGTCCTGGCTCACGGTCTACACTCTGGCAATCCGAGCAGCCAGAGACGATCACAAGGCCATGGCTAACTACCTCTCGGTCGCCCTGGTTGACTCGGCGAGGACATGGCTAACAGGGCTCCCAAAGCAATCAATCGGCTCCTGGGGGGAACTCCGGGAACGGTTCATCGCGAATTTCCAGGGGACTTACGAGAGGCCGTCTTCCGAGCACGATCTCTATCAGCTACTGTCGATGTTTTGTATCGGCAATAAATATATAGGTCTACTCGTCGGACCGAAACTTGATGGATTGGAAAGGAACACAAAAGGTTTATACTGGTTCAGGCCCTCGAGATGAGGTAATACCCTACGTCCAGTTGTGGTGTATTTCCTTTGAGGATGTATGATTGTGATCTTGGTGATTCTAATGATTCTGCCCTCAGGGGGCACCTTGCCTTCCCTTATATACTGGGGGACAGGGTTACAAAGTTGGAGTCCCAGTCAAACTATGACCACGGGTCGCGCCCGTACGGCGGCTGGGTTTTGCGCATAATCATCAGTTTCGTACCAACGGGCTACCGTGTCCCCACGTGCTAAGCCCGGGGCGTTGTCGAGCCCACGAGGCCGTGGTGGCGCCCCTCTGCGCGGTGCCCCGGGCCCCAGCGACTCCGGTGCCCCGTCTGGCTAGCCTCAGGATCGGTTTTTCCGGAGGTAGGGGGTGAAATGCTTATGCGTGATCTTTTCCTCCGCACGGTCGCGACCGCGAGGACGCCTTCGGGAGGTGGTCGACGCCACGATTCGTAGCATGGAATGGACAAAGGAACGAGCCAAGTACTATCACAATTCACTGTGTGCAGGTTAGACCCTTCCCCGGCAGGCTTAAGTAGGGCGCTCGGGGGCATGGAGGGCCCCCGGGCCCCGAAAGACGGCCGCGGGCGGAGTCAGAAGGGGACTAGTGTCTTCCTCGGATTCGTCGGACATCGGCTCCACAAGGTGCTCGCCGCGGTCGAGGAACCCTGCCTTCGTTGCAGCGGTCTCGGCCACGGCTTTCCGCGCCTCCTCGCGAACCACCATGGCTTCCTCAACATTTTCACAACCAGATGTGGCGCGATTACCCGGACAGCATCGCCTTGGCGAGTGCAAGTCCGGGGAAGTCATCCTGATTCATCCTATATTTCCAGCCCGGGTCTCCGGTTCCTGGGCACATATCCACCGTATTACAGCCGGGACCCTGCGTCCCCTCGTTTCTACAAGACGTGGCCCTGTTCCTGCCCGGAGTTGATCCCGGCCGAGCAACAGGGCTAGGGGCCACTGTCGGCGAAACGGGATTGGGATTCCCACATACCCCGGGGATGCGTGGGTCTTCGGCCACGTCAGCTCCTCCAGGGCCACATTCTGCACCGACGACGGCCGGCTACAGCCTTCTTCCGGTCAAGTCCCGGGGGCCCGAGGACATCCTCGGTCTCGGGTCTCGCCCCCGTGCCCGGGGCCTCAACTTTGGTTCCGGGGCACGCCCCCAGGACACATATCTGGGACTTCCCGGGCCCGGGGCCCATAGCTCCCTTCCCGGGGCACGCCCTCGGGACACATCACTGGGATTTCCCGGGCCCGGGTCTCGCGCCCTGGTCCCGGGACGCTCCATGGTCGGGCCCCGGGTCTCGCTGCCCGGTCCCGGGGCCCACAGGCTCCATGCCCGGGCCCCGGATCTCGTCCCCGGTCCTGGGAAGCTCCGTGCCCGGGCCCCGGGTCACATCCCTGGTCCTGGGAAGCTCCGTTCCTGGGCCCCGGAACTCGTCCCCGGGCCCGGAGCTCACAGGCTCGGCCTCGGGGTGCACCGGGACGTTCCCAGGCCCCGGGTCTCGCCCCCCGTCCCGGGACTCACAGGCTCGGTCCCGGGGCACGTTACAGAGACATCCCTGGTCCCAGGCGCCGCTCCCCGGGCCCGGGACTCACATTTTCCGTCCCTGAGGAGCTCGGCGCATTGTGTGCGTGGAGGGCTCGATGAGCTCTCTGCCCCGGGCACGAGGTTGACTCGAGCGGACCAACTCTCCAACTACCTGCATTAATGACGAGGCGACGGGGCGTGTCACCCCTGTTGCCTGCTCTGCCATGCGTGGACGTGTCATGATGGCCCCCCGTGGACACACGACCGTGCAGTCAGAGACTTTTGACTTCGGCGGCGACGGCGTGCGCCGTCACATCCTCACGACTTAGCCGCCTGCAGCAGACCAACTCCGGCGTGGGCGTAGCAGGCGCACGTGTGCAACAGGAGAAGTCTCCAGAAAATCTCTCTCCGTGTACTGGGCACTGTGGACTCCCCTTGATCGATAAAAGGAGGATCCGAGCCTACAGCAAGGGACTTCGATCTTCTCCTGGTCGAGGTCTTGGTCTTCGGCTTCAGCTTGAGTTAGTCTTCTTCTTCTTCGAGTCCGGCTTCCGGTAGAGCTTCCCGGGCTGATGAACTCCTTGTAAGAAGCATACCACATTCATCTCCCACATAGAAACACACACAGGAGTAGGGTATTACGCCTCCGTGCGGCCCGAACCTGTCTACTTCTCCTGTCTCCTTGTGTGCCATCTCTCAGCCCGGGCTCCCGGGCCCGAGCATCTATCATCTCCCAGACGCCGCTGTCGTCATGTGAACAACTCCCCTGGCCGAACTCAAAAGGGGGGTCTCCAGACTCCCCGCGGTTGGAGTTTCCTCCTCCGACAACTGTTGATCCTTATAAGGATATATCCTCAATACCTGGTAAATAATGCAGATACCCGAATGTATACACCCGACTGTAGGCTTAGCATAAAGCATATCTGATTATTTAATTGGTTTCTGTGAATAGCACCTGCACTGTGATTTTAACACAGTCAGCAAGCGGCTCAATAGAGCGTGCTAACGAGAAACTCATATCTTTAGTCTACTACCAAATAAGCTGGCCTAAACCAACCTACCTAGCGCAGCCCTATAAAAGTAGCATCCCTCGCATGTCAGGATGAGTACTCCAGCATCGGTAACCACAATTAGCCAGAGGAATCCTTGTCCGCAAGCCTTTTCGACTTATGTTCTAGATGCAGCATGATTGCCACAGATGCCTGAGTAGATATATTACAAGATCTGCTTGCCCTCCTCAGGCGTGACGCATTGCATGAGAATTTCGGATGCGCTTTGACGATATAGGTCTTCTTTGACATCGGCAAAGCCGAATAAGGTACCCGAACGTCGCATTAGCATAGGATTTAACTGGCGACCCTCATGGGGCATACCCTACCTAACAGAATTATAGCCAAATAAGTTACCCGAACCTTGCATTAGAATAGGATTCAATTGGTGACCCTCATGGGGCGTACCCAACCTGGCAGAGTTGTGACCAAATAAGGTACCCGAACCTAGCATTAGCATAGGATTCGGCTGGCGACCCTCATGGGGCGTACCCTACCTAGCCGAGTTGTACACGAGCCCCGACTGGCACCGAAGGTCGGTTATATTAGCCGAATAAAGTACCCGAACCTCGCATTAGCATAGGATTCGGCTGGCGACCCTCATGGGGCGTACCCAACTTAGCGGAGCGGTACCCGAGCTTCGACTGGTGCCAGAGGTCGGTTGTTAGCCGAATAAGGTACCCGAACCTCGCATTAGCATAGGATTTGGTTGGCGACCCTCATGGGGCGTAACTCACCTAGTAGAGTTGTGACCGAATAAGGTACCCGAACCTAGCATTAGCATAGGATTCGGCTAGCGACCCTCATGGGGTGTACCTCACCTAGCCGAGTTGTAACCGAATAAGGTACCCGAGTCTAGCATTAGCATAGGATTTGGCTGGCGACCCTCAGGGGCGTACCTCACCCAGCTGAGTGGTACCCGAGCTCCAACTGGCGTTGGAGGTCGGTTTTTAGCCCACACACGAGTCCCGACTAGTGCGAGTACTCGGACAATGGCTCTCGTGGAGCATTCCAAGTGATTCTTGAAGCGTCGCACTCCAAGTGTATCTTGGCAGACTGGTCCAGCCCTTGAGCGTAGGAGATAGGCTCGTAGCCCTGAGTTCCTATTACGCGTATCCGGAACTGGCCCTGCATTATAAACATATCGGATGAGTAGCATCTGATGATGAAAACAATCACCCGAAGAAAATTTATGTATTTTACAATATATGTAAATATGTGTTCCTCCTCTTATTGATATTAGTTTCCCCGAGTAGCTGACCCTTTACGTTTAAGCACTCTGCCCGACTAGTCATAGCCCCCTAGCGTCAGGAGTTGGCTCATGGCTCTTTCCCAGACACGCGTTTTGGGTGACTTGAGTTCGTCTTTCATGGAGCAAATTTTCACGGATCGGAATTTATGCTACTCGAGTATTTTTGCAATCATTAAGAGAAAAACAGAAAAATGTGCAGCTTGTACACCTATTAGGTGTAAGCAGCTGAGGCATTAGCGAGGCCGAGTGAGGAAATATTTATCAAAAAGCGACTTAGCTGTTCGGTATTTGGGAGTGGGGATGCCATCCTTGCATTTGGGCTTTTGAGCCCCCGAGCATGTCACTTGTTCTAATAATCTTCAGTTGTAGGAGGTCGAAGACGCTTGTGACCGACTGCCACAATGAAGTCGTCCAACTTGCGTTTGTGGTTCTGTAACGACCCGTTCTTCATCTCCTTGCTGGAATTCGCTTTCTGAATTCAGACTCCTCTCCTATCCCGTTCAGCTGTGCCCCAGTTTGTCTCTCCCCGGCCAGCTGACTGCCTTTCTCCCTTGTGCCAAGTAGATTCCTACTCAGCTTCAAAGCCTTGCCCTCTACCCTTGCCCACTCGGTCGTCTTTGTAGCCGAGTAACCCTTGAGCTTGCCGACTACCCTGTCAACCAGTTCTGTTTCGCCGCCCTGTCTTGCCCCGGTCTGGTCAAGCTCACGACACCTTGCCTTGTCACCCGTCGTGCTGTCTCATTGCCTTACCAAGTTGCACCACAGCCATGTTCTCAATGCTCCTCCCGTTGGACGCCGACTGCCAAAGTGGTGACATAATCTAGCCTTCACCTGCCCACAGCCCCGCTCGGACCAACGGACAATAACCGCTGGACCTCAAGAACCCGCTTGGACCAACGGATAGTCAGAGGCTCTGTCAGCAAAGCACCACTAACCCGTTCTTGCCACGACCAGAGTGTCCCATCGTCGCTACAGTGTATACCACCTCCACCGGCCGCACCTAATCCCTAAGTCAAACTCTGCCTTGACGTCGCATCGCCCGGACAGCTCGCTGTGACCTTGTCAGCTTATTGTGACTCCTTTTCTCTCCATCGCCCCTGCACCGCCGTGTCCCAGCTTCGCGCCGGCTATATAAAGCCATCCATGCCTCCTCTTTCTTCTGTTTTGCAACCCATCCGTTTCTGCCAAACCGCCATCATCAGCTTCATAGCTAAATCGTCATCTTCCTTCTCCCCAGCCCCCCCTGAGCCGTCTCTGCTCCTCGAGCTCCATCGCCGCCGCTCATCGCCGAGCCTACCATCCGGAGTTCCTAACTGGTGAGCTTTGTCGCCCCATCCACAAGTTTAACTCAGCCGTCTACGATAAACCTTCATCCATCTGCCATCCATCCTCAGCCGACTGCTACCTTTCTGCAGCCGACTGCCGCGATGTTCTTTTCCCAGTGTTTTACCTCTTTTCAGCTTGTCCGTAATTATCTTTTCTGCTTGTTTAGATCCTGAACCGGTGGACGACCTAGAAGCTGTCTTAGCCGAGGAAGATCTTCCGCTGGTACAAGGCAAGCCTCTTTGATCATATTGTCTCCTATATGTGCAAAATTATGTTGTTCGCAAAATATGCATGCTTAGTTTACACTTTAAAATGACCGGCCTCGGTCTGCAAGCGCAACCGACGGACCCTCCCAGTAGTTGCACTTCTTTTGGTAGGATATTGATGTGTTTCTCCTTTGATAGCCCCACAAATGGCACGTTGGCATTATATCCTTTGGGTATGAATGCCGAGTAGAAGAGCTTAGCCCTGCAGCGCTTGTGTTGTCGTTTGGGAAACAGTGGTTTTACTTAACTATTTGAAAACCCGGTACTCTGCGTATTGGCGTGTTTGAGAAGAAGATGAAAGTTTGTGAAAACCTTGGTGTACAGAGACAGTGCCTGTGTGGCCTGGCTATGTATTATCGATAAGGACCGTTTCCTTTGGGAATTGCATCCGAGCATTTTACAGTGCGACCAAACGAGTAGTGTGGGCCGCCCCTGGCCGAGTAAATTGTAGGTTTAGGGAAGTCTGGTGCCGACTGGAGTGGACTCATCTGAGTTGTGGCTCATGAGCCCTGGTGCTGATGGTGGTTGGTGCCGACCTGAAGCATTGATCCTGTGTGGATCCTTCGGCTGGCATTGGATAACCCTAGACTGGCTTTGGAAATGGACTTGTCACAAACTTCCGGTACAGGCCAGTACTCGGTGTCAGTTTTGTGTCGTTTGGGTAAAGCGTGCAACCTCTGTAGAGTTTAGCTGAACTGTTCGAACAGCCGTGCCCATGGTTACGGGCGATGTAAGGTGATTCCCATAGCGTAGATTTGATTGCCAGTGATTTATGAAATGGATTGTTGGGAAGGGAATCGTGACTAGAGTTTGCCGAGTGGCAAACGGAAGGCCTGTGTGGCCAGAAACGGGTCTGTGTGACCCGAGGTGTTGAAGCACCATAAACAAGTGTGTGAAAAGTTAACAGGAGTAAGTCTTCGGGTTGTAGCCAGAAGACGATAAAGAGCAGGCTCCCGGGTTGTAGCCAGGGCAGCAAAGTTTGAGCTAACTGGTTGTAGCCAGTGTAGCGTATATAACCGGTTGTAGCCGGAAAATGTTAAAAGAGGCAGCTGAGTTTTGGTTGTAGCCAAGTCTCAGGGTCAACGGATGGTCGGAGCCATTCGGACAAACAGCAGACCTAAGGAGTGGTCGAAGCCACTCGGGTGACCGCCGAGTTGTGTTGTCACTCGGATAATCACCGGAAGATGAAAATGGAAATACATGATTCGTAACTATATGTGGTGAGTTGTTGAAAAGCAACTTGCGGAATGGATCGAAGCGTGAGCTTCTTTCCGACAACTAAAAATTTGACACACTAGCATTTGACAAGCAAAAGTGTTTCTAAAGGCTGCTTTCGCAAATAAGACTCATAGCCCCTTTTGTCTGACCGACATGGCACTTTTTCTCGGCTTGCTGAGTACGAAAGTACTCACCCTTGTCTCTATATATATATACTAGGTTTTGAAGAAGAAGACGAAGACCCGACTGCTGCCGAGTTCTTCCAGGACCAAGCCGACTACGAGGACTTCTGAGGTTTTGGACCTAGTTCCCAATCGAGCCTGTGGTGTAGATGTGTTCTTTTGCCGAGTAGTTTGTCCCTGCTTCCGCCCTGTCTGTGTTGTATCTCGCTAGTTCGCCCTGTTCTTGTTGTTGTCCATCTGGGGCCTGTCCTAGATGGAAACCTTTGTATGTATTATATGTACTCTGTTATGTATCTAGTGTCTAGTGTACTCTGAGTTTGTATCACCGATGACTATGTGCGTATCCGACTACTGATCCAGGGATCGGGTACTGTTTGCACATGGTGGGCTTCCGCCTTGGTGGAGGCGCCATAGGTTCCCAGCCTTAGTCAGGGCTGCATCATCGGTGTCCTTTTGCTTCTTCTGTCAGGGTGCCTTTTTGTCATCGAGGGCCTTAGCAACAGCGTCGGCTGAGTCGGCGTATTTGTTCGCCATGTCAAAAAGAACCTTGACAGAAGCGGGAGGTTTTTGAGTGAACTTGGCAATGAACGAGGGGTCTTTGTGTGGAGGCCATGGGCCCCGGGTACCTCATCACAAGTATATGGGCCACTCGAATAGAGGATGGGCTGAGTCTTGTAGTTAGAGATATATTAGCACCCGGTAAGCTTTGCCTTGTATAATAAGGAATGTACAGTCTTAGCCGGGTAAGATTTATCTCTAAGAAGGAAATCCCTTGGCCGTATCCGGCTGGGATTCCTATCCTGTACCCCGGCCCCCCAGTATATAAGGGGAGGCAGGGCGCCTCCCGAGGGCAACGAACAACACAGAAGATCATTGATCGACATAACTCCTCAGAGGAATAACACCACAACTGGACGTAGGGTATTACCTCACATTGAGGGCTTGAACCAGTATAAAATCTCTTTGTGTTCCTCTGCAATCCACCGAGTTTCCCCCTTGCTGAGTAGCCCTATAGTTCTATTGCCGGTGTAAAACATCGACAGTTGGTGCGCCAGGTAGGGGCTCCGGCGAGTTTCACATTTACAAGCTCGATGGATCCAGCAACCAGAATCGATGGCGACAAGTTCTCCCCTGGAGACATAATGTCTTTCGGAAGCCTCGATTTCATCGTCGACCAGATCGGCAACCTTACCTTGGCCGAAGCAGATTCAATCCAACCGGCCGAGGAGCCAGCCGACGTTGCGCCAGTCGGCCCACAGGACGCCACAATCTCCTTCAACGATCTACTGCAGCAGTCCTTCACTTCGCCGAGCATTGGGACAACTCTCTCCTTCGGCATCCAACTTGCGCTATGCCTTGAGCCAGCCTGAGTTGGGCCAAGAACAGGAGAGATCATCAATTTCCCACACGGATTCGGTGACGCTGCGGATCTACATCCCGCGCAGCAGACCTGATCTCTTGCGATTCAGTTTGGACATGGCCAAGCGCCATTTTAGATTGGATCTAGAGAGGTCGGAGTCATTCTTACTCCGATAAACTACTCGGAGTCCGACTCCAAGTTGGATAACGGTTCGAACGCTAGTTCGGACTCCAGTTTGGCGAGTTTTCTCCACCCCCGCGAGATCTTCATGGCTTCAACACCACCACCCGAGGTGCGCCGACTACAAGAGGAGCAACAGGAGGAGGCGCGCCGACTGCGACAACAGGAGGAGGCTGACCGCGAGGCTCGCAATGATGAGCTATGCAAGGCTGGGTGAGTAGCTCAGCAGTAGATTCTCCAGACTAAAGTCGGCGATCACGACGTCTTCGTCACGCCACAACAAAATGTCGTGGCCACTACAACCTTGCTGGACACGCTCCAGCTCGGGCCTGATCACTAGGCCACCCCAACTATCGCCAAGATCAAGGCGATGATTACGGCTGCTGCCTGCCAACAACAACAACAGTAGTCGGGTGACACCATAGTACCGACTAACCGGTCGAGATCTCCAGCGGCGGGTTCATCTACATCAGCACGGCACCGGGCGGCCGGCTCATGTCGGCCACGCGAGGAGTCAAGGCAAACGTCACTCGGTGTCGATGTTTTACACCGGCAATAATATTATGGGGCTACTTGGCGACCTGGAATTCGATGGATTGCAGAGGAACACAAGAGAATTATACTGGTTCAGGCCCTCGATGTGAGGTAATACCCTACGTCCAGTTGAGGTGTTATTCCTCTGAGGTGGTTTTGCGATCAATGATCTTGCGTGCCCTCATGGGGCGCCCTGCCTCCCTTTATATACTAGGGGACAGGGGTACATGGTAAGGATCCCAGTCGGATACGACCAAGGGATTTCCTTCTTAGAGATAGAATCCTATCCGACTAAGGCTATGTTTCCTTATTATACAAGGCACAGCCTGCCGGGTGCTATCTTATCTCTAATTACATGGTCTGGCCCATCCTCTATCCGAGTGGCCCATGTGCTGGTAATGAGGTACCCGGGGCCCATGGCTCCCACAGTAGCCCCTGAGACCTTCATAGTTGAGTCACAGCTGATGCCGAGTGCTCATCCTCCACGGTGAAGTCTTCCCGAGTGCTCTTTGTCCGAGTAAGTCTTCCCGAGTCCTGCCTCATGTCAGCTGGCAACGAGGCTATGAAGGGCTTCATGTAGATATATGAATAGTGTGCGCCGAATAGGCGCACCTATTAGGTGTAGCCCCCGACTTTGTGCTTAATTGTGAAAACAATTAAACATAAAGTCAAAGATCTTTAACCTGGAAGTCTTTCCCGAGTAGATTACTTTGGGTATTTGCGACTCTTCGGTATCATGTCAACCGGAATAAACTTTATAGTCTTGCCGAGTAGAAAACTACTCGTATATAGGACTCTTCGACTTCATGTCAGTCGGAATATGAATTTATAGTCTTTTCCGAGTGACGTCCCACTCAAAAGCTAGACTCTTCCGCCTCATGTCAGCGGGAATAAATATTTATAGTCTCTCCCGAGTAGTGCACTACTCGAAAGTTAGACTCTTCAGCGTCATGTCGGCTGGAATAATGTTGCTCATGGCAACTGATGGCCACGCATGTAGGCCGAGTACCACTTTATGAAAATAAATCCATTACGTGGTCAGGTGTACTCGAGAAAGATACCTGCATCTCCAATTTTAATGAAGACCAGCCTGTGATCCTTGTAAGGATATATCCTCGAGACCTGTGAGATAAGCAGATACCCAAACATATACGTTTAGCAATAAGGCTCTCATGAAGCGTATTCGCTTACCTCATCGGTTCCTGTTAGTAGCACCAGCGCTATAATTTCAACTCAACCTGCAGGCGGCCCACATGGAGCATGCTACTGTAGGAACTCATATCTTGTCGGCCCAATACCGACTGTGCAGGCCTGGGGCCCATCTAGTCGGTACAGCTATAAAAGACGGGGAGAGAGAAAAAGATTCCGTCGTCTTCCCCAAATCGGCCAATCTCTTCGTCTTCCACCTTCGCGCCTAACTTTTCGCCTCCCGCCCGGCTAGGGTTAGCAGCCGCTGTTCCCCACCCGGACTCGGGCGATTTCAATCCTCCTCGTTTATTCCATGCCCTCGATTTGCTTTCCCCCAAATCTCACCACCTCCAGTCATGCCGAAGGCGACGAATCTTGCGGGTGCGCCAGGGAGTTCTTGGCCGATCTCAGATTGTGGCTCGGTGAAGCTGAGACGGCTGGAGAGCGAGCTGAAGTTGCCCAGCCAAGAAGTGATCCGTTGGCGGTCGGCGAGGGATGAGTCGATCCCCAACCCCCGGCCTGGTGAAACGGTAGTTTTCGCCTCTTTCTTTGATCAGGGCTTGTGTCTTCCGTCTTCTGATTTCTTCCGCCGCATCCTTGATTTCTACGGGCTGGAGTTGGTGCATTTAAATCCCAACTCAATCCTCCAGGTCTCCATATTTGTTACTCTTTACGAGTGCTTTCTGGGTGTTGAACCCCATTTCATCCTCTTCCGACACCTGTTCCATGTCAAGCCCCAACCTTCCAAGAGTAATATCAGTGTGATTGGAGGGGCTGGTCTTCAACTGAGGAGCGATGGGAAGAAAACGTATATTGATTTGCCCTTGAAATCTTCTCTGAAGGGCTGGCACAAGGAGTGGTTTTATTGCGCCGATCTGGCTCCTTCCTTGCGCCCGTTTACCGGTATGCCGCCGGCGGTGTTGCCAAGATGGTCCTCGGAGCCAACCTTTGAAGAACTGGGCCAGGCACATATATTGCTGACGAAGATAGATGACCTCAAGAGGGCTGGCTTGACAGGGCCGTGGGTGGCTCGTCGTTTTCTGACGAGGCGCGTCCAGCCGCTGAAGTTGAGAAGCGCTTTTGGCTGGGCCTTCAAAGGTAAACACGATCCCGACCGAGTGAGCAACGAGACGGCGGACAAGGGGGCAGTGACTGATACCTTGTTCGGCTACTTCTCCGAGGGGTGGTTGCCACCGAAGATGATAACCGCCGGGTTGCTGCTTATAGCTTCATCCGGCCGCGGACCAAGGTTAACCTTCTACTTTCTTCTGTGGTGAACGCCTGTGGAACGGTGATTGTTCAACCTTGCGTGATGGTATCTCGTCGACTGGCTTGTAGTGGCATGAGGAATTCGATGAAGACTCATGTCCATTGTCAGCGGTCGCGTCGAAGAAGAGGCCGAAAGTCCCTCTGCTGCCCACCCGACTCTAAGAGAGCGGGAAGAAGCCGATTTTATATCGGGGGCGAGGCGGGGCCATGACAACGCGCGCCGTGAGCGGCAGCTTGAAAATAAAGGACACCGCTGCCACAACGCCCACGCGGTCGAGTCCTAGCTGAGACCGTGCAGGTTCGGGCCCACGTTCCGTGCTCGGCAGCAGCGCCACCAAGGGGCCGGCTAGAGCAGAGGCCACTTGGGCGAAGGAACCCGGGCCAACCCATACCAGAGTCGGGGCCGACCAGGCTGAGACGCCTCCGCCGTCGATGACGTTCACCGACCGGCCGACTGCCGACGCTAGCGCTTCACCGGGGGGCGGGGCCGCCCAGCAGTGAAGCTGAGGTTCTCCAAGAGGTGTGCTACTCCGGGTCCTCTGTAGTCATTGTATGTTAGAGTAATGTCCTGATGTCTTGCTTCGTCATGCAGGAAGCGGGCCGATATCGATCTCAAAGAGATTGACCCGTCTGCTCCACTTGATGAGCCTGCCCCAGCCGAGCCAGCGGCGGTGAACACACCTGTTGACCGGCGGCAGCCCGGTTGCTGAGACCAAGGTGGCTCCGACTACAGGGCCGCTGCCACCACCCGACCAGGAGGTGGCTGTTGAAACTGAAGCCCCAGCCCCTGAGGCGCCGTACGTTGCGGAAGCGGGCGGACGAGCCCCTAAGCCGGTCCCTGAAATCGTAGGGAAGCGGTCTGCTTGAGGCCAGGACCCCTCCCGTCTGTTTATCACATCCCATCGCCGCCCTCCCCACCGCCGAATCCCATCTGCCTCGATTCAAGCTCTACCCCACGTATTATTTATTGCTCTTCCCCACCGACCTTTACTGGACCACTCGCACGGTTACCGCCTAAAGCTTCACTCGATTGAATCGTGCAAGGAGAGACGCGAAACCTGTTCGCCGCGCCATCAGCGCCCAAGGTCCGATATGATTCTTTTAGTAAAGGCTCCAAGCAATCTTCTTGTTTTATTTTGACTCGTCGTCGGTTGTTCCTTGTTCCCGAGCAGAAGCTCGTCGACCCCAACAGCATACGAATCCTGTCAATGGCTCCACCACCTCGCGAATTGCAGCAACTCCGGCAGAAGCCGAATGGAGGCCGTCACACGAGAGTGAGCCTGGCTGAAGAGTGTCCAAATCACTCAGGGCAAGAGACATGGGCCCTTAGCAGAAATCAAGTAAAATTCCTCGAATATCTTCCACTGAACCAGTTATGATATTCATCCAGCCCGTCGATCCACTGCCCGGTGTTATATGAACGTGAGCTCTTGCAAATCTGTGTGCAAACCTCGAAAGCCAGTTAAAACGAGCAAAGGGAACGTAGCTAAAGTGAGTGTCTAAAGCCAAGGCCAGCTTGAACAGGCAGGCCAATCCGCGAAGCCAACACCCGAGCTTACCGGAGAATCCGAGTTGAGTTTAAGGCCGTCGTCAAGCTCGTGAGGACGAAGCTAAGAAAACCGTGCCCGTGGGAGCCCTACGAAAGTAACTCTCAACCCGAACTGTGATCTCAGACCAACCATAGGTTATCTGTATAGCCGAATTTACAAGCCTACTTGCCGGGCCATCCACGCATTAGAAGGAACTCCATGCCCCAGATCGTCTACACGGAGAGAAAGTTAAAACCTTATCATGTCACGGACCTCTCGGTCCGTGAAGGGCTCCATACCTGTAGATCCCCGCCCATGCAGCTGTAGCAGAATTCCTCAATAATGTGTCGAGGACGCGCAGTCCTTGAAAAACTCGGACGAGCGGTGCCCCGCTGGCCCAGACCCTAGCAATGACCAAGCCACTACCGAGTGACATTAGCCATCGGGGATTGATTTTCAAGAGACGACGCCCCAGGAACACTTGAGCTATCCAACAGCAAAGCCGAACTGCTAATAATTACTCGGGACCTTGTCGTTAAAGGCAAGCAATTATCTAGTATATAAGCTTTATACGTCATGTGTAAATATTGTGTCGTGCCACCAACTTATCACCGGTTTTCATTAGCTTTACCCGACCTGTACATGCACCGGTTAGTCATTAAACTTGATAAACTTCGAGTAAATCTATACTCGCGAAAGCATCAGTCGCAAGCTTCATAACGGGCGTGAAATAAAGCTTGTATGTATACAGAACACATATACATGCAGCCCCGACTCACTACTCGGTTGAAACAACGTCTAGTGAGGTCAAAAAAAACCTTACACATGAAAATGTAAAACTCAGTATAACAAGGAACCTAGCTGTTCTTACTTGCCATGAATTGGTGATAAGGACCTCTAGTCCTTTGTCTTCCACGTCTGTAGGCGCCTGCCGTGTGACTCGCTAATTAATAACGGCCCTTCCTAGTATGGATAATTGTGCCTTCCTTTTGTTGTATCTTCCTTATAGAACGAATCCCCGACCAAAAAGGCCCCAGTTCCACGACATTGCGATTGTGTGTAACGTTACGCAGCCTTAAAACCTGCCGACGATGTTGCGTCGCTCTCGCTTTCTTCACATTCTAATATTTGATTCATCGGGGGTGATCGTCTTTCGAGTAAGCTTCCGACTCCGAGATAATTTCCCGAAACCTGTTTTATCTCTAGTCGTGAGCATGCCTCTAAACCGAGACCTCAGAAAACGGATTCCTCTTATTCTCTCTACTAACGTTCTGATTAACCAAAACGATAATTCTATTACCTCTCTACCGACCCCATTGTTTAGTCGGTTAATATCCTGGCCTTGAGCCTTGT
>RYFJ01003099.1:0-107055 GCA_003991445.1 Oryza meyeriana var. granulata | reverse complement strand
TCTTCCGTAGGCGACGGCTCGGTCCACTCTTCACCTCAGGCCGCAAATCGGTCTGGCAAGCCGGGAGTCCGCGATCACGTTGGCCATCAACGCCGATGTCAAACCAGTTACCTGCGCCCATTAATCCCATTTGTTTTCGCGCTGCCATCGGGGATGAACTCGACGCCGGCTACCCGGGAGGCGTGCCGGAAGAAGTACCACACAAACCTACCCGCCTGGTAGAATTCCATGGACAGGTCCTGGGGCCTCTGTTAAATTTCTATTCTGCGCAGCGCTCTTTTCATGGATGTTATTATGATAAGTTTAACGCCGGAAAAAGAAGATCCACCTGCACGTTGTCGGAACTATCCACATGTTTGTAACTTATATTATCATGACTATCGCGACTCACTCGCATTGCCTAAGTCTCTTCACGGAGACAGGCGCCATCTACACCCACAAAACACATCACGCCACAATATACTTGTTCTCAGAAATGTAAAATATGTACCTCACATCAAGTGCCTACGTTGCAAGCCGAAAAATCTCCAGCACCATCCACGGCCAGTTGGGAGGTCAGACGAAAGACGAGGCTGCATCTCAATTGGACACCCGTACACGCTTACGTCTCCACACACCATGGAAAAAAGATCGGGAGAACGCGGAAAAAAACAAGGCAGGCACCCGAACCCCGACCGCGTATGTCGGGACGAACGACCAGACTACGTCGATTGGCCCCTCCGCAGCGCGACGATGCTCTCGACTCGCCAGGGGCGGCACCTCTGGGCGAGCCGGCCTCCACCCGCCATCGATCCCGTGGGCGGCGGCATCATCCTCTTCACCCGCTCCATACCACAGCGTCGTCATTCGAGGCGCCGCCAGCGGCGGAACCGCACATCCCCGTCCGTCCAGCTATTCCACGGCCGTACCACGCCGGCCGAGGGCGCCAAGAAAAACCGGCACCTCAGTTGAATACTGGGCAGGACGTGATAGCGGAGAAGGAAGAGCCCAAGCCAGGGAGTAGAAGGCGGTGCGCGCAGCGGGCGGGGAAGCCTCGAGGCTCTGGGCGCAAAACAGCTAAACGGCAAAGGCAGTAGTCCCAACTCAGCAATGCGGAGAGAACCGAGGCGTAGGGGAGGGCTACCGTCCGCTGCTGCTTATAGTCTCCGGAGAACCGGTGCTGCGAGCGCGCCCCGACTCCGCCATTTACGGCCCTCGATGGCCGCACCGGAAAGTGCGCAAGATCTGCCCCTCGCCAGCGGTTATCCGCGCCAAATACGACGGCGTCGCCGCCCTCGTTCCCTGCTAAAGCCTGGTGTGCCCCGCGCCTTTCGTATTCCCGCGAGAGTATGGCCCTGTTCCTGCCCGGAATAAAAGCCTCCGGCTATCGAGCAACAGGCCCAGGTGGCCGCTTTGTCGGAGCGAAACGGGAAATGGGTCCCAATTCCGGGGAACATAAGGGCCTTCGTCCATATCAGCCCCG
Source organism: Oryza meyeriana var. granulata (assembly GCA_003991445.1). Lineage (NCBI taxonomy): Eukaryota > Viridiplantae > Streptophyta > Magnoliopsida > Poales > Poaceae > Oryza > Oryza meyeriana. Next base: position 105,593 of record RYFJ01003099.1, on the reverse strand, counting down.
GGGCCCACTTTCTGTGCAAAAAACAAGACTGGCCATCGCTGGTTATCTCTAAGCGCCTGAGGTGCGGGCGCTTGCCCGGTGGCCGGACGCTCGGTCCTCGGCGCTCACGCGCGCGGCCGCCGGCGCGGAGACCGCTCCGAGCTGGCCATCACCAAACCACCGCATTTATGGTGACCGACGGCGTGGTGACATGGGCGCTCACCGTCCCACCCCCGAGACCCTGAGCAGTCAGAAGACTGTTTGACTGAGACGAGCTCCTTTCTTCCACCTCCTCTGCATTACAGTTATGCTCGCGTCACATTCGCCACGACTTTAGCCGCCTGCAGCGGCTGCTCTCCGAGGCGAACCGACCCGCCGTGCTGGCACAAACTCCGGCATGGTGTTGTCACAGGCGGACAGGGGCACGGGACGCTCCACCAACTCCGCGTGGCCGCCGCAGGCGGAGGGGCCACAGGAGAGCTCACCGGAAAAATGATCTCCCCCGCGTGGCACTGTGACTCCTCTTGAAGCTCTAAAATGAGGAATCCTGCCGAGATGAGAGGGGGCAGAACCAACGTTGATGCAATAGACAACAAGACAAGCCTTTTACTGTTCTTCTTCCCCAAGCTCTCCCGGATTAAGCCCCGCGCGTGAACCTGTGTAACACAATCATACACGTTCCCCACATAGCAACACACAGGACCGTAGGGTATTACGCTCCGGCGGACCGAACCTGTTAAATCCTCTCGCCGTCCTCTGTCTGGTCAGTGCCATTGTTTCTCGTCTTCTCCAACGCTCGTACACCTGAGAAAACAGCTCCCCTGCCGAACCTCAAAAGGGGGGTCTCCCGACTTCCCGCCGTCGAGGCTTCGTCCTCCGACAACTTTCTTATCTTAATCAATCATAATCATTTTCTATTTAATTCCATCTCTCTTCTTGATCTCCCTGAAAAAACTGCCCGAAATTTTGACAATGTTGACCAAGAAAAGCTTATTTAAAGAATGGATGCGTCAAATAATTATTTTAACATAGACCATGACCGGCCCAGTATTAAGGCCCCGATGGACTAAGGCCCGATGCACTAAGGTCTAACATCTTAACATCAGATTATTTTGGCCGCTATCTCCTGCAGTGGAGGTCGTGGTCTATTTTTATAATAAGTTTTTGGCATGGTTTATTCTTGAAATAAATTTTTCAAAAATAAATCAAAGTTTATCATAATGAATTTTGAGAGAAGCTCAAGGATACCGTATTTGGGACAGATAGAGTATAACAATTATATACAACAATTCCCAATTCATCTACCCTACCTATTGTGGATATTCAGGCATGTACTGAACACCATACCAGGTCACGCTATTCCTCTGGTGGTCTACACTCTACAGTGTGGAGCAGGTCCCAACCACAGTGGCCGCATGTATCAATCAATCTTGCGTCCCGTCTCCGATGAATCCCTTTAATGTAATCTGTACCATGTGTACTCTAATGTTCGTGAATCGCGAGGACGAGGTCAAGGTGACAGGAGCGCCCTCCGCAGATTACACAACGGGCAACGCGGGGAGCTCCCGCTGCAATGCCATCCTGCCTCGCTCAAGCTCCTCCCAGGCAGCTATGCTGCAAAAGCGCATGCATCAGCCGTCAGATCAGTGCCTACACTGCTACAGTAACTACTGCTGCCAAGTGGCAGAGGACGAGAGGAGCAGTGTGCTAGAGTAGGAGACCTCCCACTAGGCAAATGCAGTAGTAGGAGAATGAATCGGTACGGCTTGTTGGCCACCGTCTCCTCTCCGTGTTGTGTTACACTCGGGGGTGGGTATACGCGGGTTGGTGGATACGGCGGTAACCAAGTGAAAATCATACGAAATTTATCTTTAAAAATTTAAATTTACAATTTTTAAATCTTATGGTTTGGCCGTGCATTATTGTGGTAAGACCGCGGTTACCGTGTATATCGCGCAGTTACCATACGTGGTAAACCTTACGATATGTTGAAGCGAAAAAAAATTACGAAAAAAATTATAAAATATAGTAAAATTTCTAAAAAATTATAGAAAATTCAGGAAAAATTATGAATATCTTAAAAAAAACCAATGTAATATTGCATAACCCTGCTATCTTGTTTACACTTAAATAAAATAGAAATTATATTTCCAAACAACATCTCTTATTTTTAATTTCAATGCGAGGCTCCAAATAATTAGTAAACTCGTTATTTTTACAAACTTTTCTCCACCATATGATCCATAATTTTTTTAAATTTTTTAAAAAATTTAATTTAAATAAAATTATTTAAAATAAACCGTCGATAACTATAAAACCCTGAATCCAACGGTTTGGAGAACCGCATACCGCACGGTTTGGCCAATCCCTGCTGCCTCTGCCAAACCATGAAGACTCCCGGCCAGTTCATGCAGTCGGTCAAAGCTGCAACTTTAGCTTTGTTTACCTTCGCTCCTATACTGTCCACCGCACCCAATCCCAGAGGGGTTGAAAAACAAACCGGCCTCTGTCTCTCTCCTTGCCTAACTTCATTCTCCATCCTTATCGGCCGCGTCGTCGTCGTACGTAGTTCTTCCTCGAAGTACTCGTGCATTTCTATAGTAATACTACTGCAATCTTTACCCGACAGGAGTGTCTCAAGCAACCATGTTTTTTTTATGGATTTACGTCTTTGCCTGTACAAAATTGTGCTAGCAAAGCAATCCACGTCTGACTTGTCTATCAAATTTGATTGTCAATTTCGTCATTGTGGCAGGTAACAAGCTCTGTCCTACTTGTACTTTCTCTGCTTTATCCTGATTCGAGACTATCATGAGGCAGCTCGAGCATTTGGCCTTGAGACACGGGTAGGCAGAAGTAAACTCAACATGCATCGCATGCCTGGAAATCTAGGCGGATCACTTTAGTTTAATCCTTTGCTGAGAAGGATATTGGTATTTGGTAGGTTCTTGATCTAGTTTCAGTCCACTTCAACGACACCGTCTGCAGAATTAGCTACCAGTGAGAAGCAACTATTTTAATCGAAGTCAGCACTGATCCACCAACTAAGTGAGTTTAGTCACTCGATGCTCACCTGGAATTCACCTAAATTCTTGGCAGGTTCGTTGGTTGTTTGCCATGTTTCGTGTGTGATGTCCACAGATTAACAAGCAGTCAACCTGGCCAGACGATAATCACAAAATCACAATCTGTAATATTCGCTCAGTACTCATCACCGACGAAGGCATGCTCGCTTGCTACTGGCTAAAATACACACATATGGGAAAACTCTTTCTGCAGAAGGGGGCAGCAGTACAGCACGAGCACGGTTGGCCAAACTGTCAGTAACCACATAATTACCGTGGGTACTGTCTAAAACCGCTGGTACAGTATCAATTACCGGTGGTTTGATTTAAACAAATTTCATTTGAATTTAAATTTTTTAAAAAAAAATCTAAAAAAATTCTAGTAAGTAGTACTTAAATTATAGATCACTGTGGTGAAGAAAATTTGTGAAATTAATGAAGTTTACTTTCTATTTTGGAGCTCCGTCGAAATTTTTAAAAAAATAAGATATACAATGGTTTGAATATAATTTCTACTTATTTAAGTGTAAAAAGGATAGCACGGGTTATAAAAAAACTATGCAATATTACATTATTTTTCTAGAGATATCTACAAATTTTTCTTGAATTTTCTATAATTTTTAGAATTTTTAATATGTTTTTATAATTTTTTTTAATTTTTTCTTTTTGAGCTTCAACATCACCGCGGCTACCGTAACTATAACATACCCAGAAAAAATATATTGAAATAAATTGTGGACAATCATAGAAAAACTAATTAAGTGCTACGGCTTTGTTTCAAGACCTTTTACCTACATATTATACATAATATATATGGAGACCCATGTTTGTTTCTTTTGAAAAATCGAGCTAGAATTAGGCATTGTCATTCAAATTTTTAACAACTTTCTGAGAAAAAATCTGAGAAAATCTACCCTAGACACAGTATCCACTCTGGTGCACAACCAACCACTGTAATGTTTACTAAATGTTATCAATTCAATAAATGTCTCAAACAAATATTTTGGAGTCAGCAAAGCAGAGAATATTTTCCCCTGCAGACAGCCCATTTGATATTTTTTCCAGAATTAATTCATCATTCACCTTCTTACCAAAATCTACTAGAATCTGGGTCAGATCGTGAAACTTTTTACAGTAAAAATTTCAATGTCTACTTCACAAATCTAGGTGGAAAACGTGAAATAATAGGCCCAAGCCTTCACTGACTCAGACTAGTGCCACAGCAAAAAAAAACGTGAATTTTTTTGGCCGAACTTTGCCATTTTCTCTAGAGAAATCTATAAGTCCCACAACTTTGAATTTTGGCACAAAGCTAGCCAATACCACCTATTGCCTACATTAATTTTCCCATGATTTTACCGGCACTGTAGACAGTCAAAATGGTCAGACCAAACTAACCCTCAACCACTTCATTAACACAGCCTATGGAAACTTGTTCTCTGCTATTTCACTGCCAAGTGGGCCCAGCCGCCCTGTAGACCCCACCAGCCAGTCACAGGCGCTTCCCTAGCTCGGCCCCACCTGCAGGACACCATTGCCATGTCGTGGACAGGCGCCAGGCCGCCGGCTACACGCCCACAGAGCGGTGCCAGCGCTCCTGCCTCCGTTTTCTCGGCACGGTCGACAAAAACTCAAGCCCTCTCGCCATTGTACTCTCCTTGCCATTCTCTCTCACTTCTCCACGGAGAGCCCGAGGTGAAAACCACTGCAACGCTGAGAACGCCGCTTTCTTCCCCGGCGCCGGCAAGAAACCAACCGCCGCCATTCTTCTCTGGTGAGCTTCGCCGCATCTGAGCTACGGGAACACGACCACCCTTGGATCCCTGATCCATTTTTCCCCCCTACTTTCCCTGTCTCCTAGGTTGAAGACGCCGCGTTGTGCACTTGGCCCCGGTGACCGCCGCCATGGCATGCGTGCGTTCTCCCTAATCGAAGCAAAACTGGAGTTGATTTTTGGCCAGCCGCGTCGCCAGTCCAAGATACACCCAAGGACCAAGTAGGAAGAGCTAACAAGCCTCGAGGCCGTAGATCCAAGTCTTCTTCTTCTCCGCCAGCCGCTGTGCCCCTTTTCTGCTTTTTCTGACCACGGTGAGTTATATCCCGATTCCTCGCGTATGGAGCTACTATGGAGCATCACCGAGCTAAGGCCGATGACTCTTCTCTGCATCTTGGCCTAGATCCGGCAATCGACGAGTACCCGTGGCACTCCGCCGTTGCTGGACCTCTCCTGGAGCAACCATCGCCATTCCGGCCCTGCTGAGTGACTCAATAGCTTCAGCAAGCACCCCTGGCGCCTTAAACACTCACATACATGCATTGCTTTGACTGGATTGAGACATGGCATATGCATGCCGAACCATGCCGCCGCCTCGGACCCCCCCACCATCTCACATCGTATTCCGGTCACCATTGAGGCAAGAAAAGCACCGATAATAACGCCTGGAACCCTCTGCCTTTTTCTCTTTTGGTAGCTCAGCGAGATCTGCCCTTCTCCGCCCGTTCGCCATCGCCGCCGCTGAGAAACTCGCCGAAACCACTTCGGCCCTAGCTCTCTTTTTCTGTCTCACTGGCACCGGGACCCACCCGTCAGCGCGAGTAGCGGGCGAGGACGAAGTAAAAAAGAAATTAAAACTTGAAAGTCGAATAGCAAAAGCCACTCTGTGACATGTGACCCAAGGACCTATACGCAAATAACAGAAACTAAGTACACTACAGAAAAATCACGTCTCACACGTGGTTTTGACTATGTTGGTTTCTGAAAAAACCCGAGTACGTTTTTGCAAAAGTTGTTACACTGACCGGTGACCCCTTGTATTTTAAATCTGAGAAAAGAAATATAAATCGATAAACTTTTTTCTGCTACACTAGAAAATAGGTTTTAAATTTAAAAATTCAAATAGAAAATTCATTCTAACTTCAAATTGAGTGAAAACCAATTTTGTTGGTCTGTAATTTTATTCTCTACATTGTAAATTAAAAGGTAGCAACTCTTTTTGTACAGAAACTTGCCAAAAATTATGGAATGGAAAAAGGGTAAGAATAGGACTTTTTAACCAGAAAATCCATAAGAAAATCATATTTACTCAGAAAATGTCAAACCAATTTTGTAATTCCTAGAAAAAAAATGTATACTTTCCATTTATGAACTCATTTTGTACAGAAATTAAGCCACAAATATCAGTACATTTTATACTCTTAAAAGGACACATAAAGCTTGTAAAAATCATATCTCACAGATGGTAAGTGCAAAAAATAAAAATAATTTCACCAAAAGTATCTGAAACCAGTACCAAATCACTGCACAAAATATACATATTAGAACATTTTGCATTTACATTATTTATTGACTTTGCCTGAACTTTAAAATTTTAAATTAGAGAGAGTCTTTGGAGTTTGAGAGTAGAATTTTATTGAGGAACCTGAAGCAAACCTGAGCCAAGGCAAAGAATTACCTTTTTGAACATATTGCTCCTAATTTTTGGGATTATCAATGATTTCATTTAACTTGCATCGTTATTTTGCTATGTATTTATATAGATTGTGGGCAATGGTAATTAATCCCTTTTTCTGTATAATCCCCTTGAAATATTGATAAACCTACTGCTTGTAACACTAGGATGGGTGAACAGTACTTGTTAAGTGCTTACTATAAGGTATATACTTATATATGTGCTTTAGACATGCCTAGTTACTTATAAAATAAGTCATGGCCATCCAATTACGTTTGAAATGGAAATTTATTTACTTCTGATCAGAGACTAATATTTATGATATTTGTGAACTAAAACTGAAGAAAAACCATTTTAAAACTTGGGCAAGCAAGTGGTACACATATGTGATAGTTGTGTATCAATAGGGGAAGTGTTTGCCTGGGTTGCTTAAGGACCGAACTCAGTGTCATTACTCATGTTAAACAGTACAACCATATGTGCTAGAATGGGATAGCCATAGTGGATTAAGTTGCTTAATGTTTAGCTGTCGATGCTTTGCACCGGCAATGAAACTATGGGGCTACTCGACGAGGGTGAATTCGGTGGATTGCAGAGGAACACAGAAGGTTTATACTGGTTCAGGCCCTTGATGTGAGGTAATACCCTACGTCCAGTTGAGGTGTTATTCCTCTGAGGTGTTTGATGATCGGTGATCTTGTTGTCCTTGCCCTGAGGGGCGCCCTGCCTCCCTTTATATACTAGGGGACATGGGTACATCATAAGGATCCTAGCTAGATACGGCCAAGGGATTTCCTTCTTAGAGATAGAGTCCTATCCGACTAAGACTATGCTTTCTTATTATACAAGGCACAGCCTGCCGGGTGCTATCTTATCTCTGATTACATGGTTCGGCCCATCCTCTATCCGAGTGGCCCATGTACTAGTAAGGAGGTACCCGGGGGCATGGCCTCCACAGTAGCCCCTGAGACCTTCATAGTTGGGTCACAGCTGATGCCGAGTGCTCGTCCTCCACGGTGAAGGTTGCCCGAGTGCAGTGCCCCCGAGTACTCTTTGTCCGAGTAAGTCTTCTTCCGAGTCCTGCTTCATGTCAGCTGGCAGCGAGGCTATGAAGGGCTTCATGTAGATATATGAATAGTGTGCGCCGAATAGGCGCACCTATTAGGTGTAGCCCCCGACTTTGTGCTTAATTGTGAAGACAATTAAACATAAAGTCAAAGATCTTTAACCTGGAAGTCTTTCCCGAGTAGATTACTACTGGTATTTGAAACTCTTCGGTATCATGTCAACCACAAGAAATTTTATAGTCTTGCCGAGTAGGAGACTACTCGTACGTAGGACTCTTCGACTTCATGTCAGTCGGAATATGCGTTTATAGTCTTGCCGAGTAGAATGCTACTCGTATATGGGACTCTTCAGCGTCATGTCGGCTGGAAAAAAAGGTTTATAGTCTTTTCCGAGTGGCGTCCCACTCAGAAGTTAGACTCCTCCGCATCATGTCAGCGGGAAAAGATATTTATAGTCTCTCCCGAGTAGTGCACTACTCGAAAGTTAGACTCCTCCGCATCATGTCAGCGGGTAAAATGCTACTCATGGCAACTGATGGCCACGCATGTAGGCCGAGTACCACTTTATGAAAATAAATCCACGGTGTGGTTAGGCGTACCCGAGAAAGATACCTGCATCTCCAATTGTAATGAAGACCAGCTCGTGATCCTCGTAAGGATGTATCCTCGAGACCTGGTGGATAAAACAGATACCCAAACATATATGTTTTTGCAATAAGACTCTCATGAAGTATATCTGTTTACCTCATCGGCTCCTGTCAGTAGCACCAGCACTATAATTTCAACTCAGCCTGCGAGCGGCCCACATGGAGCATGCTACTGTAGGAACTCATATCTTGATGGCCCAGTGCTGACTGTGCAGGCCCAAGCCCATCTAGTCGGCATCGTCTCTATAAAAGTGGGGAGAGAGAAAAAGATTTCTTCATCTTCCCCAAATCAGCCAATCGCTTCGTCTTCCTCCTTCGCGCCCAACTTTTCGCCTCTTGCCCGGCTAGGGTTAGCTATTGTTGTTCCCCATCGGAACTCGGGCAATTCCAATCCTCTCCATTTGTCCCAAGCCCCCGATCTGCTTTTCCCCAAATCTTACCGCCTCCAGTCATGCCGAAGGCTTCGGATCTTACAGGTGCGCCGGGAAGTTCTTGGCCGATGTCAGATTGTGGCTCGGTGAAGCTGAAGCAGCTAGAAAGTGAACTGAAGTTGCCCAGTCAAGAAGTGATACGCTGGCGGTCGGCTAAGGGTGAGTTTGTCCTAAATCCCCAACCAGGTGAAACGGTAACTTTCGCCTCTTTTTTCGATCGAGGCTTGTGCCTTCCGTCTTTTGATTTCTTCCGCCGCATCCTTGACTTCTACGGGCTGGAGTTGGTGCATTTGAACCCCAACTCGATTCTTCAGATCTCCATCTTTGTTACTCTTTGTGAGTGCTTCTTGGGTGTTGAACCCCATTTTATCCTCTTCCGACACCTGTTTCATGTCAAACCCCAGCCCTCCAAGAGTAATATTAATGTGATTGAGGGGGCTGGTCTCCAGCTAAGGAGCGATGGGAAGAAGACATATCTTAATTTGCCCTTGAGATCTTCTCTAAAAGGCTGGCACAAGGAATGGTTCTATTGCGCAGATCTGGCGCCTTCCTTGCGCCCGTTTACTGGCCTGCCGCCTGTGGTTTCGCCAAACTAGTCAGCAGAGCCGTCCTTTGAAGAAATGGGCCAGGCGCATCAGCTGTTGGTGAAGATAAATGACCTCAAGGAGGCCGGCCTGACAGGACCTTGGGTCGCTCGTCGCTTCTTGACCCAGCGCATCCAGCCGCTGAAGCTGAGAAGTGCATTTGGCTGGGCCTTTAAAGGCAAAAATGATCCCGACCGAGTAAGCAACAAGTCGGCGGACAAGGGGGAAGTGACCGCGACCCTGTTCGGCTACTTCTCCGAAGGGGTGATCGCGACCGAGGACGATAAGCGCCGGGTTGCGGCTTATAGCTTCATTCGGCCTCAGACCAAGGTAACCTTTAACCTTCTTCTGTGATGAATGCCTGTGGAACTGTGAATGTTCAGCGTTGTGTGATGTATTTTGTTGGCTCACTTATAGTGGCATGAAGAGTTTGATGAAGACTCTCGCCCGTTGTCGGCCGTCGCGTCGAAGAAGAGGCCGAGAAGTCCCTCTGCTACCTAGCCCGACTCCAAGAGAGCGGGGAAGAAGCCGATTTTGTATCGGGGCGAGGAGGCCATGACGACGCGCGCCGTGGCTGGAAGCCTGAAAATAAAGGACGCCATCGCCGCGGCGCCCAGGCGATCAAGTCCCAGGTTGAGACTTGCGGGTTTGAGCCCGACGTTGTCGAGCCTAGCTGCTGCGCCACCGAGGGGCCGGCTAGAGCAGACGCCGCCGGGGGCGGAGGCGCCCAAGCCGACCACGCCGGAATCGGAGCCGACTCGGGCTGACGCGCCACCGCCGACTGTGACGCCAACCGGGCCGACTGCCGGAGCTAGCGCTCTGCCGGGGACCGAGTCGCCCGGCAAGAAGCTGAAGTTCTCCAAGAGGTGCGCTGCTCCGGGTCTTCTGAAATTCTTGTGTGTTGAAGTAGTGTCATGATGTATTGTTTCATCGTGCAGGAAGCGGGCCGATATCGATCTCAAGGAGATTAATCCGACCGCTCCCCTTGATGAGCCTGCCCCAGCCGAGCCGGCGGCCGCGAACACACCTGCTCAGCCGGTGGCCAGCCCGGTCGCGGGGACCGAGGTGGTCCCGACTGTAGGGTCACTGCCACTACCCGACCAGGAGGCGGCTGCTGAGGCTGAGGCCCCAGCCCCTGAAGCGTCGCTCGTCGCGGAGGCCATGACTGGAGCCCCTGAGCCGGTCCCCGAGGTCACGGGGGGCGGCGGCGCTGAGGCCAGGACCCCATCGCCGTTGTGGTCATCATCGTCGTCGTCGCCGCCGTCGAAGATCCCGCATCTGCCCCGGATCGAAGCTCCTCCACGTGTGATGCCCCAGACATTCACATGGACGGCTCCCGATGGGACAGCGAAGAGCTTCAAGCTTGATGAAGTCGTCGCGAGGAGAGAGCGCGAAAGCTTGCTTCGTGCCGCCATCAGCGGGTCCAAGGGAGTCGCGGTATGATTCTTGTGGTAGAGCCTTGGCAATCTCCTTGTTTTGACGTCTGACTCCGTCCTTGATTTGTCTCTTATCCTGAGCAGAAACTTGTCGACCGCAATGAGGCGATGACGGAAATCTTGGTCGAGGTGGCTCCCCACCTCGCAGAACTGGAGCAGCTCCGGGCATTGAAGGCCGAGATGGAAGAGCGTCATGCGGGGAGGGAGGCCTGGCTGAAGAGTGGCGCCGATCAGCTCAGGGCGGAGACATGGGCCCTAGCCAGAAAGATCAGAGGTAAGATCCCCGAATATATCTTCCCGACCGAACCGTTGATGCATTCATCCAGCTGCGTTGTTGCCGACTGTCCAGTTATGTCATGACTGCACGGTTGAGCTCTTGGCTAATCTGTAGTGCAGCCCTCGAAGCGGAGTTGAAGACCCGAACAAGGAGGGAATCGCAGCTGAAGGAGGCCGAGGAAGCCAGGGCCAAGCTTGAAAAGGCCAAGGCCGACCTGACAAAGGCCAACACCGAGCTTGACCGGGAAAAGGCCGAATTAAAGGAGGCTGTCGTCAAGCTTGGTAAGGAAAAAGCTGAATTGGAGAAGACCGTGGCCCGGTGGGAGGCCGACTACGAAAGTAAGTCCTCGACCTGACTATGATCTTAGCCAATCCATTAGTTGTTCCGTCTGTAACCGAATCTGACACGTTTACTTGCCGGTGGACCTGGGCAGCCATGAGAGCCAATGTCCAGGCCCAGTATCGGTTCTACACGGAGGAGATAAGAGTGATCAGGGAGTCACGGGAGGCCCTCGTCGGGTCCGTGAAAGGGCTCCTTGACCTCATAGATCCCCGCCCTGTGGGGACCAGTTGCAGCAGAATCCCCCAGATAGAGGCGCATCTTGAGGATGCACCGAGTGCCTTGAAAAAGTACTCGGATGAGCATGTTGTCGCCGGCGTGGCCCAGACCCTGGTGATGACCAAGTCCATCTACCCAAGGGTGGATATTGAAGCCATCGGGGAGGGGTTTGCCGAAGAGACGACGCCCGAGGAGGCGCTGGAGCTGATTGCCCGGGCGAAGCCGACTGCTGAAATAATGACCCGAGACCTGGGTCTGTAAGGGCAACATGTTATGTAGTCGGTGTATATAAACTTTTGTTAAACAAGCATGTGTAAATATGTGTGCAGTGCCGCCAAGCTCATTACTCAGTCGTCATTAGCTTTACTCGACCGTGTAGTATGCACCGAGTTAGTCTATCAGAACTTAATAAAAATGTTCAAAGTAAGAAGCTGTACTCGGGCAAACGTGACAGTCGTAGTAAAGCTTCATAACCGAAGTAAGATAAGCTCGTATGTTATTGACAGGACACATATATACATGCAGCCCCCGACTCACTACTCGGTTGATACAAGCGGCGTAGTGAGTCAGAAGAACTGTACACATGAAAATTATAAAACTCAGGTATAGAAAGGACGTAGCTGTTCTATATTCCATGAGTTGCTGATGAGAACGCCGTCTTCGGTCTTCAGTCGGTAGGCGCCTGGCCGCGTGACCTCGGCTATAATGAACGGCCCTTCCCAGATTGGGGATAATTTATGCCTGTCATTGGTGGTGTGTATTTTCCTCAGAACAAGATCCCCGATCAAAAAGGCACGGCCACGGACATTGCGATTGTGGTAGCGACGTAGGCCTTGAAGATACCTTGCCGACTGGATTGTTGCGGTGTCTCTTGCTTCTTCCAGCTGATCTAGTTCGACCAGTCGGGTATGGTTGGAGTCATCTTCTGAGTAAGCCCGGACTCGCGGAGAGCCGAACTGTAACTCTGTAGGTAGCATAGCCTCGGCACCGTAGACCAGAAAGAAAGGGGATTGCCCTGTTGCCCGACTAACCATGGTTCTAAGAGACCAGAGAACGGATGGGAGTTCTTGTACCCACCAGCCCGCATATGGTTGTAGTCGGTCGAATATCCTGGCCTTGATGCCTTGTAAGACCATACCGTTGGCTCGTTCGACCTGCCCGTTGCTCCGCGGGTGTGCCACAGATGCGTAGTAGATCTTGATGCCGAAATCGTCGCAGAAGTCTTGGAATACGTCGGCCGCGAACTGAGTACCGTTGTCGGTGATGATGCGGTTAGGAACCCTGAACTGGTATAGTATACTCATGATGAAGTCCTTTGCTCGTGCCGCTGTAATTGTTGCAACGGGTTTAGCCTCAATCCACTTGGTGAATTTATCCACCACGACGAATAAATGTGTGAACCCGCCTGGCGCTTTCTTGAAAGGCCCGACCATGTCGAGCCCCCATACTGCAAATGGCCAGGAGATGGGGATAGTTTGGAGTTCCTGGGCTGGGAGATTTGTTTGTCTTGCGCAGAATTGGCAGCCCTCGCACTTGCGAACGATGTCTTTGGCGTCTGTTACTGCTGTGGGCCAGAAAAATCCCTGCCGGTAAGCATTTTCGACTAACGTCCTGGATGCGGCGTGGTTGCCACATATGCCCGAGTGGATCGAATGCAGGATCTGCTTGCCTTCCTCGATGGTGACGCAGCGCATGAGGACACCGGATGCGCTCCTTCGGTACAGGTCTTTTCCGACTAGTAGGAAACTTTTGCTTCGACGCTTGATCTGCTCGGCTTGACTGCGATCTTCTAGGAGTTCATCGTCCAGGAGAAATTTGACAACAGGAGTCCTCCAGTCTTGACATATGTGCAGCACCTCATCTGTGGCCGGGGTAGGCTCGCCTCCCGACTGCTCCGGCGCCGGTTTCTTCTTGACTGATGGCTCCATGAGTTGCTCGACAAAGATTCCAGTCGGAACTGCTTCTCGCTTGGATCCCATGTTTGCCAGCTCGTCTGCCGCGTCGTTGTATTGACGCAGGACGTGTGTGATTTCCAGCCCATCGAACTTGTTTTCCAGCTTGCGGACCTCCTGACAGTATGCCGCCATGGTATCGTCGAGATAGGTCCAGTCTTTCGTGACTTGGTTTACCACGAGTTGAGAGTCCCCGCGCACAACCAATCGACGTATGCCGAGTGATATGGCGATGCGGAGCCCGTGAACAAGTGCCTCGTACTCGGCGACGTTGTGGGAAGCCGGGAAGTGGATTTGTAGAACGTACTTCAGTTTTTCGCCAGTGGGGGAGGTCAATATGACTCCAGCCCCGCCGCCGCCGATCCGTAGAGAACCATCGAAGTACATTGTCCAGTACTCTAGCTTTGCTGTTGGTGTTAGGAGTTGAACTTCTATCCACTCGGCCACGAAGTCAGCTAGAGCTTGAGATTTAATTGTTTTCCGTGGCTGAAAGGTGATGTCGAAAGCCATCAACTCGAGTGCCCATTTAGCGATTCGGCCGGTGGCCTCACGATTATGAAGGACATCCCCGAGTGGAAATGCTGTGACCACCATGACTTGGTGTGCTTGGAAATAATGCACCAGCTTCCGGACTGTGATGAGTAGGCCATATAGCAGCTTCTGGACCTGCGGATATCTCGTTTTGGAGTCGGCAAGGACCTCACTGACGAAGTAGACTGGCCGTTGTATTTTTTGAATATGATCCTGTTCGGATCGCTCAACCACCAGCACCGTGCTGACTACCTGTATTGTTGCTGCCAGATATAGCATTAGCGGTTCCTGGGGCAGAGGTGACGCCAACACGGGGGGTGATGTGAGGAATTGTTTGAAGTCTTCGAAGGCTTGTTGGGCTTCTGGAGTCCATTGGAAGTTGTCTGCCTTTTTGAGGAGCTTGAAGAAGGGCATGCCCCGTTCGCCCAGTCGGGAAATAAACCGGCTGAGTGCCGCCATGCAGCCTGTCAGCTTCTGGACGTCTTTAAGGTTAGTCGGGGGTGCCATGTTCCTGATGACGTTGACTTTCTCCGGGTTAGCCTCAATGCCGCGATGCGAGACGATGAAGCCGAGTAACTTTCCGGATGGCACACCAAAGGCGCATTTTTTCGGGTTCAACTTCATCTTGAATCTTCGAAAGTTTTGGAAGGTTTCTTCCAAGTCAGCGATGAGGTCTTCTTTGAACTTGGTCTTGATCACTACGTCGTCGATGTAGGCTTCCACATTGCGCCCGATCTAAGTGTGCAGACACCGTTGAATAGCCCGTTGATAGGTTGCGCCCGTGTTCTTCAGACCGAACGGCATTGTGATATAGCAATACGCTCCAAACGGCGTGATGAAAGATATCTTCAAGAAGTCTTTCTCCCTCAACCTGATTTGATGGTATCCCGAGTAGCAGTCGAGAAAGCTGAGTAGGTCGCACCCTGCCGTGGAATCAACCACCTAATCTATCCGGGGAAGACCAAATGGGTCCTTGGGGCACGCTTTGTTGAGGTCGGTGTAGTCAACGCACATGCGCCATTTACCGTTTTTCTTCCGGACCAGGATTGGGTTTGCCAGCCAGTCCGGGTGGTAGACCTCCTTGATGAACCCGGCTGCGAGGAGCTTGGTGATCTCCTCCCGAATAGCATCAATGCGGTCTTGAGCGAAGCGCCGCAGCCGTTGGTTGACTGATTTGGCGTCTGTCTTCACGTTTAGGGCGTGCTCGATCACCTCCCTTGGTACGCCCGACATGTCGGACAGTTTCCCCGCGAAGATATCCTTGTTCGCTTGGAGGAAGGTGATGAGCGCGTTTTCCTATTTGGGGTCGAGTCCGATCCCGACTAGAGCAGTCTTGGAGGGGTCGGAAGGGTCTAGGGGGATCTTCTTCGTGTTAGAGTCCGCTGAAATTCCAGACTTCGCTGCTTTTTTCGCCGGAACTTGACCTTGCTCGACTTCTGTTGTGACGGCTTGCCTAATGCTATCGCGCCCGACTGCCGCTTCTTGTGATTGAGCCAGTTCGCAGCTCTCCTTGTCGCAGGTGAAGGCTTGCTTGATGTCGCTGCGGAGGGAGAGGACTCCCGCTGGCCCAGGCATCTTCAGCACCATGTATGTATAGTGCGGTATCGCCATAAATTTGGCGAGTGCCGGTCGTTCGAGTATCGCGTGGTACGCGGTCTCGAAGTCGGCGACCTCGAAGCAGATGTTTTCTGTGCGGAAATTATCCCGTGTGCCGAAGGTTACCGGCAAGGTTATCTGCCCGAGTGGAGTTGATGACAGGCCGGGAATTATCCCGTGGAAGGGCGCAGTGCTCGGCCGTAGTTCTGAACGAGGAATCTTCATCTCGTCCAAAGTCTTGGCGAACAGAATATTGAGCGCACTACCTCCGTCGATGAGGGTTTTCTTCAGCCTGATGTTTCTGACGACTGGGTCCAGGACGAGTGGATAGCGTTCCGGGTGGGAAACCCGATCTGGGTGATCTGCGCGATTAAAGTTGATGGCCATTTCTGACCAGCGCAGGTATTGGGGGGTGTCCGTCGTGGAGACCGTGTTGATGTCGCGTGCTGAAAGCTTTTGTTTGCGTTTGGACTCGTACACGAGTGGCCCCCCGAAGATATGGTTGAGCTCGGCTTGAGGGTCTTGGAAATCATCGGCCGGACCCGAATCTGGCTTGTCTTTGTCCTTGTCGGCGCCAGACGATGAAGCCTGCTCGGAGGCAAACTTCTTGAGCATGTAGCAGTCTTTGGCCGCGTGCTTGCCCTTGGGGTGAAAGGGGCATGGCCCGCTCATGACTTTCTGGTAGTCGTTGTTCCGCTGGGGCCACGACCGACTGCGCTCCATGTTGGCCACCTCGTTGTCCGACTTCCGCTTGCGGCTGCCAGACTTATTTTGAGACGGCTCGTTGTCGGCTTTCACCTTCTGGTCCTTCTGTCGGGGCTCCTTCTTCTCGTTGAGGGCCTCAGCGACCGCCTCGGTCGAGTCGGCGTATTTGTTGTCCATGTCGAAGAGCGCCCGGACCGTGGATGGTGGCTTCCGAGTGAATTTTGCGATAAGCGGAGCGTCTTTTACCCCCTTGCGAAAGGCGGCGATGACGGCCTCGTCTTTGACAGTTGGAATTTGGTTGCGCTTCTCGGAAAACCTTTTGATGAATTCGCGCAAAGACTCGTTTTTCTTCTGGTGCAGTTGGTAAAGATCATGCTCCGAAGCGGGTCTGTCGTAGGTCCCCTGGAAATTAGCGATGAACCGCTCCCTGAGTTGTCCCCAGGAACCGATCGACCGCCCTGGGAGGCCTGTCAACCATGTCCTCACTGAGTCGGCTAGCGCGACTGGGAGGTAGTTAGCCATGACTCTGCTGTCGCCCCCAGCAGCTCGGACTGCTAGGGTGTAAACGGTGAGCCAGGACTCGGGGTTTGTCTTGCCGTCGTACTTTTCAATCCCGGTGGGCTTAAAGCCAGTCGGCCAAAAGATGTCCTGTAGCTCCCGAGTGAAGGCTGGGATGCCTTCGTCTTCGTGAGGGCTCCGACTCCAATCTTGGCGGTATAGCCGCTCGTGGTGGAGACCGAAGCGCTCATTTTCGTCCTCCAGTTGGCGGCGTTCATCTTCTTCACGTTCTTCACGTTGAGAGTTTAAGGTGTGGCGAAGGTCGCGATGCAGTCGCACTCGGAGGTCTTGATTGGGTCGGCGATCGTGCTGGCGACACCGCCGGTTGTTATTGTTGGTGTTGCCGAGCTTGGTTTGCCGGGACTCTTCGCGTTGCCGACTGGTGCCGGCCGCCCAGCGTCACGTCGATGCAGATGAGTCTGCCGCCGGAGAACCCGACCGGTTGGTCGGTATAACTGTGTCGCCCGACTGCTGTTGCTGCTGACAGGCAGCAGCTATGATCATCGCCTTGATCTTAGCGATAGTCGGGGTGGCCTGATGATCGGGCACGAGCTGGAGGGTGTCCAGCAGAGTTGCTACGGCCACAACGTTCTGTTGTGGGGTGACGAAGACGTCGTGGTTGCCAATTTTGGTTTGGAGGATCTGTTGCTGGGCGACTCGCTCAGCTTGGCGTAGCTCGTCATTGCGGGCCTCGCGGTTGGCCTCCTCTTGTCGTAGTCGGCGCGCCTCCTCCTGTTGCTCCTCTTGGAGTCGGCGTACCTCGGAAGGTGGTGTTGAAGCCATGAAGATCTTGCGGGAGAGGAGGAAGCTTGCCGAATTAGAGCTTGAACTGGCGCTCGAACCGCTATCCGACTTAGTGTCGGACTCCGAATAGTTTATCAGAGTGAGAACGACTCCGACCTCTCTAGATCCAATCTGAAACGGCGCTTGGCCGTGTCCAAACTGAATTGCTGGAGATCAGGTCTGCTGCGCGGGATTTAGATGCGCAGCGTCGCCGGAGCTGTGAGGGAGATTGACGACCTCTTCCCTTCTCGGCCCAACCCGGGCTGGCTCAAGGCCTAGCGCAAGTTGGACGCCGAAGGAGAGGGTTGTCCCGATGCTTGGCGATGTGAAGGACTGCCGCAGTAAGTCGGGGAAGGAGATCGCAACGTCCTGTGAGCCGACTGGCGTAATGTCGGCTAGTTCCTCGGCTGGCAAGATTGGATCTGCCTCAGCCAAGGTGGGATTGCCGAGTTGGTCGGCAATGAAGTCTGAGCTCCCGAAGGTAATTGCATCTCCGGGGGAGAACTTGTTGCTGTTGACTTTGTTGATTGAATCCATCGAATCTTTTGATGAGGAATTCGCCGGAGCCCCTACCTGGCGCGCCAACTGTCGATGCTTTGCACCGGCAATGAAACTATGGGGCTACTCGGCAAGGGTGAATTCGGTGGATTGCAGAGGAACACAGAAGGTTTATACTGGTTCAGGCCCTTGATGTGAGGTAATACCCTACGTCCAGTTGAGGTGTTATTCCTCTGAGGTGTTTGATGATCGGTGATCTTGTTGTCCTTGCCCTGAGGGGCACCCTGCCTCTCTTTATATACTAGGGGATAGGGGTACATCATAACGATCCTAGCCGGATACGGCCAAGGGATTTTCTTCTTAGAGATAGAGTCCTATCCGACTAAGACTATGCTTTCTTATTATACAAGGCACAGCCTGTCGGGTGCTATCTTATCTCTGATTATATGGTTCGGCCCATCCTCTATCCGAGTGGCCCATGTACTACCCGGGGCCCATGGCCTCCACATTAGCCTTACATTCTGGTAGGCAGAGTAGTATGGGCAGTGCCTACAACGGATCATAAGGCTGTTCAGAGAACTACCTATATCCCGTAACGGAATAGGCGTCTAAGTTTGTCCAATACAACGTTGTGCGCTTCGTGGGGAGCCGGGTAGTTTGCCGCCACGGTGCTAGGTTAAGGCGTGGGCCCACCACCCACGGCATCGGGATAGCACCCCGATGTGGAGTAACACACCTCGTGCTGGTGCAAGGCCAAATGTTAGGTGATGTAAAAGCTGTGTTGTAACCTCTAGACCGTATTCAATGTGTAGAGTGTGGTGGTACCGACGGGTACCGGACAAACTAGAGCGATCATATCATGTGGGTAAAATTGTATAAACTCTGCAGAGTCAAAACTAATCAGTTAGCCGTGCTCACGGTCATGAGCGGCATGGTTGTATCCATTGAGTATAGATTTATGTTTTTAAAATGTTTTATGGAATGGGATGGTTGGGTGAAGATTTATACTAATTTATACTCGGTGATTGATAAAATGATAATGGAATGGAGTTGAAGTATTAAACTGTATTATAGTCTTGCTGCCAAGGAGGGCGGTGAAGTTTTTATTTATGAAAATCGATGCCATGATGTTACTCTATTAGTTTGTTATGCAATTTGATTTATGAATCTCTCTATTAACTTGTTGCGAAATAAAATTGGCTTTATGCAATAAAACTGAGCCTCTTCATACAGCCTTTACCTTGATTACAACTGTCAGAGGAGGAAACTCTAACCGCGGGGAGTCTGGAGACCCCCCTTTTGAGTTCGGCCAGGGGAGTTGTTCACAGGACGACAGTGGCATCTGGGAGATGATCGATGCTCGGGCGCCGGGGGCCTGAGTTGAGAGATGGCACGCAAGGGAGACAGGAGGAGGTAGACAGGTTCGGGCCACACGGAGACGTAATACCCTACTCCTGTATGTGTTTGCTATGTGGAGATGAATGTGGGTTGCTGTTACAAGGTGAACTCAGGGTGCTCAGGAGCTAGCCCTCCCTTCAGAAAAGAGAGACAGAGCGAGCTGAAGAAGACGAACAGTAGCGAGAGAGCAAGCTAAAGTCAGAGATCGAGCCTCCGAGAGTAGCTCGAGAGAGAGCGAGAACCAGAGATCGAGAGTCCCCTAGACTTGCAGGCATGGATCCTCCTTTTATCGATCAAGGGGAGTCCACAGTGCCTAGTACACAGAGAAAGCTAGCTACGATTTGTCTTGTCGCACGCACGCGGCCGCCTGCCGCGCCGCGCCGGAGGGACGTCTAGTCGCCGCCTGGCTCGGCTGCTGCGGGTGGCTGGAGTTGGTCTGCTGTTGCCACGCCGGAGTCGGTGCTACATGTCTAGTCGGCACGTTGCCGGGCTACTGTGGGCGGCTGGAGTATGGAGATGTGACAGCGTGCACCTCCGCTGCCAGAGTGTGGAGAATCGAGGCCCCCTCAGCCGAAAGTTCTCTGACGGCACTGGGAGGGGGCCCACGGAAGACCATCATGACGGTGCACGCATGTCCGACCGGGAGACAAGCGGGAGGCGCCCCGTCGCCTCGCCATTAATGCGGGTAGTTGGGGAGCTGGTCCACTCAAGCCAGCCTCATGCCCGGGGCAGAGAGCTCATCGAGCCCTCCGCGCACACAAGGCGCCGAGCTCCTCAGGGACGGAAAATGTGAGTCCCGGGCCCGGGGAGCGGCGCCCGGGACCAGGGATGTCTCTGTAACATGCCCCGGGACCGAGCCTGTGAGTCTCGGGACGGGGGGTGAGACCCAGGGCCTAGGAACGTCCCGGTGCGCCCTGAGACCGAGCCTGTGAGCCCCAGGCCCGGAGATGTCCTCGGGCCCCCGGTACTTGACCGGAAGAAGGCTGTAACCGGCCGTCACTGGTGCAGAATGTGGCCCCGGAGGAGCTGACGTGACCGAAGACCCACGCGTTCCCGGGGTATATGGGACCCCCAGTCCCGTTTCACCGACAACAGCTTACATGTATAGTTAGGTTTAATTGTGGCCTTGCCAGTACCTTGCGTACTGAGTTATATTTTATTTTTTTGAATGCTCCTATAGATCCATGCACAAGTGAAGGGGAAGATTTATATAATGAATGTGTGGGTGACCAGGTTGATCAAGATGGTCCTATCTAAGGGTTTACCTTTAGTCGGTTGCCTGAGGGTTTTCTGGGTAGTCATGCTTTCGATGGACTTACTATTTGGCCTCCGAGGCTTATGTAAACATTAGTTAATATGTATTTGTATCTGTACTTTTAGCTTGATTAGCTAAGTACCCTCTATATTGGATATTACTTGCTAAGATGAACGTGTGGGACTAGAGTTTTCCTAGGCTAGTCACACATTAGTAAGAATTTAGAAATGATGAGATGCGTGGATGTTGATTCAACCGTAGACCATGTCCTCAGAAGTGTGTATCGTGTTTAGTCGGCACCTTCGTGTATTTTGATGGGCACACTTCGCCGTTTCGGACTGGTGAATCAACTCTCCAAATATCTCTTTATTTCTAAATTCGGCGCGTTGGATTTGTATTATGAATAGGTAAATATTATGACAAGGTTGCGATGAGGATGGATGGTTACCGCACTTATTTGGTTTTTATTCGAGATCACATCCATCTAGATATTTCGCGTTGTCATAGTAATTACTCTCCATAATACATTTTCGGGGTATCCACACGTACGGTTACCGCATGATATCGCGTGGTAACCACGACTTTACCGCATTAACCGCGTGGTAACAGTGAAATTTAAAAATTTTGAATTCAAATTTTTGAAGATAAAATTCGTGCGGTTTTAGACGGTAACCGCCATACCGTTAGGGGACGGTAACCCCTCTCAAAACGGTATGATGAACACTGAGCACGAGTGCGTGATATTGTGACACAGGGAAAAAACCAACCTATTCAGATTCAACCTCCAACTAAAACAGTGGGTACGATTAGTCAAATCAATTGTATACAAGGCAGATGAGCTATCTGAGCTCAAAGATTTTACGGTTATTTTCATCCGTAGCCCGGGCACTGGGCATTTTTACTGCATGTTCATCAATGACATTAGGCAACATATATGCTCATGAGAAAATCCGTTAACACCTTTAAAATGGGATGTCCGTATATACACATCATCCAAATGACTGCAAAAATCCAACAGGTATATCACCAGTTTAGCACTCGCACTCATAGTACAATGCTCCCTATGATCATAAATATTTGAGGTTTATAATAAGATTTAGATAAACTTTTAAAATTATAGACATCAATTACTTCTCATTTAAAATAAAAAAGAAAAATAATGGTATGTATATATTTGTCTCAAAAGGTACCATAATAAAATCATAAAATTTACTAGATTTTATAAACTTATTCTAAGTAAAATTTTGTTCTTAAATATCAAAATATTTATGACCGCAGGGAGTACTATGCATGCAAGCACTAGTTAAGGTCTTGTTTGGGGGAAGCTTCTGTTAGCTATAACTAAAGTTGTCATTATCCATCCGTATTGTAGTATCTTATGATACTTCCATTTTACCAAGCTGAAATAATGTCGATCCTATATAGTGTCTTAATTTTTATATTATCTTGATCTTACTGTTTAGTTCCACACTATTCTATTGAATCTTACATAGGATTTTGATCCTACGGTCCCTTTGATACTACGGAAATATTATTTAAATAAGGTGGATTGAAAATAACGTGAATAAGTCCACTCAAGTTTTTAAAAGTCAGTTAGATTTATCAAAATCAATATCATAGGCTTCAGTTATACAACATATTACAAATCTTGCATAAAAACTTGCTGAATGCTCATGCTTTATTACGATAAAAAATATAACTTCCTCAATTTTTTTATTTGATGTTTGTTAATTCGTCATACATTTAGAGATGGAGGGAGTATAATATTGCCTAAAATAAATAAAAATTTTTTTTTATAAAATGAGTTACCTATTCTTTTGTTATAAGGAATATTCACCTTAATTTGACTATATGTGGCTATCCATTTATATTTGATTGATTTTTTAATATTAAGAAATTCAAGGGATCATTTGCAAAATTTATAATGAGAGCAAGTGGGGTAGCAGATTTACTCCACCGTCACTATCTTCTTTTAAAGAAGTATAATATGTATTTTGTTTAAAATCCGATAGGATCTTGACACTACGTATTATTAGGCAAAAAAGGATCCTACCTAATATATCGATACTGGCTACCTTGGCTCAAGCTACTCCCAGAATCTCCAACTCCCCAAATAGTTTAGATTCTCATCGAAATTATGAGAATCACTAGCTATAGAATTCAGAAAATGAACTAGTACATTCTTACCAACTGAATATTAATTCAATAGCTACTTTTAGAATCTTCAGCTCTCTAAATAGGACCTAAGTCATTAGTGCATTCTCAATGGAAGCCACTCCTACGAGTGGCATCAAGTTATTCTCCCGAATGCAAGTGGCTTCAAGTGGTAGGTTCAATTTTTCATGTCAACCCCTCACATTTTCTATTTTAGCCCTCGTATTTTTTTCAATTCAAACCTAACACCCCAAAATCCTAAAACTAATATAAAATCTCTCCTCTACCCCCCTCTACTCTCCACTCTCCGCCACTCCCTTCTCCTCCGCCACCTCTCCCATTTCCACTCTCTATCGATAAATAGGGTAGTACGGTTCGACGACGAGCAGATCGAGGCGCCACGGCTGGCGAGCTTCCTGTGGCACAGATCAAGGCAGCGTAGGCGGGTGAACTCCTAGGCGGCACAAATTGAGTTGGCGAACTTCGTGATGCGACGAATCAAGGTGCGCTAGCAGGGTCCTCTTGGTAAGTTCCTTCCTTTAGATCTACCTCTCCCCTCTTCGGTCGCTACTTCTTCCCTATTCGGTTGTTGCGTTGATGCGCTCCTACCTTCTCTAAACCACGCGAGGAGAGGAGGATCCACATGCGTCACAGAAGCACGCTCTCTCCCAACATGGCTCGTAACAGTGGCTCTACCATCGAGTGGTCTTAGTCCTGTGAGGGTACTCGTGCCCTCTGTAAGACACGAGAAACCCTGTGAGAAACGACCTCGGCTGAGGTGGAGCCACAGCTCCAACATGACAAGCCGGAGCACTCATTACGTCAGTGCACTGTGAACCTTATGAACCCTTTTACATGCTGTTCTTAAATGTTTATTTCTGTGGCTTATAAGCCATACGCAAAACAAAGAACGTTATTAGCGTGTGATTAATTAACTATTTACTATTAAAAACTTAAAAATTAGATTTATTTTTTTAAGAGATACTTTTATATAAAATTTTTTTATAAAAAACACACCATTTATTATTTTGGAAAGCGTGCGCATGGGATAGAAAAAATAAGCTGCGCCGAACAGCCCATAATAGTCCAAGGGGGGCAAGCACGCCATCTTTCTTTCATACGGATGTCAATTTATCAAATGGAATTGTACAGCCATATTTCTCCTGCATGCCTGCCTGCTGGGTGCTGGCCCATGCCCACTCTGCCATAATCTGCATCTTGTCTTCCGTTTCCTCATCAAAACACAATAAACCAGAACAGAAGCTCGACCAGGTACAAGACAAAGCCAAGAGTTTCTCACACTCCTCCCTTCGCTTCTCCTCTCTGCTCTCCTGTCTGCTCAGTTTGGTGGGTTCTGCTCACCAGTCTCCCCCGCAGTACAAAACCCCCATTCCAGCCTCCTCCGGCACTCGGAATTAAACAGGCACACTAGAAAAGAACACACCACGGGCACACTTCCTTCAGCAAGAAACGATGAGGACCATAATGACGAGAAGCCCCCACGAGTCCTCCTTTTCCTTCTCCCGGAGGCATTTCAAGTGGCCGGTTCTTGGCAAGAGCAGCAGCCATGGCGCCAGCAATGCCGGGGAGGATGACTTCATCAAGGGCGCCGGGGCAGAGGACGAGGAGGAGGCCACCATGGCTTTCTCCTCCACCTGCCCGTCGTTCCACTCTGAGGACTTCGTGTCTCCTCCGCCCTGCAAGCCGCTCAAGCAGCAGCGCAAGAAGGGCCGCACGGCCGTGTCTCGCCTGCGCACGGCTCTGGCCGCGGCCCTCGCCGGCCGGCACCGCCAGGTCGGGCTCGGCGCGCGGCTCACTGGCACGCTTTACGGGCACCGCCGCGGCCACGTCCACCTCGCGTTCCAGGTGGACCCGCGCGCGTGCCCGGCGCTGCTCCTGGAGCTGGCCGCGCCCACGGCGTCGCTGGTGCGCGAGATGGCCTCGGGCCTCGTGCGCATCGCGCTCGAGTGCGAGCGCGCCAAGGGCGGGGCGTGCGCTTTCCCCACCGCCACCACCACTGTCGCCGCCTCCTCCGGGAGCGCCGGCGGCAGGAAGCTGCTGGAGGAGACGGTGTGGCGCGCGTACTGCAACGGCAAGAGCTGCGGGTACGCCGTGCGGCGAGAGTGCGGCGCCGCGGACTGGCGCGTGCTGCGCGCGCTGGAGCCCGTGTCCATGGGCGCGGGTGTCATACCGGCGTCGTGCGGCGGCGGGGAGGGCGACGTCATGTACATGCGCGCGCGGTTCGAGCGCGTGGTTGGCTCCCGCGACTCCGAGGCGTTCTACATGATGAACCCGGACAGCAGCGGCAGCGGTGGCAACAACAACGGCGGCCCGGAGCTCAGCGTCTACCTCCTTAGAGTTTGATCGATCGAGCGTTTCACGTTTGCTTGTATCGTGTCAGTTCTTGCATGCTTTGGTGTTTTCTGTACTACTCCAGTAGACTAGTAGGTAGTGTGACGGTAAGGTTGTTCTGGAATAATATGCATATGGAAACTGGGAATGGAATCGAATCGAATTTTTTTTCTTTCTTTTATGGCTTTTTTTTGGGAGGTCGTTAGGTGCTTGGGAGAAATATACGGTTGTTTAAGTATACTTCAGTAAAGTTGGTAGTAGTACTGATGGTGAGGTTGTCATCACTCATCCCAGTGTCCATGAAGGAGCAGGGGTGACCGGGTCACAATGTTGTATTATCCAGATAGATTATGTGTGCTAATAATGAGGAACTAGTATCGAAATGCATCAATTCTCCCGTGCTACTGCTACCTCTACGTAGCACTATCGTGCATTTGTCTCTGCCGCAACGTGGGACCGACAGAATGCCGGAGTAGCATTGCTTCCGTCTCTGTTTGTCAAAGTCATTTTTATCACATTTTAATGAGCTACAATTTTCTATTTTTCTTGTGTTTAATGGTCAAAACTGGAGGCAGGTACAAATATGAAACTTGTGGAGTATTAAAATAAGATAAAGCAAGGAAACACTAAATTCATAACAGAAGAGGCTGATGTTTTTTTTTGGTGTTGAAAGGGGGGATGGATAGAAGAGGTTGATGTGCTATATAGTATATACTCCGTTTCAAATGGGTGCGCCAAACAGCCCAGGTACAGATTAAGACCTGTTTCGTTTGTGTTTTTGTTAAGTTGTGACCGCTTGAGGATGAGGTGGAGGCAGTCAAACTACAATAGGCATGGCCGGCAACATACTATACTATAATAAACTGATAAATTTTTATAAAACCCTAGATATTATATTTAAAGATGTTTGTACCATTAGTACGTGGCACATAATATTGAATATTATGGCCAGTCTCACAAAACTATACGGTTGACTAATTACTCTTTGATCAACTATATTTGAGTTCTAAATCGTATCCCAAATTTTCGATATCCTTTTTTTATTTTGTATAAGTAGCAAGTCAAATTAGTTAAGATTGATTAATGGTGTAGATTGCGAAACTCTAAACCCATAATACTCGGGGTTATGGGAAAGCACGGGTGATATAATGATAGAGCTGTGTACATGACTCCACAAACTATGGTTTAAACCTAATGTCCATAAATATTACACTCTCGCTGAGGGGGTCGCTCTTAATACGAATGCAGGGAGATCAGCTATTTGCCATTGGTATATAGTTTCAGAGTATTTGTTAGGGGACACACTTACGATATGTGAATGCAATTTGTGTTCGTATGCGACTTTACGAATCTATATATCCTATATATTTGGAACCAAAAGCTCAACACGCATTGAGCCATATCATTAGAAAATAATAGCCTTTGGATCTTTTTAATGCTTTGATCATAACCATTCATATGTCATATACATTTGCAACTTACTTATTGTAGTGAATGTTATAATTCTCAACATGCATTGAGCCATGTCACCTCGAAGTTGGATCCCTCTTATGCTTAATCATAACCATCTATATGTAATGTACAGTTGTAATTTCAGATCAACTTAAAATATTATTTTTTTAGTCATTACGAGTACACGATTTCTAAATTATTTTTTTCAAGGTTTCTTAGAAGTGTTCCTAAATTTTCTGCTGTAACGTGCGGGGTATTCACTAGTAATCTATATTATTATAAAAATACGTAGGTTTCCTATCGTCCGCTCCTTCCAGCACGATTCGTGTTGTCTGTCTGACGTCCACGCGAGAGTTACACCATAGGTTCGATATTGGCTTGGATTGGGATTTTCCTAATCAGGCTGTCCGTGCGAGCGTCACCTATAGGCTTGTGCGAAACGGAAACAACCACCAATAAAAACCCCGATTTCGACCCAAACGCCACGACCCGCTGCCTTGTGGCCTCCACGCCGCGACCCACGAACGGCTGCTCCGAGGGCGATGACGGCATCTTCTCTTACCGCGGCACCTACTCATGATGAAATAAACATGCGTGTCCGCTTCCTCCATCGCATGCAGAATTGCTGGCAGATTAGATAGCTCGTGCTGACACGAAGGATTACGCATCGTCGTTGCTGCATTGGGCGGTAATTCGTTTGATGGAGTATTAATCGGCTGATCAAGACATAGAGGACATAGGAGGGGGATTGGGTTATCTATTCACAGCGGTGTTCTTCGAGGTGAGGCTGATGCACTGCTGCTGCTGTTCCTCCTCTTGCAAGTGTTGGGTTTTTCCCTTATTTGATTGGGAGGTGGGATCTGTCATCCGTGTTTTTTTCCTGATGTTTTGATTCTTCTGTTTCTGTAATTCCTAGGAAATGGAGTGATCGTCATCGTACATCTCCAATCTCCACGTCCACTCCGCTGGATCGCAGTCGTAGGTAGGAATTGATTGGAGAGCCTTTTCATTTCTTCTTCTTTTTTTTGCTAAACCCCTCGTGTGAGCTCGAAATTCTGATGCGAGGATGGTTGGATGATGGTGTGGCAGTGTCGGTATCGGCAGCGGGCTGCGATGCTGTGTTCGGTGGTGGAGGCGGCTGTGACAAAGAGTGATGTGTCATAACAAGTTGGCGGCTCTACAACTCAACATGGTGGACGTCGTGTTTATCATAATCACCAGTGCGACCGGAGTCGCCATCCCACTCATACTTTTCGTTCGTCATCTACCACGTGCTGAAAGGAAACAGATCAAGTGACACGAAACCATATCGGTCCATTCTCAAAAATATTTGTTTACTCCAGAGAAATCCATGGCTTTTTGAATCCAACTCAACCCCTCCTTCAAATTAATTCTCAACATTTAACTATTGATCTTTGATATGTAGCTTGGTGTATGTACATAAATTATGATGCAGCTACTATTTTTAGATTTGGATTACAATAATATACACAATTCCTCCCCTGTCACTCGCTCCGGCTAGAGTTTGGCGTGCTGACATCTCCTATCGTTGAATAATCACTCTCTCTCTCTCTCTTTCTACGCCGTTGCCTCACTAGATCGTCTGCCGACCCTAATATCTTTCCTAAAATATAACAACTTCTAGTATTCAAAATTTGTCTAAAAATATAGCAACTTCTCCACTTGCTCCTTCCTTTCAACCAATCATAACTATCCCTCATTTAATTTCTTTAGCTACTTTTTCATGTCAACTAGTCACAACCATCAACCATTCAATTCCACTGCCTTCTTAATCTCTATGTAAAACCTAAAAAATGCTTATGTTTTGGGACAGAGGGAGTATGATGTTTTATCTTTAACAATCTTATCACACTACTCTACGCTTACATGTCCTTGGGGCTTTATGCTATTTTCACTGAATAAGGACCTATTTGAAATAGAATATTTACCAAATTATTATAAAAATCAAACATTTCAAAAAATAAATTTAATAAATAGCTTAAAATAAGTGGTCCAAACAATGCCGTAGTAGAATTTTTTTTGAGAAAATATATTTTTAGAGTATGTAGCAAATAATTTGTAGTAATAACCAATGAAGTACCCCATCTGTCCCAAAATAGTTGTCATTCTGGTTGTTTAGTACTCCCTCTGTCCCAAAATAACTTTATTTTTAGCCTATCTCATTTGTCCCATAAAGACTTCATCTTTGAGGCAATCAATATATTAAAGTTTGTTAAAATAGAAAACATATATATTGGAGTTTGATAATATAGAGGACAAATACATTAGAGTTTGTTAAAGTAAAAAACAAATGCACTGGAGTTTAAGAAAGTGAAGAGCATTTAAGTCATTTAGCTTTGTATTAGTACATATGAGGTGGGATAAAAATGAAGTCTTTTGAGGATGGAGATAGTAAAGATTAAGGTTTGAGATGAAATGACCATATTGCCTCTATTAAATAATGTGTACTTCTCTGTCCTAAAATATAACAACCTAGAATATATAAAATATGGTTCTTACCACTAAACTAACCATACTATTATTGGCTTCATTATCACCCCCAACTAGTCTGAGTTTACACCTTACCCACCTCGAGGAGACAAGCAAGTCTTTTTACCTATCTCCTTAATAGCCGTGTCAACGGCTAAAACTTGATATATTTTGGGACGAAGGGAGTAGTTGAAAGTGAAGGGTAGTTGGAGGTAGAATGGAAAAAAAATTGAATTAAAGGTGGTTGATGGACAAGTGTAGTACTCTACTAAGTGACAACATTTTAAGACAGACAGTTACTCTCTGTCCTAAATTAACTTTATCTTTTTTATCTTATTAGTCACATAAAGATTTTATCTTTAAAGTAATCAATGCATTGAAATTTATAAAAATAAAGAACAAATCTATTAAAGTTTGTTAAAGTAAAGAACAACTATATTCTAATTTTTAATTTTATATTGGTATGGATGAAATATGTTAAAAGTAAAGTGTTTTTAGAATGGAGATAGGAGTAGTATTTTTGGAGAGAGAGTACATTATATACGAGGTCCAGTATTTGTATCACACCACATGCAAGAGTCAATGCATCAATTGTTGATGCAATGCCCGTAGTGCATATCAGTGCATGGAACAGTCGTAAGGGGTGAGGTGACCGGGGTCGTCGCCTCCGAAGGATCAAATTCTGCTTCTCTCCTCTGTAAAACCCGATGGGTCGAATCATGGCGCATGGAAGGACAGCCCTCTTTAAAACCTGATTGGTACTCTGGTGTGACCTGTTTGTGCTTGGAGAGAACTTGAAGCTCGTTTCTTTCTCCTCGGTCTCTTCCCCTTTCTGCCTCGCAAGGTGATTGATGTCTTCATGAACGTCAGATGGTAGCAATAAATCCCATGCAGGATTCGACACAAGCGACTCAACAGATTTGGATTTCTTTCTCGTTTATTGGGCCGGTACCTCGTGCTGTAGATCATCAGATTTTCACTGTTTACCTCTCCTCTCTTCGGTCTTCACGTTGTAAAAGTATCTTTCTCTTCTACAGTTCAGTAACCACGTTTTTGTTTCCGACGGATCATGCAAAGCAGTTTTACAACAAAGCAAGATGGTATAGTACATTTCAGAATGTAGGAGTATCTCAGGCACTCAGCTATACTACTGTATTACTACTCCAGTAAGCTTTGCAGAGCTGCTGCTAAACTCTCAGTTAACAACGAAAAAGCAGTTTGGAACTCCTGACAGTATATGGAGCGGTTGGTTTTCTATTCCCTGTCAGTCTGACGGCGTACAGTGTTTGCTTCTTCTTCCTCGCGTGGCTTCGTGCTAAAGCTAGCTCGTGGTCTTTTCGGCTAGGTAAGACAAGGCGACATTCCGTGCAGCTTATTCCCACTAAAAGTGATTAAGCCACTGCTAACTAAGCACGCAAGTGATGATGGCCTGAGAAGCAGCGAGAGCCGGCCAGCCTCGTGCTATCATTCGATGGGGGCGCGACCAGGACAGCATGCGGCGCCTGCCCATGAGCTCCTGCCCGTCCCGACTCGACAGAGTGCATCTCAATCCATTCAATCAACACAAAGCAGAGGAATATATCAGATAGGACAGAGCTAATTAGCACCTCTTTAATGGAAAAGTTCGGGGGTTTGTTCTCACGAAACAGCAGCAGTAATCATGTAAAGAGCACCACGCTAACTCTAGTATAGTAGTAAGTGGTAGTATTAGCACTGCGTGGCTCACACGTGCTGAATGTCTGAGTGTCTGAATTGTGTGCCGTTGAACTGGTATTCTGATTACAGGCCGGGCAAAGAAATGGAAAGGGAGAACAAATGTAGCAAAGCTCATTCTAAGCTTTTTACTGTATTCATGAGTTCATCTTACCTCAATCAACTCAATCATTGGCATATTGGGCCTGAACCTACTGGCGTGAGAAGAAAAAAGGGTATTGCACAGTAGTATGTGATCTGAAAGATGCTACCTTTGAATCATGAAATGGTCCAGTATCGATGCTTTATGATCAAAATTTGGCCTCTTTTAGCAGAAAGTGATTAATTTACATATTTGATACGAGCATTATATCGACTAATCTAGACACAATCACCCGCCATTTCCCTCCCAGAACTTAACTGAATGCCAACTGCCAAGTGATCAACTGGAACTCAAGTTGTCAGTTTGTCACCCGTCACGTTTCATTTGCCGTGACAGCTATACCAAAGGTCACCAAAGGAGGCACCCTGAAGCTGCTCTGGCTCCAGTCTGCCGGGCCGGTTTGGCCATGGCCAATGTGAGCACCGGAAACCTCGACCAGGGCAGCAATGGCAGCAGCCATGGCCAGCAGGTCAGTGCGCAAAACAAGAAACAGAGCAAATTACAGTAGCCACGCCTGCATCTTGCTCGCGACTGACGCCTCAAGCATTAGCTGGAGATGGCCTAGGTTAGAGCTGCAGAAGTACTACTAGTACGATGCTACTCAAGCTGCTTAGCTTATCAGCCACACGTAAAATGGGACATATTAAGATTAATGAATTACTCCCTCTATCCTAAAATAGTTTATATTTAGTTTATCTTATTTATCCTATAAAGACTTCATCTTTATAGGAATTTGTAAAAGTGGAGAAATAAATACATTTGAGTTTATTAAAGTATGAGATAAATACATTAAAATTTATTAAAATAGGGAACAAGTGTATCGGATTTTTTAAAGTAGAGGGCATTTTAGTCTTTGAGCTTTGTATTGGTATGGTTGAGATAGACAAAAAAACAAACTCTTTTTGGGACGGAGCTAGTATTAACTATTACAATTTTTTTAAAAATACTCTCTCTATTTTAAAATATAAGAACTGCTATGATTTAAATTTTGTTCCATAATATAAATATTTCTAGTATTATTTACAGTATTACTTGTTCTATCAATTACTTTCTATTTAAATTTATTTTGATCTTTCTCCACCTATTGTGTCACACTTATCCATTCCTCATTTATTAAGGGATAGCAAAATCTTTTTTTCTTAACCTTAATCTTTGTTAAATAAACTAGAAATACTTATATTTTAGAATGGATGTAGTAGATTTATTTAATTTTTTGAGAAATTTTTATATAAAAACGATGGAGCAGTTAAGCCAACTAGCTGAATCAAATGGTGCCTCACTTAGTGCTACTGGCTCTTGATGACTATAAAATTTTCTACTTTCTCCGTTCTAAAATATAACTATATTTAAATTTAAATTTTATCCCAAATATAACTATATAGCATATAAAAGATGACATTTACCATATTACTCTCATGCTATCTTTGATAGACCCCATCACTCCACCAGCACTTGAGACCTCATTATGTATTAATAAGGGGTATTTTAGGCTTTCATCTCAATCCTTAATTCCTCCAAAACACTCCTAGATACTCTCTCTATCCCAAAATAAGTTTATCTTTTGTTTATTTTATTTATCACACAAAGATTTTATCTTTGAAACAATTAATGTATTTAAATTTGTTAAAGTAGAGAATAAATATATTAAAATTTAGTAAAGTAAAGATAAGTGCATTAGAGTTTGTTAAAATAAAAGGTATTATAGTTTTTTAATTTTATATTAATATATAAAATAGACTAAAAATAAATTTATTTTGAGACCAGTACTGTCGCCGAGTAGAGCTGTGCTGTCTGTCGCTTGCTTTTTCAGGGGCGGGGGTGCAGAAATGGATGGACCCGTCATGATTATAGTATTATTATTGCAGTCACTTGTGTCCTGTGATGCGAGGGACATTATTGATGTGAT
Source organism: Oryza meyeriana var. granulata (assembly GCA_003991445.1). NCBI lineage: Eukaryota > Viridiplantae > Streptophyta > Magnoliopsida > Poales > Poaceae > Oryza > Oryza meyeriana. The sequence continues at coordinate 72,615 of RYFJ01003099.1, read as the reverse complement.
AGGCCATTGTACAATGACTACTCCTTCCGTTTTAATATAGATATAGTTTTATGTTGTTTAGTAGTAATACCTCCGTCCCAAAATAGTTGTCATTCTAGGATTTAAAATTTGTTCCAAAATAGTTGTCACTTTAGAGTATTACTTGTCCCATCAATCACCTTCTATTCAAATTTCTCTCCATTCTACCCTCAATCACCCTCCTACTCTCTACTATATATTATTTAACAATGGATACTATAGTCTTTTTCTCTTAAACATTAATCTATGCTAAACAATCTAAAACGATAAGTATTTTGGGACGGAGGGAGTATAGATTAAGGTTTAAGAGGAAAAGAGTAGAGTGTCTCTTGTTAAATAATATACTTTCTCCGTTTTAAAATAAAATATAAGATTTTTTATATTCAAATCTTGTTCTATAATATAAGTATTTTTAGCAATATTCATAATATTATTTGTTCTATCAATCACTTCTTATTTAAATTTATTTCTTTTTTACCTCATATATCTTTCTAACTCCATTCATTTTATATTTATTAAAGGACATCAATGTCTTTTTTCTTTATCCTTAATCTCTACTAAACAACCTCGAAATCCTTATATTTTACTCCCTCCGTTCTAAAATATAGCCATTTCTGGCTACGAATCTAGCTAAAAATAGCTATATTTTAGAACGGTTGTTCAGATTCATAGCCAAAAATAGCTATATTTTGAAACAGAGGAAGTAGAACAAAGAGAGTAGAGAGTGGGAGGGTGGTTGAGGGTAGAATGGAGAAAAATTTAAATATAAGGTGATTGATGGAATAAGTTATACTCTAAAGTAATAACTTTAGAACAAATATTAAATCCCATAAAAATAACTATTTTGGGACTAGTTCTTCTGCTGTTTCGGCCTTTTGTTCGTCGGGCAGGAGAGTACTAGAGGAGAGGAAACGAGAGAGGAGAGCACGGCCAGCGATAAAGAGTCGTCCAGGATGCTGTGTGCAGACCCGAGACGAGAGAATTTTTATTGTTACTAATTTAATTTTTTTAATTTATAAAATTAATTTTTGATTTGGTTTTTTTAAGTACCCTTTTGCCGCCGTGGCCCAGGGCGGCGAATGGCCTGGGCCCACGGCGGCGTCACCAGGCCGTGACGGTGGCCCACGGCGTCAGCCGGCCGGGGCTACGTGGCATTGCCGCCCTAGGCCACGGCGGTGAATGGCCCCAGGGCGAGAGCAAAAAATGCCCGTGCCTCTTTCTCCCCGCGCACCCGTGCCCGTGCCCGTCCCCGCGTCCGCGCCCGCACCCCGCGCCCGCGCCCGCGCTCGTCTCGCCGGGCGCGGGGTGCGGGCGCGGGCATGGGCACGGGCGCGCGGGGAGGGAGAGGCACAGGCATTTTTGCTCTCGGCCCAGGGCCATTCGCCGCCATGGCCCAGAGCGGCAATGCCACGTGGCCTCCGGCCGGCTGACGCCATGGGCCGCCATCACGGCGTCGTAGGCCTAGGCCATTCGCCGCCCTGGGCCACGGCGGTTTTTAAACACCGCCCTGCCCCACGGTGGCAAGAGGCTATTTCTGTAAAAAAAAAAATCAAAAATTAGTTTTGTAAATTAAAAAAAATAAATTAATAACAGTAAAAACTCCGAGACGAGATCTACTGCTCTGTACGTACGGTAACGGCGCGAGCCAAGCATCAGGTGGGGTTTCATCACTGCAACATGGAAAAGGTCAGGGGCACTAACGCTGAATTTTCAGGAGCAACCCAAATCCAACACTTGACACTCTGCTCAGCAGCTGCTGTAAGTTTTTTGTGAAATGGTATAGGCAAGTTATACTAGTATTATTACATGTACACACTGCTGTTCATAGTCTTTCATACGATAGTTACCTGTACGATCCCATTACGAGCAGCAACAAACGGCTCAGTAGCATAAATGATGCTCTTATTCGAGAAGTGTCGAGCAACGGCCCAAATATTGCGGAGGCGTTGCGTTCGTGGAATGCGGTGGCCTGGCCAGGTGGGAATGCGGAGGCCCGTCCCGCAAGTTGGTGGCAGCGGCATCGCTGCTAGTGGTGGCCTGGTGGGCGTAGCAAGGCTGCAGCCTGCAAGCGATGGGCCGGGGCTTCTCGTGTGGTGAGGTGATGGGCTGATGGCTTTGAAGGATGGAATTTTTTGTATTTTTATATTTATTTATTAAAAGATTTGCAAAAGTAGATTTTTTTTGAAAAAATTGCAAAAAATGCGGCTCAAGAATCTACTTTTGCAAATCTTTTAATAAATAAATATAAAAATACAAAATTTTCTTGAAGGATGTCTCGGCTCAAGAATGCGGTGCGCGATGGGCGTTGAGCCGATGATGCGACTTCCCGGCGGCGCATGACTATGGTCGATGGGTGCATGCGGAGGTCGCCGAGTGTGGCGATGCTGATAGCCTATTGGCCGCAGGGCACAGTTGCTGTTCGGAACGGACTGTGCTTCGGGTTTGTTTATTGGTTTTGGTTAGTACGCTTTTCAAAACTAAAATAGTATATTTTTATAAAACTTTATATATAAAAGTATTTTTAAAAAAATCAAATAGATCTATTTTTTAAGTTTACCATAGTTAATACTTAATTAATCATACGCTAATAATATTTCTCGTTTTGTATGTGTTTTATAAGCCAGTGGCAGAAGCCGACTCGAACATAGCCTTAGGCCGCATTCGAATGTAAGGATGGTTGAAGCTTTTCGGTGGCACGGAAAACGAGATAAGCCATTAGTGTATGATTAATTAAGTTTTAATTATTACAAACTTGAAAAATAGATTTATTTTATTTTTTAAAGTAATTTCTATATAGAAAGTTTTCACACGAAACGCACCGTTTAGTAGTTTGAAAAGCGTAATAATGGAAACCGAGGGAGTAGCCACAAGCTAGAAGCTAAAAAGAACTGGCTTCTAACTTGTAGCCTGTGCCTCGGTTTTCGTTAGCACGTTTTCTGAAATGCTAAACGGTGTATTTTTTACAAAAACTTTCTATATGAAACTATCTTAAAATTTTAAATAGATCAATTTTTTTAGGTTTTTAATAGTTAATTCTTAATTAATCATGTGCTAATAACGTTTCTCGTTTTGCGTGCGGCTTATAAGCCATGAACAAGCCAAACCGAACAGGCCCAACGCTTGTGCTTCTGACTTGTGGCTTATACCTCGGTTTCTGTTAGCACGTTTCCTAAAACTAAAACAATATGTTTTTTAAAAAACTTGATATATGTAAGTATGTCTAAAAAATCAAGTATATCCAATTTTTAAATTTTTAATAATTAATACTTAATTAATCACGCGCTAATGATATTTCTCATTTTGTGTGTGGCTTATAAGCCACCGCCCACTCCACAAGCGAATGGAGCCTTAGACCGAAAAGAGGGAGAGGGATGGAGCTGCTGGTATTTGGATTATATAATCCGAGGCTAATCTTTATTGGATAATTTGAAAGACAAACCCTGATCTATCTAATATATCTAAAACTCCTAAGACCTTATTCAGAATAAACCTAAAGACTTATTTAGAGAAGACGAGAGATGGGTTCCCTTTTCCCTCGCCGCTAGCGAGAACGCTGGGTGGTGGAGGAGGAGAACTAGAGGAGCGTCAACGAAACCGCTCTCGGGACGTCGCCTATCTTCGACTCGCGAGAGGGGCAGGGGCTGTGTCTTAGAAAGGATGATTATGGGCATCAATGAATAGGAAGAAAATTGAACGAACGGTCATTGATAAGATAAGTAATACTCTAATTTATATTTGTGGATAAAGTATAAGCGTAAAATCCATTATATTTGTAGATGGATGAAGTAGAATTTAATGTTAGCTCTTCCCACCCTATAGGTAAGACGGGACACTTCACATCAATTACCTTATCAAATAATATAATGTTTTGGGTATAGATCAGAGATATGCGTTGTTGTTTATTTTTGCCTTTTGTATTGGGTTTAGACTTGTTAGTCTGAGTTCTGATCTCGCGATATATATACAACTAACTAAAAATTATTAGTGTTTTTTATCTAGTCCACTGACAATGAGTAGCTAGCTTGCTTCGACAGCCATAGTACTTCTAGAATTTAGCTTACTCCGTCTCGATAGTGTTGTCCTATCGAATAAGTCGCCATAATCACCAACTTCGACTAACGCGTGAACGGAATCGGATCTCGATATGTTCCAGTTCATAGACAACCTGGAGCCGCTCCACTTTGTGTTCATATGGCCTCATGCTCAAAACACCTTAAGACAAATCGAACCGGAAAGCAGTTTATTCGTTTTGGGTGGACGGAATCACGGGGTGAGGAATAATTCAGGAAGTTGCATGTAGGGTGAATAAGGATGTTCTTATTCTGTTCTATGCTTGTTTGCGCCTTAGGAGTGCTTCCGAAATTTCCAAAGTGGATTGGAATTTGGACAGCTCCAAATCAAACCCTCACAATGGGTAACTGCAGTTTTCCGTTAGATTGGCTACACTTGTCTAACTTACGGCTCTCCAGCTATAGATAAGAGGTTCAAACCCAAGAAAATTAAAACCACAATACGCATAATCAAACTCTTTGGCAATCAACCGGAGAACCAAAAGGCGACACCAATTTTGTGACACAATAAAATAGCACATGGTAACCAGGGTTTACAAAGCCGAAGAAAGCTGATTGATTTTCGTGGTTTTTCGACATTTCAACGCGGCTTGAGATCAATTTTCGGTTGAAATTTCGAATGGTTTTTTTGGCAAATTCAAATGTCAAACAGTAAATTTGATTAAAATTAAGTCAAAATTTGTCGAAAACCGTGAAACCAGGGCACAAAATCCGAAAGTCAATCGATAATGTAAACCCTAATCATAACACACGCTTAGAGAAATGGAGCACCTGGCATAGTCCACTTTTATCTGTACTAGACCATGGGTTGTATTTGGGCTTGTTCTTCTGAGGCACGGCAACAGTAAATTTGTTTAAAATTCAGTCAAAATTTAAATTTGATTAAAATTCAGTCAAAAATTTATCCAAAAGCAGTTAAAATTTGTCGAAAACCGTGAAACCTACAGGGCTCGAAACCCGGAAGTCAATCGATAATGTAAATCCTGATCGTAACACACGCTTAGAGAAATGGAGCACCTGACACAGCCCACTTTTATCTGTACTAGACCATGGGCTGTATTTGGGCTTGTTCTTGTTACAAATCATTATCTCTTTAGGAGATAAAATTCTTTCTTGTGGACCAATCCAAATTAGTTAGAGATAAATTTATGGTTCTTATCTCTAGCCTTATCTGCCAATAAATAGAGGGGCAGTGGTGTCTTCATTGTACACATTGATCATTGATTAATAAAGAGAGAGCAACACCCCTACATCTGTGTCTCCTGTGTTCATTATCTTCTTCTGTGGTGCGATTGTGCGGGAAGGGATACGGTCTTCCATATTTTCTTGACGCCTCATCTGCTGCAGGAGGGAAGGGAGCGGATCCGGGCGATCCGTCAACGTAGTCGTTCTATAACACGTTATCAGCAACTCTATCGGCTGGGTTGACATCAAATCCTCTCACGCCAATCAATCTACGGTAACAAAATTGGTTGTTTATCAATTTGTAGATTAATTTTAAACTGGTGGATGCTTGTTCTTTGATTTTTTTTAGATGCATGTTTTGTAGTATATCTGTTATTAGCAGTAGATTTATTTCCTGCTTTTACTCTACAATTGCATCTGTTGATAACCGGAGGAAACCGGAGTAACACCGTGTGCAATAAATTGTAATTGATCAGTTTTTTCCCTATTCTGGAAGCAAACCCGGTTCAGCTGGGCCGAACCGGTTGTCTTCCTCGTGTTCCCTCCGCATCTCTCTGTTCTCTCTCTCTCTCCGATGGATGCCACGTCGGGAGCCGTCGCAGTCGCCGTGGAATCACCCGCGCTGCTGGGTTGATCTACGCGCGTGGCTGCTGCTCGCCGCCGCTGCTGGAAGCGCCACCGGCCCTTGCCACCGGTGCCGCTGCGGGAGACCACCATCATCGGAGGAAGCCCCAAACCCACATTGTCGCCTTTGCTGGTTTTTTGATGTTGAGGCAGGGCAGCTGCCGCCGTTGAACTCTCATTGACGCCGCCATTGAGCCATGGTGGGAGGACGATGGGACGACCAGCCGCCGCCAAAGGATCGAGACTCCGCCGAGACACCGTGGCTAGAATACCTCCATGATGCCGCTGCCGCAGGACCTAATACTAAGGACGGGTAGCCGCCACCATCAATTTCTCACCGACGCACCTTGGAGCTGTGGTGGGAGGTCGATGGGACGAATGGCCGCCAACCTTGGATTGGGATCCGCCAGGACGCCATGGTTGGATGCGAATTGGTCGCCATCGCTAGAGTTTTGGTTGTCGATGTTGAGCTCTGCCTCGCCGCCGTCTTGAGGATGTGTGGGTCGTGGCGGAGCTCCGCCGCACAACACTGAGCCATCGCCGTACCGATTGCCGCATGGGAACGAAGCCGCTGCCACCGTCTTGCCACCGGGCAGTCGATGGGTCGCTAGTTGGCCTCTTCTCCGTGCGCCACTTGTATCTCAACTGCCATCGACAGTTGGTGTCCTCCATCACCGCCGCCGTGCCCGTCCGGCAAGCATGCTGGGCGATGGGCGCCGCCGGGGGTGCTGGTGGGGATAGGGGAAACCCTATTCCCCCATTTCCCCTCTCTCGGTCATTTAGGCGGGCCGGCTAGGCCAGCCTGCCACCGCCCGACAACTTTTGGCCCAACATCACCAACCAGCCCACACACAAATTAATAAAAATAATAAATCCGAAACCATAGATGGGCCTTAAATTTGGAATTCGGCCCATTTGGCATTTGGACCCTATTCTGTGAGCGCGGTCCAATAAGATTGCGGCCCGATGGCGTTTTTGGCCTGATTAAATTCGGCTTTATTGATAATTTGCGTTTAAGTCCCTCGAAAGGTTGATTTTTATGCCGACAGTTCACTGTTCATGTAATATTTACAATTTAAATCCTTAATTTACTAGAAATTACATCAATTTGTGTTTAGTGGTTGTAAACTTGCTGTGTAGATCTTTCTTTAGTTAGTTTCTTGCATGTGAGTCCTAGGACTCATTAATAACCCTGTGATGGTGCTTTTAAGCATTCATTTACTTTTAAATTTGATGCAACTCCAACTATATAATCTAGATATGATTCTAGGTTAATATGCTTCCATAAAAATATGTAATCACCTAGTCTAGTGACCCCTCCCTTGGAAGCATTATTTGTGTTTATTTTTTCTTGCATGTGTGATATTTTTCTGTGGGCATAAAATTATTAATTTAATGCCATAAGGCCAATAAAAATCACAGAAAATCGGTAAGTGCAAGATAAATTCGGGAAAATACCAGTAATTACATATGACTACGTTACATTATTCTGTGACTTTGTTTTCATGCAAGTTAACCCGGTATTGGTTTTTTGCATGACAACATGCCATGTCTAACGCAGACTTCAATAAGAGAGAGTTCCCCGTTCTCCCCGTTAATGGGACGAACTACCAGACCTAGGCCATGGACTATGAAATCCACCTTTCCGTGATGGAACTATCTGAGGCCATCCGTCAGTAAGGGGGCTAGTGTAGCTCCGCTTCTAGTAGCAAAGCGAGCAAGGGCACTTGCGTTTATCAGGAAGCACATTCATGAGGATCTCAAGGCTGAATACCTTGAGCTATGTGAACCTCTCACGTTGTGGGAGGCCCTGAGGGACCGCTACACTGCCGAGAAAACTGCCATTCTCCCAAAGGCTAGAGCAGACTGGACTCAACTTCGGTTCTGTGATTTCAAGACCGTGGAGAGCTACAACAATGCCGTGCACCGCATTGTCAGTCGTCTTCTCTTCTATAACCAGGTGGTGACAGACGCGGATATGATTGAGAAGACTCTTGACACTTTCCACCCGAAAAACTCGATGATGCAAGAGTAGTACCGCGAGGCTAAATACGTCAAATACTCAAAGCTTATCCAGTCATTAGGTTGCAGCCTATTCCAGAGGCTCACGTTGTCCATCAAAAGGGTCAGAGTTCTGGACATAGTTCTTCCAAGGGGAAGGGACCCGGGAATCACATTTTGCCAAATGGAACGAGGTTCAAGAAGGCCGCCAACCGGGGCAAGAAACCCCGTAGCCGCAAGGGGCACAAGGCCAATGCTGGTGCTGCTGGAGGATCTCAGCAGGGTGGTGAGGGTTGTTTCAAATGCGGCTCAACGAAACATTGGACACGCAACTGCACTATAGAACCTCATCTTGTTGAGATGTACCAGGACTGGAAGAAGAGGCAGAGCCCAGAATCTCACTTTGTCCAGGTGCCAATGACCGATGAGAAGCCTACTCCTGAGGAACCTACTGTATTTCCTAAGGAGTCTACTACTGCTGCTGCTAAAGGTGCTGTCACGGATGTTGATCCCAAGGCTGCTGCATATGCTAATGCCGACCTTGGGGATGACTATAGAGACCTCAGGGATTTTGACATGGAGGGCGACAACCTCTTGGGTGATGACCAGGAGGACGTACATGGGGACATGCAGTAGTTATCAGTCATGAGTCTTAAGCCTAGGTTATCATTTTGGTCAATGTAATCTTTTCTTTTTAACAAAACAATGAGTCGTTTGTGTAATAAATATACTATGCATCCTGGTCAGTGTGTTTAGGATGATCCTTTATATTAATTGTAACGCCCAGAAATTCGCACCGAAATTCTGAACATTAATGTGTAATAAATCCCTGCCCAGGAAAGCCAGGGTACACAAACCAAGTTGCCATACAGAGTGTCTTACAAACAGAGTAAACTGTAAATTACATAAATGCAGCGGAAAAAAAAAAGGTAAAACGGAGTCTATAAACATCTGGCCAAGCAGCCGATTCCATTCCCACAGGCACCTTGACGGCGGAGCCAGCCTATTCCTCAGGATGATCATCATCTGACGCGTCCTCCAACACTGGGGGGGGAAAATTGGAGCAAGGCTGAGTACCACCCACAGTACTCAACAAATCACACCCACAAATATGCATATGCACCGGGTACAAAGATGGGATAGGGTTTATTTGCGGAAAAGCAGTCGCAAAAGGGAGTAGTTCGCAAACATTGAAAAGTTGATTTAATTAACAATATTAATTCACCACTGATTAACGTTACACCACGTTAACCAGGCCCAACCATTCCCAACTGATTGACGCTAAACCACGTCAACCAGTCTCCACTGATGAACGCTACACCACGTTCACCAGACACCTCCGGGTACCGTTACACCACGTTACCCGGACTCCACTGATTAACGCTACACCACGTTAACCAGTCACCACCGGACAACGTAACACGCTGACCAGCTTTTCCCGACCAACGCTAAACCACGTTGACCAGGCCGCGCTGATGGAAGTTACACCACGACCACCAGGCGAAACTGATGAGAGTTAAACCACACTCACCAGTCTCCACCGACTAGCGTTACACCACGCTAACCGGTCACCCCCGGTCAGCTCAACCACGCCGACCGGACACACACCTTCCACAACACCAGTTTGATAAAACCAGATTAAGTATCTAGGGTGAGACTAATCACGGTGAGTCTTGGCCAATGTGCCCATTACCGCGGGCGCGGCTATTCGAATAGTTTTACTCTGATCAGAGGTGTACAACTGTACCCACAAGACATAGCCCCCACACACGTTCCCGTGTGCCAGTACATCACCACGATGTCCCGTGCGAGGCTGTGACAGGACCGTTCACGCAACCCCTCCCTAACCATCCACACCACGCTGAGGTTGCACCTGCCGACAGGGCACGCCATATTGGCCAGGCTACCCCCCTTGCGCCACGGTGAATCCGGCAGCCGATCAACCCTACCCCGGGCCGACCCAACTCCATCACGCCCACCCTCTTCATCGGTGCCTAGGAGAGGGAGAAGAAACGCTTCAAGCCCAGCCGTTGCCCACGCTGGCTTGTGGCAAGTACGGGAAGTTGCCCAAGTGGTTCCCGCGAACCGGTCCTTAATTGCCATGGGTGTGACAAGCAAACCATACACCCACAGCCCACCATTTAGGTCAAAATTTTAGGAATTTAACAACAACCTATCCATGGTTCCATTTTTCCGACATTGAGTCGAATCATATAGAAAGACATTATTTAATACCCAGGTGAGCTATGTTGCTAAGCATGGCTAAGCATCCTAGGGATCATATTCTACTCATATTATTACCCAGGTGACAAGGATTTAGTTATCAAAACTAAGGCTGAAACCTAACATTGTATAGGCAATACCAATCCACATGAATTATTGAAATAATGCAGTTTATTTGCGTAAACAAAGCAATTTAATGAAAAATGGGTACGAATTGATCAAAGTATCAGTGCGACTTGCCTTGCTCCGGCTCAAGGTATTCGGCTACGATCTCGAAATACGCAGGAGAATTACCGGCGTCGGATTCTACAACAAACAGTGCATAAACAATTAAAAACAGTACATGGGGGTCAACAAACTTGGGCTGAAAGTATTTTTAATGGATTCTTGGCATTTTTCTGGATTTAATGAAATTTGAATGGACATAATCAGAGTTCGCATGAAATAGTTATGATTTATTGAAGTTTACTGCCATTTTCAGAGTGAATATAATTAACCAGTGATTTAATGCGCATTAACCGATTAATGACGTCACCGGACTGGGAAGCCGGCGCCGACAGGCGGGCTCCACCAGCCAGTGGCGTGCGAGAGGCAGGCGCACGGCGGACCAAGTCCACCGCGGCCGAGAGCGGGCGCACCACGCGGGCGAGCGAGCGGGCGGCCCCGATCTGCCACCCGGCAGATCGGACGGCCCCGGGGAGCGGCGGCCGAAGCCAGCCGTCCCGAGCGGGAGGCGGCGGCGCGCACGCGACCCGATGGTCGACGACGGCGACCACCCGGCGCGGCGACGACCACACGGAGGGGCGGAAATGAACGGGAAAACGGAGGGGGTTCTCACCGGCGGCTCGCGACGGCGAGCGACGGCGCGAAGACGACAGTGGCAACGAAAAGGCGGCGGCGGCCTCGGGACGACGTCGGCGACGGAGCTCCGACGGCGGGGAACGGGCGAGAGGCGGCTGCCGAGGTGTCCTGGAGGATGAGGAGGACGGGAGAGGAGTTAGAGTGGAGAATGGAGACACGGCGCGGCAGGAAACATCGGCCGGAAAGGAGGCGGAAGGCCGATACTCACCGTGCGCGCGGGCGAGGCGGTTCGGCGAGCTTCGGCTTCCACGGAGTGGCGGCCGAGATGCGGCGCGGCGCGGCGGAGGTGCAGGCGGTGGCGGAGTGGCCTGGCGGCGTCCGGAACGGCGGCGAGCGGTGGCCGGGGGCGGCGAAAAACGGTGGAGCTCGGGTGCGCGGTGGCGGCGGGGTTCTGGGGCACTGGAAAGCTCAGCGTGTTGGGGAAAAGATGGAGGAGAGGGTGGAGATGGTTTATGTACGGTCGGCCGGGAGAGATCGAGGCCGAACAGCTCCAATCGTGCACGGGAGAGTGGACGGCGGCGTGGGCATCGTGCGCGTGGTTCACAGGAGAGAGGGGACGTGGACGCCGGAGAACTCGGGGGAGTGGGGCGGACTCGGTCCGCGACCGTTTGAACGAGTGCGAGTGCGGGAGGATGAGGAGGACGGCGCCGGATCGGACGGCCCCGGGGAGTTTCCCCTCCAACCGATTCGGACGGAGGAGGAAGATGATGCTGACAGGCGGGCCCGGCCTGTCAGCGGGAGGAGCGTGGGTGCGGGCGCGAGCACGAGGGAGCGCGGGGCGCGGGCAAGGGAGAGGGCACGGGCACAGGGTGCGGGGCGCGGGCGCAGGGCGAGGGCGCGAGCGCGCGGGCACGAGGGCGGCACACGAGCGGGGGCGCGAGGAGCGAGGGCGCGGGCGGCACAGGAGCGGGCCAGCGGCCCCGAGGGAGAAAAAGAGAAAGGAAGAAAGAAAAAGATTTCCAGGACGATGTTAATTCCAATAAGCATATTTGATTTATTAAAAATAGTTCCGGCGCTCTGTAAATTCCACTAAAAATCCAGTTAATGTATTTTGGCACAGAGAATACCAGAAAAATATTCCCGGCCATGACAATTTATTATCTAGTATTTTACACCATCAATTAATTTCTCTAGCCATTTTAAAATTCCTTTTCTTAGGTATTTTCTCCGGTAAAGTTTCTGTGTGGCTAAACTCAGGGTGTGACATTAATAAAGTTTTCCTGTTGAGTTATATTGGTCTTGTCTTGTTTTATGTTCTTGCTTTTCACTTCATTGATAATAAATTGAATCAATATAATCTCTCATATAGAACAAGCGTCGTACGATTTAATAGAGCCCGAGACATGCTTGGTTGACAGCGCAGCAACACACTCGATACTACAGGAGACTAAGTACTTCACGGCATTGCGTAAGTGGGATGAGAGCATCCTCACCATTGCTGGGAGTAATGGTCGCATAGTTGGCTCAGGGCGAGTCACTGTCGTCCTTCCTAGGGGTACAAGGATCTTCATTGAAAAGCGTTCCTATACCCAAGTGCTAAACGCACGCTCCTTAATTTTAAGGATATTTGACGTTGCAGCTACCACCTCACCACAACATGTGAAGGAGGAGATGAATTTCTCTTTATGACATTATCTAAGGACGATGAGACCACAGTGGTTGAGAAGATGTCAGGGAGCTCCGATGGACTGTACTATATTAAAATAAAACCCCCAAATGAATATATTGCGATGCAGATAATCTACAGGAACCCAGAGTCTTTTAAGATATGACATGAGAGATTAGGTTATCCTAGATTGACTAGGTTATGAAAAACGCTAGGTCATAGCATAAACACTAGAAACTTCCCCAAGGAATTTGTGTGTCCCACTTGTGCAATGGAAAAACTGATCATTCAACCATCCTTTGAGAAATTGAGGATTGAACCCTTACAGTTCTTGGAAAGAATCCAAGGGGATATTTGTGGACCCATATACTCTTGGTCTAGGCTATTCAGATATTTCATGATGTTGATTGACACCTCTACAAGGTGAAGCCACATATACTTGCTGTTTACAAGAAACCACGCTTTTGCCAGATTTATCGCGCAGATTATCCGTTTGCATATGGAGTTCCCCGAGAACCGCATCAAAACGATTCGGATGGATAATGCGAGTGAATTCGCATCAAAGGCATTCAATGACTATTGTATGGCCTTAGGCATTAATGTAGAGCATTCTGTTCCTCATGTTCACACTTAAAACGGCCTTGCTGAGTCGTTGATAAAAAAAATCAAGTTAATTGCCAAACCATTGCTACAAGGTATTAATTTGCCAACTACATTTTGTGTCACGCCTAGAATTTCCATCCAAAATTCTAGAGTTTTATTGTGTGTAAATCCTCGTCTAGGAATTAACCGAGGCACACATGACATAGTTGATAAACAAAGTAATTGTTTACATATCAAAAATATTTATTACAGAGGCGAATGGTACCTCACAAAAAGATAAATTTCTAACAGCGGTAAATAACTAAGATAGCATGACGAAACTCTCTCCATGAACTTGACCGAGACTCCCGTTTAATCCTCCAAGTACTCCTCCTCGCAGAAGTACTCTTCTGAATGATAATTGTTGATTGCAAGGTGAGTATATGAAATACTCCGTAAGCCACATAGCAAATATGTGAGTGTACAGGATAACAAAGAATGGCATAATATGGCTGAATTTGCATAAAAGCATTTAATAAAACATTTAAGAGGGTAATAAAGCATTAGTTATTAAGCAATATTGATCAACACTATACCGCTCATCAAAACGGTATAAGCCCAACCACTCCAACCTGGTTGGACTCCAACCACTCCACTCAAATATGCGAGTGGAATCTACAAGATTGCGGCGACGGCGCTCAGGGATGAACAGGACTTACCCGCGAGAGGTTGACGACGAAGCTGACAGGTGGGACCCACCTGTCGGCGAGGCGGGGCCAAAGCGGCGGCCGCAGGCCGTGGGCCGTGCGCGCGAGAGGGGGCGTTAAGTGCACAGAAACGGGCCGGATTTGGCCCAGTGCACAGGAAAGGGTTTTTATTTTCTTTTTCTTTTATTTTAATGCTGTGGGCACTATTTAATTCACCAAAATACTTCCCTTAATCAAATAAATCCCAGAAAATTCCAGAAAATAGGTGATTAAGCAAAGAATTTTATAAAATTATTTTCAAGCCTATTTTGCTATAGATTTTTCTCTGTTTTTATTATTTTTACTTATTGAGGCTTTTAATTTAATTTTTAAAATTTCTTTTTCATAATTATTTTTATATGGGGATAAATTTAGGGTGTTACATTTTGGGGCCATGCAGTATTGCACGCTACAAAGCTAATCCAGCATATACCGTCTGCATATCACTCTGCTTCACCCCATCAACTAGCGCGTGGTCAAGAGCTAGTGGTTTCCCATCTGCGTAAGTTCGGCTGTACTGTGTATGTGCTAATCTCTCTACCCCAACATACGACTATAGGGCCGCACCATAAGGGGTCTATGTGGGTTATGAGTCTCCGTCCATAATCTACTACTTAGAGCCTAAAACTAGGGATCTATTTACGGCTCGGTACGCTGATTGCATCTTCAATGAAGAGTATTTTTCGGCATTAGGGGGAGGAAAGTAGCTCGACTCTAAGGAATGCTGTGAAATAGAATGGAACTCAAGCAGTATCCATACTCTTCACCTGCATTTGCCAGACATTGAACGGAAAATTCAATGTATCATACACCTTCAAAACTTAGCTAATGATCTGCCAGATGCTTTCACTGATCTAAGAGGAGTGTCAAAGTCGCATATCCCTGCGGCAAATGCACCGGAGAGAGTGGAGATACCCTTGGAGGAAGACTCTACTCTAGCCCCTAAGCCTAGGAAGAGGGGAGAAACCCGGATGGTCCTACTCAGGCTAAGCGTCGCAAGAGCTGGATACGGAGCCGTCTGCATCACACTCACATTCAGTAGTCTCTAAGGAGACCCGTCCAGGGGACGGACGCCAGAAGGGTAGAGGCCCTAATAGACTAGCGCGCGCACCTAGGCTTACTGGCAAATCGGAACCCTCTCCTGTTTTGAAAAACCAGGATGAGGAAATAAATGAGGAAATTGCCACAAACTATGTTGTTTCAGGATAATTGTATGACCGAAAGACAACACATGTCGACATAAATTTCGTTTCTAAAATCGTTAACATGATGGATCATGATCATGAATCTAAATCCATGGCAGAGTGTCGTAAGCGCTTGGATTGAGTCAAATGGAAAGAAGCAATAGAGATCGAATTACGCTCGTTTGCTAAAAGGCGTGTCTTTGGGTCGGTAAGCCTGACGCCTCCCACTGTGCGCCCTGTTAGGTACAAGTGGATTTTCGTCCGAAAGCGGAACGAAAACAATGAAGTGGTGAGATACAAAACGAGGCTTATAACATAAGGATTCACGCAGAGACTCGGCATCGATTACGATGAAATCTATTCTCTTGTAATGAGTGGCATAACGTTTCGATACTTGATGTCTATAGCAGCTGGCATAGAATTGAAAATGCAGTTGATGGATGTGGTGACCGTATATCTATACGGATCATTAGATTTGGAGATTTACATGTGTGTCCCTGACGGGTTGAAGGTCTCAGACAAAGCAAATCGCAACATGTATAGTGTGAAATTGGAGAGATCACTGTAGGGTTAAAACAGTCTGGTTGTATGTGGTACAACCGGCTGAGCGACTTCCTTTTGGGAAAGAATACATCAATAGTGAGGGTTGTCCCTGCATGTTTATCAGAAAGTTTCAGAGGGGTTTCTGTATCATCTTAGTCTATGTCAATGATTTGAACATCATTGGCCACGCAGAAGACATTGAGGAGGCGGCTGTCTATCTCAAAACGGAGTTTGAGATGAAAGACTTGGATTAGACTAAGTTTTGCTTAGACCTACAGGTTGAGCATCTCCCTAATGGGATCTTAGTGCACCAGTCGATCTATACTAGAACGGTCCTTGAGAGATTTAACATGTCAAATGCTCATTCTTTGAAGACATCCATGGTTGTGAGATCTCTTGATTGGGACAAAGACCCATTCCACCCTAGGAGTGAGACTGAGGAAGTGTTGAGACCAAAAATCTCATACTTAAGCGTCATATGAGCACTGATATACCTTGCAAACTGCACCAAGCCTGATATTGCGTTCGCGGTAAATCTGCCAGCAAGATACAATGCGTCTCCTACTAGGAGACATTGGGTTGGCATTAAAACAGTACTCAGATACCTCCAGGGTACGCAAGATCTCAGCCTCTTCTTTCCAAGGCAACGAGACTTACCCATGGTGGGCTATGCAGATACAGGATATCTGTCTGATCCCCATAATACCCATTTTCAAACTTTTTTTTGTTTCTTTGTGATGGTACAGCCATTTCGTGGCGGTCTAGTAAACAGACTTTGATAGCGATGTCTACAAACCACTTAGAGATCATTGTACTATATGAAGCCGTACGAGAGTGTGCATGTCTTAGGAGGATGACTCACCATATTGAGCGATCATATGGTTTGAGTATCCCTGATACCTCCACCATTATCTATGAGGATAATGCAGCATATGTCGCACAGATATCAAGAACAATATGATAAAACATATTACTCCAAAATTCTTCTATTCTCATGAGCTTCAGAAGTAAGGGGAAGTAAAGATTCTATAGTCCAAGTCATGTGACAACTTATCAGATTTATTCACTAAGTCTCTCCCAGCTTGTACTTTCCGAAAGTTTGTTCGTGAAATTGGGATAAGAAGACTTAGAAACTTACAGGGTTCAGGGGAAGTGGAACCCCTAAACACAGCCTAGTCAGTGAATCAACGAGTCCACAACGTTATACTCTTTTTTCCTTAGTTGAGTGGAGCTTATGATCCTCAAAAAAAATTTTAACGAGACAGCGGTGTGTGACGCATGACGACAACTATGTACTTTTTCTCCTAGCCTTTTTTCCTACTGGATTTTGGTTGAAGTTTTAACAAGACATGAGTTGATCGCGAATAGGTCCAAGGGGGAGTGTTACGAATCCTTATCTCTTTAGGAGATAAAATTTTTTCTTATGAACCAATCCGAATTAGCTAGAAACAAATTTATGTTTCTTATCTCTAGCCTCCTCTACCTATAAATAGAGGGGCATAGATGTCTTCATTATATATATTGATCATTAATTAATAAAGAGAGAGCAACACCCATATATATGTCTCGTGTATTCATTATCTTCTTCTCTAGTGTAATTGTGCATAAAAAGATACGGTCTTCTGCATCTTCTCAACGCCTCATCTGCTGCGGAAAAAAAAGAAAACGGATCTAAACAATCCATCGACGTAGCCGTTTTATATCAGTTCTTTTGAGGCAAGGCGGCCTGGTACCTTTCATCATCGTGAGCCCTACACAATACTAAGGCCTACGCACCAAGACTTCACGCAGGTATGCAGCAACCACTATGAAAAACAAGATCACTTGCAGCAAACCGCACTCATACTCGCATCATTTCTCATCTGTTAGCAATTTAGCATCCATATCCTCTTCGAACTGTGCGTATCTAACTCGAGGAATAATAGGCCTCAACTACTTCCAATAGCAAAACTTCACGTCCGGTAACTCTGCAACCCAACCAAGCATCCAATTCTGTAAAAGCTCCCAGCTTGCATCGTGCCATCACTTGCTTGGACAAGCAACAATAATTCAGGGCGCCTTTATTCCTGCACATCTAGGATTTGTACTCCTGCACACACTTGAGAGATCTTGCATACCTACTACGAATGCCTATAAATACCTTGTACCCATCCGTTTCCAGTTCAAGTCCACAGCTGCTTAAGAGCTTCTGAGCCTTTACCCCCAGAGTTAGGACAGAACAGAGCAAAGCAGCATCAGAAGAATGGCTTCCCTGAAGGCCGTGAAGCCCGCCGGACTTGCCAAGGAGCCTGCTGCCAAGCTCAGTGAGACGGCGACGAAGCCGGCGGCTGCCAAGGGCGGCGTCAAGAAGGCTGAGCAGAAGCCCCGGGAACCCAAGAAGAAGGTACTGTACTGCAGCTGATCCACCTAGTCTTGCTGTTGTTATCTTGCAGCCTCGTTTCGTGATGGTTTAGTCATTTGGCTATTTTCACGTGAAATCAGGTGAAGAGCAGCAAGCCGGCAGCAGCCAAAAACTGATAGTGGCATCATAACAGATGGAGCTAGTACGAGGGTTTCCATGTTATCCTAAGTTATGGGATTATGTATCCCGTCTGTCCCTTCCTCTCGTTACCCCGTGATGTCTTGATCATGTACCAGCAACCTTAGTCAAGCTGGTCTTGACGGTGTGTGCAGCCCACATGTTGATGGATATTACAAATAAGATGGTACAGTTGTGACATCCGCTTCATCTTTTTTTCACTTGATGTTAATTCTGTTTGTATCCATCATTGAAAGATCCGTCGTCTCCATGGTGTCGCCTGAAAAAACAAGAGAGAACAAACCCATCATGTAGCGAATACACAATAAGAAAGAGAAACTATGAACAAACACGTATGGGAAACAATAGTAAGGATCAGGCAAAGCACGACGCCCAAGCTAACAGCAAACTGAATATAAAACATTGCCACGAACAAAATCACCAAACCAACTGAAAATTCACTGCAAAGAAAACTATGTAAGAAATCGGAGTCATCCATCGCAAACAATCAAGCAGTTCCAGACTGGCACTATATGTGTGCCTTAACATGCCTAAACGAAATAGTATAAAAGAACATGCAATTTGTGTAACTCGATACAGAACTTCAAGGACTGCGATTGCCACAATATACTGATTGCTGTTGGAAATACTGCAAAGGTGCCTTGCTATATCAATCGAAGTATAGCATGAGCTTTTAGATTAGCTAGATAGTAGTAACATTCTAACTTTCTGCTTTACCCAAATTACACATGATTGCAAGCTTTTGTAGTATAATATAACACATGATTACAAGCCTTTGTGAGTGAGATGAAATACAACACTATGTACAAAAAATAAAGGATGCGATTTCCAATCAAGTAGCTTTCTCTTGTATTGGATACCATCTACAAGTTCTTTGCATAGAGTTCTAAAGTGCCAAATGCCCATGAAAGGAGGTTTAGCTTGCCTGATCCCATCTACAATGGCTTCGCCAAGCATCCTTTCCTCATGAAGGCAGAAAATGCACATATGTTGTCTTGGTCATACTATACCATCAGATATTTAGTGAACAAATTCCTCTGCAAAAATCTGCATCCAAACATTTCTAAATAAGTATATATCTCATTAATATGCAAATAAATCCAATATGTTGGCATAAATACTTCAACAAATGAAGGGGACAATCGTGAACATGGAAATCGGAAACTGATACTCCCTCCATTTGTTAATGTATGACGCTGGTTAGTTTATTTTAAACTAACCAGCGTCAAACAAAAAAAATGGGACGGAGTACATAATTCTTTTAGACTATGTGTGCCTCTTGACTTTGAACTAGCAGTGGCTTACTGAAACAATGAGAAGCATTGATGTTAAATATAATATTCACAAACAAATGTAGAACCAACAACCAAATTCCTCGGCAACTAAATTCTCAAACTTTCATTGGACAGATGATGGTCTTTAAAATAAGTTTACCATATCACCACTCAAATAGGAAAAGGAATATCAGGAAGAAAAAGACACAAGTAAAAGCATATGGTGGAAAATGATTTTCCGGTTCTAATGGCCTATTTGATTTGAGGAATGAAGTGATCAATTGACCACTTGATCCTAATACGGGTTGTTTTATTTAAGGAATGAAATGGGTTTTTCCATCATCATCTCATCCCCAAAAGTACATATCAAGTGGAAAAATGAGGAATAGAGTAATTCCACCAAACTTGCAGGATGGTCCCATGATGAATGACCCATCCTAGATGGTTTGATTCCTCGAACCAAATTTCCATAGTCTCACAGGGCCTTGGTTTCAGATTTCAACTCCACATGCAAGTTTTAGATGAGTAATGATGTATAGTCATTGAGAACAGTTCTGTTTTAAAACAGAGTAATCTTATCAGAGTCCCTTAACAGAAGATCTACAACTTAGCAACAAACAAAATACTGACATTTGGAACTCAAGCGCCACTACGCCACCGTATTATACTTTTATTAGAATCATATAAAAATCATAGCTACACGAAAAATGTTCTAATAAGGTAAGAGATTAAAACAAAAACTTAATATTTATAATAGTGATTACCTACTAGAATGGACTAATTCGACGGGCCAGCTGTAATTGCCACTCAAACACCAGGCGTCTTGGAGCGGGTGCTACAGCAATCTTTTCTTGCGTAATTTCATCATCAACATGAATAACAGACAATACATCTTCAACCAATGGATCTCTTCCACCCCGAAGAGGATCCTAACAAACAAGTTCATTAAAGGAAGTTAATTGAACAGCTATAAGAACTCATAAATTACATGATATTATAGTCCCACAACAGAATAAATTCTACAGAGATTTTCAAACGCCAGGATTTTTTCTGTGCTAAAGGAAGTTTAAGGCAAAATATTAATATATAATAAAAAAAGAATACAACAATATAATAACTAGAATAGGTATATCTCTGGTAAAGGTCTTAATATCTAATTCAAACCAGATTCCAAATGATTGGTCAATAACAGTTCCTCGTCAGTGTATGATAGTCCAGGGCAGCAGGGGTATTTACACCAACACTTGTAGTTCAAATTGGTCCGAAATTGGCTGGAAACTAGTAAATTCATCAAAATTTTCCTGATAGTTTTTAGTAACATTCTTTCACTGTACATATTTTAAAATGTCCTAGAGTGCTAATGGGAGGACAAAACTAAACACTAGTTACCCTAATTCAGTTAGAAGTCAGAAAACCATGAGATATTGTAAGACATATCATGGCCCTTGCCACAAAATATAACACGTATTAACTTCAATTTAACACATCTAAGTGCTGCCAGTACGAATAGAATGAGACAAGAAAAATAAATTCATTATAGACAGTCCACGTATATTACCTGTAAAAATATATCTGTATGTGTTTTGCCTTCGTACAACAGTAACTTGGCTTGAGCACCAGCTTGTTGAAGGACGTCAGCAAAAGTTTGACTGCATACAAAGAAACAGAGTAATTGGTATCATATAATTGGAAAACATTATGCTAGTTTAATAAGGGGTCAATCAACAAATTAATGATCCATCCAATAAACAGAACAATCTTACAGTACATGGTCACAAGAACCAATATAGATGAAAGCATGCTTATAATACAAAAACAAGCAGCACAAGACAGTAATCTTTGTTGTAACAGTTTAGCTCAGAACTATTTTACACTAGTGTTGAATATGAGAAGACAGATAATGTTCTCATAAAACTTGGCATTCCAGATAAGCAATCCCCTACTTACAAGTATTTCAATAAATTTACTGTCCTTCGGACTATAGATGTAATGAAGAATGCAATATAAGCACTTGTGCTCTGGTTCTATCTAGAAAAAATGCAAATGCTATCATTCAGTTCTCAAGTCTGTATATCAACATTTAGGCTTCTAATAGCCAAGACACAAAACTTCTTCATGTTCAAGATATGCCACGATACTGAAAGAAGGAATGATAACACTGGAAAAGGATGGAGAGTATAAGGAAAGAATTGGGGCATTCTTTAGACATGCCACATCTTGATTTATGGCTTTATCAATCCAGCTTCTTTTTTTCCTTTTTTTTTGTAAACTTTAGATTGGCATTGCTTCCTAAACTCAAGTGAAACTCGACCTAAGCAGTAAATAAAATTTCCTTTAGTAACAACTGCATACCACGCCATCAAAAAATTTGGAGGGTATGGTATAGATGTAGAAGTGTACATTTGCTTGAGTTTGTCTCACGTCATCTTTAATGGACTTCTTTGCAGAAGGCATATGAACGAACCTGGCAGATGATGGTATTGAATAATCTTCAGTTCCATGCATAAGAACAATAAGAGGCAGAAGAGCTATTGTCTGGGAACTTGACTGCTTGACAACAATTTCAGGAGAATAACGTGACAATGATTCCTCTCCTTCCATTATGCTGAAACAGTAGTTCAAAAATTTTCCTTAATTGTTGTATCAAACTGTTGTTTAAACAAACATACCACTTTCCAAGCATAGACATGTTACTACCTGAGAAATATTGAGCGATTAAGACCACGTTCATGGAAGTGGTCAACCAAACTATGGATATCGTATCTGCCAAAAAAACATTATTATGCTATTTTTTGCAAAAATTAAGAAAGTATCAAAAGGACAAATCATGGTACAAAAGGTAGTAGTTGATGTAATAAACTAGTACAAAAGGTGGTAGGTAGAGAATAAACTAATACAAAAGTTAGTAGGTAGAGAATAAACTAGTACAAAAGTTGATAGATGGAAAATAAAGTATTGTCTTGGAATCACAAAATCCATTATATTTTGAGACAAGCTAGAAAGACAAAATCCCTTATATTATGGGAAGGAGGGAGTATGTTTAGTCTTATATCAAAATAAGGGAAAAAAAAGAAAACAATTGAATATTGGAGGCCAATGCTTATCTGTAATATGATGATAATAATCATCACAAGTCATCTTCAGAAGATAACTTTTGAAGTACATAGTCTATCAAACCCCACATCGCATTGAGAAACAATTTTTCTGACTGGAGAAACGATTTATTCCATTTATAGATTATAAGTAATTTCACTGCATTGATGGTCGACTAAAATCTGGGTAAAAGGAGGTTGAGATAATAAATCATAAATAATTTTATTTATATCCTGGATATCAAGTTAAAACTGGGTGAAGCAGTTTGATCAGAACAATTTCATACTGGCACACATGGAAGCACCAGCAATGAAGAGAATGGGAGAAAGCATAACTAGGGAGAATTCACGTGGTCTCTATTTTACATTTAGTAACAAATCCGACTCATCCGGATGAAGTACAATGATGAAGATTATTAGTTTCATTTTCCTATTTAAGATTTAGTTCCCATTTGGATGCACTCCCACTGGTTCTCATGCCAAAACAAATAAATGCAATTACTTTTTTTGAAGACTTGAAGAAAACAACATGTTTCTCAGTATTTGATCAAATATGCTGAGGACAATATGTTCCAGAGGAAACGGTCAATACGCTGAGAAAAATAGAATATCTGACATCCAAGTGCACATTTTAAGGATAACTAAAAATAATAAAAAATGGGCAGACTTTTGATGATTGTACCGGGCTGACAACTCAATGCATTGACCAGTTTTTGCAGTAATAGAAATATTCATGCAACAAAATAGCTAATAAAACGAACTACAAGCTCACCCTCCAGATAAACCGAAATATGCTTTGATTTGTGTAACACTCCAAGAAATGGACTGTCCGCTAGATTCTTTCACTGCCTGCTCCATGAGGGCACATGCAGCAATATGTGCTCCTGCTGACTGACCCATCAAGTAGATCCTACAGGTTTATCATAAATCCAATAAGTATGTGCCATGAAGGAAGCAAAAGGTTATTCTGGACGGAGTTATCTTATGAAGGACTACTGAATTGAAATAGAGTAAGGACAGATAATAAACAGAATGATATCAATATATGGCATCAACATATCTACACAAATATGCATTCCTGAGAAAAAAAATCTACACGAATATGTAATAGTTGCTACATTACCTAGCACAAGGGATTTAAGTAAAGCTAAGCAACCAACGCCATAAGTCAACTTTCTTTTTCTGATGATAATTCTAGGAATTTCAAAGAGGCTATACAACAGACATTGATATGTAAATACCAAAATTCACATGCAAAGTTAACTTGAAAATTTTAATAACAGTTCTGTATGAACCTTTCATAATAACCTTAACAGAAACTGAAATAGCTGTTATCTTACCGATTAGGATCACCTCCATAGCTAGCAATGTTGTTGCACACATATGAGATCCCCTGGGAAGCATCGCTAACCATGTCTCCTATTGTTCCTTGAGGGAAATTTCTGAAATAAATGTATAAAATTCTGTTAAACAAATAAAGATTGCCAACAGTATAATTCCTCATTAGTAATAAAATGATGTAGTATGGACTCAGTGGAGTCATCAGCACCTGTAATCAATGCAGGCAACTATGATTCCTCTCTCAGCTAACCGCCTCCCAAGAAGGGCACCCCATGCCTTGTAACTAAAAAATTTTGAGCAAGGTCATCAACAAAGAAAAGCCAATGATTACTGCGGTGCCTTGTTGCAAACTTAACACTTACCCAATAATCCAAGCCCCACCAGTTATGAAGGCCACCACCGGGCAGGATCTACTGATATCCTTGGGTATGTACAAATCTAACCTGTTCAATGTAATATTTATCAATTTCAATAACATACAGGAAACAATGTTTTATTTTTGATTATGTTACCTGTTTCTGGGTTGTTCTCCATAGATTATACTTCTACGAACCTGACTTGAGAAGAAATAGTAATATCCAACTGTGGACCAAGAAAAGACTCTTTTTAGAACATTGAAGGGTAACTATGTTAGATACATCAGACATGCCATATTCTTTTCTGAAAATGTGTAAGGGTCAGGTTTGAAATTTTGGTCCAAGTGACTCTAGTCAAAACTGGTCAAACTATATCAAAATTGCTTATCCCTTTCCCATTCCTTTCATCGTCGTCTCTTCCTTCCCCTCATGGTAGACAATAGTATGCCTAACTGTGCTCAAATCAAGCAGAAAAATTATTCAATTTCCAAACTTTGTTTGGAATTTCCAACAAAGATCTGAAATTTTCGAACTATGCCCCCCCCCTACCCCTCCTCCTTCCACATATATCACCACCATAGTTTTTTTTTTGTTTGCATTCCAAGATGTAAAACCCTGTGAGGCATCATACTCTTCATGCACAAAACAACTGACTAGCACAATTGAGTCAAAAGAACTACATGTTGTCTTCAGCATACCTTGTAAAAACCCTGGCATAAGTAAAATTGCATAGATTGTCAGGGCAAGTAGTTGTGACATCCACCGGTAACCTAACCTGCACAACAATTAAGATAATGAGGAATATGTAAAAAAACCCAACAAAATTATATTCATCAACAAATTTTGGCGAAAGATGAAAAATTGTCAGTAATATAATGTTAACCTAGCTGGATAGAATCTTTTACTACAGTGAGTGCAAAATTGGAGTTAAATCCTGGCACTTCAAAATGCAAGGTCATCAGGCCTGAATATAGCGCTCAAAATTTTCAACATTGGAGCTTCTTATACTAATATATACTTGTAAACTTAGCTCTATACTGTTACAGGTATCTTAAAAGCATATTTATGTTTCAATACAAGTGCTTATGAGAATCTCTATCGCTGTATCTGTATGTCTTATAAACAATCTTAACTGCAGCAGCTGTTCAATTCTAAACAAGATGTAGAACAGAGTTTCCGAGGCAAAAAGAAAGCATCACAACAACAAAATTCATAACACATAAGCCAGGTAAAATAGAAGCAGCCGTGCATCATGCTGCCACACTGTTCCATGGTTCTACTTATATAATACATAGCGGTCAGTGAACTGATCAGTAAAGTCCAAAGCAAGAGCACAATTTGCAGGAAGATGTAAGTGGACCATGTGACTAACTCACAGCAGTACAGTACACTAATACAGAATGACTGCATCTGCATCACTGCATGTACACCAATAGTCCAACACACTAATTTAAAACGGAAAAAAATATGTGTTAGCAACAACAAAGTCTGCACGCCAGGGAAACCTCTAAACGTTAAAACATCCGTGTGGTGTGGTCCCGTAGCTCAATTCCCAGTACGTCTCAACTCTCACCTGTCCACAAAGTTCAACACGCAATTCCATCACCAGCCTAGTCAAACACTCGCTAGTGGATTATCGTTCGCTTCTCCATGAAAGCTGCGTTCGAAGCCACCAATTGCACGGAACTCCAACATTACAGAAGTTTCACCATCAGAAACAGCATGGAACAACCGCCACCTAACGAATCGCATCGCGGCGTCCGCGCTTGGCTCGTGAACTAGTCCATAATCGATTCGGGCAACGCAACACAAGGGTTAACAAGGGGGAAAAACTGAACAGCGAATTACCCGAGATACTGCAGGAGGGTCAAGGTGAGACGCGTGACGAGGTACGTCTCGGAGGCGGCGTGCCCGATATCGTCGCGGAACGAGGACTGCCGCCTCGGCCCGCCGCAGCCGCAGCCGGCGGGCCGCGGGGACGCGAACTGCACCGGCGACGAGCGGCGGCGGCGGCCGGTGGAGTCGCTCCGCGCGAGCAGCGCGCCGATATCCTCGGCGCTGGAGGCGGTGGGCCGCATTGTGGGGGCGGGCGGTGGGGAGATATTCGAATCGGCTCGGGTGGGTCGCAATGGCGCGGGGAGGTGGTGGAGGCCGGAGGGGAGCGTTGGGTGGTGGTGGTGGGGCCTAAATAGGCGGAGTCGAGTAGTGCGTGGCAACAAGGGACGCGTGGGCGGAGGCGGGCATAACACGGCGAAATCTTCCGTTTCCTCCTTGCTGCCTCGGCATCCTTCCGGCGTACTCGCAACCTGCCTTTCGGCGCTCGCTTCCGTCGTCGAAAGAGAGGATTTTGTCGGACCGTTCGAAGTAAAATTTGATACTGCAGTACAGACAGTGACGTAAGGGTTTCATTCTGAAAAAGAAAATTGTTTTACTCCCAACTCATACTACGGCAGCAAACGTTAAATCTGTATCATGCAGGCACATGGCAGGCAGGGAAGAGCAGGAGATGGCAGGGGTTTTTCACCAGCCATAAAAATTATATACCCGAATCTCTTTTTTCCAGAACAAGAAAAAAAAAGAAGTGATGGACCAAGCTCGACCGTAAGCGCAGGCAAATCGCAATGGCCACGGCGTTCAACCGGTGCCACAATTGAGATATTCAGAGCATGTCCACGAAAAGAAAAAAAAGAGGAATTTCATGGACGAAACTCGAAAGAGTGTAACAGGATGCACCCAATCGTCTCGATGACGGGGTGATGTATGGGCATAAATGGGTTGGTAGTGGCGGGGCCGCACTAGCCGCAGACGTGCCGCCAAAGCTGCGTGCGGTGCGAGAGAATCTTGCAGGTTCTAGAGCCGTCAGCCTGCGCTGTGCGGCGTAGCTGGCTCTCGGGCTCTAGCTGCTGGCCAGCCTGCGTGCATGCGGCCGCGAGGCCGTGAGCGGTGTCGCCGTCCTGCCCCGTGCTGCCGCGCCACGCGGCAGGAGAACCACCGAGGCGTTGCGGCCTTGCGACCGCGGCCGCGACCGCGGCTGCTTTTTCGCGCGGCGCTGTGCTGGGCCATGGGAAAAACGTTTCGAGGGGCGCGCTCTGAGCTCGGCAAGCCGGCCTGGCCTGGACAGCCCGTGCTAGGTTGGATGGGCTGGTTGTGTACCCTCACCAGGCCAAGCTAGGCTGGACTACAGGACTTGGGCAGCCTGTGTTCTTTTTCGTTTTTTATGTACTGACGTCAACTGTTCCGCTCTGGATCGTAATGGGCCAAAGGCATCTGCTAAATGAAGTAACGTGTATATTAGCTGTTGCCAATCTCTCTCGTCCGAACTGAGTCGTACTGGGTTGTTTTTCTCTGCTTCATCCGCCTTAAAATAATTCAGCTTATGCCTTTTTAAAGAAATTAAGGTTATAGTTAATAAATAATTGTGATTGTTTGAGATAAAAAAATAGCTAAAAAATTAAATGAAGTAAGACTGTAATTGTTTGAGATGGTGAAGTAACTGAAGAAATAATAATACTGGAACACAAATTTGAATTATAGAAATATTAATATTTTGAGACGGAGGAAACAATAGATTATGAATTATCACATGTATGCTTTCTAAGTTTATAAACGGTATGATATCAAAAACTTTTTCAGTAGCATTTGTTAGAAAACTTTTATAAATAAACATTCCAACTTACTCATATATAATTTTCCGTCGAATAATTGTCATTAACTTAATTACATCCATAATCCATCGTGTGTTACAAATTTAGACACACCCTTAGAATGCTAGTTTTTGTACATAAACAATTTCACGTTGGACAGGGCGGATTCAAAACGAGGTCTTGAAAAAACTCAGCGTGAGTGATATATCTCTCTCACAAGTGGCAAAGCAAAATTACAGAAAGTGTCCGTGCACGTAATCAACTCTCTGCTTTTGCCACTAGTTTACCGTCACAAAAAACACCGCAGTTGCGGTATTTCCCCTATCGCCGTCCTCGTCCTCGGCCGCGGACTCCACCCCCGCCACGCCGCCCCTGTCCGCGTGAGATCTCCATGCCAGTGTCATCGCCGAACACCCCCCGCCTCGTCGCAACCGCGGCGCCTCCTCGACGAGACGCCCGCGGCATCGGCGACGACCGAGGGTGCCTACGTCCCACGCCTGCGTGAAGCTTCTGGCTGACGTACCCGCCATCCTCCTCGGTGCCGTCCTTCCTGTCCCTGAGAAGCTTCGCGACCATCTCGACGGCACCGCCGGCGTCGTCGGTCATCAGCAGCTTCTCCGCGACCTCGGCCGGCGCCACCTCCACCTCCCGCAGCAGCGCCTCGATCTCCGGGAGGAGCGGGTGGTCGTCGCCGGCGACGCCGTGGTAGGTGGACGCGAGCTCCCTGAATGCGCCGAAGCCGAGGTAGCCCATGTGCACGTGCATGTCCATCCTGCCGGGACGGAGCAGCGCCTGGTCGAGGCGGTCCACGTGCATCGTCGTGAAGATGAGGATGCGCTCGTGGCCACTGCTGGACCAGAGGCCGTCCACCATGTTGAGCAGCCCGCACAGAGTCACCTGCGTCGTGCGGTACACGGCAAAAAACAACACACAGAGTTTTGTAAGGGACACTGCGTCGTGCGGCACACGGAAAAACAAAACACACAGTTTTGGGGGACAGGCTAGCTCGCGCGCGCTGGCGGCAGCCGGACGCATGTACCCCTCTTATTAAACAATAATCATCATTATTAGTGTTTAATAATTCTTAATTATAAAATAATACATAAATAAGCAGAGTTAAAAGTTTTAGTTTTCAGTTAAAAGTTTTAAAATTTTAATTAAAAGTTTTAAATTTTAGATTGAAAATTTTAAAATTTAAGTAGATTGTTTTAAATTTTGAGTTGATATTTTTAAATTTGAGTTAAAGGTTTTAAAAATTGAATTGAAAGTTTTAAAATTAGAGATGAAAGTTTTAAATTATTAGTATAAATTTACTAATTTTTTCAATATTATTATTTTTTTTCTATACAAAGCTGCGAGCGCTGCTGCGCGCGCTGCCACAGCCCGGACAAGCTAGCATCTGATCAGTTTGCTACGTACGGTTCAGATTGAATCGCCGGTTGTTAGTGTGTAACGACTTTTTATAGATATATGTTTCTTAAAGCAACTCTGTTGTACCTTTCCGATGGTGCTGAGACTATGAAGAGATTGAGCATATCACAGAACTGTTGTTTTTTTTTTAAACGTGACTGACGCGTGTGTGTTCTGTTTATTAGTGCGGGTATGGCGTATATGATTTGTGTGTCCTTGTTGTACCTCACAAAATGGCAACTTACTTGTAGCCCAAACCGACATTGTTTATGTGCTCTATGAAAGTTGCAAACTCGTAAAGCAACTAGTTGTAAAATAGTATGAGCACGAGTATACATTTGTGTGACTTTTTAAAAGAAATATTTGTAATCTACAAGTGCATGTGCACGCACTGGATCTTAGAAAAGCTTCAGTTAAACATTTTTTAATGAAGTTTTAATCATGATTTTTTTTGCGAAATTCAGATAAAAATTTTACTACTACCTTGCCCTTGTTTAGAATCAGGCATTTATATATGCTTCGAACCTTGTATGAAAGAAAATCTCGTGTTCTCAAGGAGACCTCAAATTGCTTCCTTCGTTGGCAGGTTTAAACCTCTTAAACTGATCACGATTTACAGAGCTAAAGAGGCGCATTAGTACTAAGCACTGATACCTACTGACCTTACGATTCATGGAAGACGTGCTGCTTCCGCCGGGGCCTCCTTCCGCTTCCCTCCGCGGTCCCACCACGACGGCGCAGTCGACATCATCGATCAACAATATGGACCTGTTCTTCATCCGGATCAACAGCTTCCGCAGCTCGGTGTTGGACCGGACGCCGCCGAGGTCGAGGTCGTAGACGTCGAAGCGGAGGTGGTTGGAGATCGCGGCGACTAGACTGGACTTGCCGGTGCCGGGCGGCCCGTGGATGAGGTACCCCCTCTTCCACGCCCTCCCCGTCCGCTCATAGTAGTCCTTCCTGCCCAGGAACTTGTCCAGGTCGTCCACCACCGCCTGCCGCAGCGAGGCGTCCATGGCCAGCGTCGCGAACGTCGAGGCGTTGCGGAGCCTCACCGGCCGCCACTTGCCCCACTCGTTGCTGTACAGCTTGGCCTGCCTTTGCTCCTGGGACATGGCCGCGACGCGGGCCATGATGGCCGGCAGGTAGGCGCCGAACACCATGTCCTTGTGCCGCCCGTCGAAGCTGAGCTTGAACACCTCCCGCGCGTCGTCCCCGCCCCGCCGCCTGCCGCCGCCGTGGCTGCTCAGGCCCCACGTCAGCTCTGCCCCGTCGAACACGTCGACGACCGCCGTGCCGGGCCGCATGGCGAGCGTGATCTGCTCCGCGCCGGCGCCGCGCGGCAGGCTGGCCTTCATCAGCGGCACGGGCGCCGCGGCGAGGAGGGTGGAGACGTACGCCTTGGCCGCGAGGAAGACGCGGTTGTAGAAGGCGCCGTCGAACTCCTCGATGACCACGGAGTGGCGCCGGGCCGAAGGGGCCGGCAGGAGGAGGAGCGCACCCAGGGCCGTGTCCGGGAGGACGTCGGCTACGAACCGGCGCAGCAGCATGGCCGCGCCCACGACGGAGGAGGCGGCCGTGATCGCGTTCTTGTACCGTTCGAGAGCTTCGCTGTTCGGGGACGCCATGGCGGCCTTCGCTGCAACCTTAGTTGGCTAATTGCAGGGGAGGTATTGATTAAGGTTTCGATCTAATCAAGTGTTTTGAGTGGTTCCCATTGCAGAGATTAGCAGGCGAGGAGAGCATTTGGAGTGGTTGCAGAAAGGGAAGAGCAAGTCAACATGTAAGGTCGGTCTAGCAGATTGGTGTTTGATCACTATCTTTCTCTGTCATGTAATTAACCACCGCATGCCATTGTTTATGTGTAGGTTGTGATCAATATTTGCTTAGAGAGGAGATTAATGGGTGCTGACTAGTTAACAGTTTGGTCCACCGTATAAAGCACTTCAGTTAGTCAAAAAGTGCCGTGAGTTTGCTAGGAAAACGCTCGGAAATTCGGAATGGACATTTCAAAATTGGGGGATTTAATCGCTTGGGCGGTTGGGGGTCTTCCTTTAAAGTTTGGTAATCACTCTGAGCAATGGCTTTTTACAAATTCTGCTAAACTTTAAAATTGCTCATTTACATGACAGTACATGGATTTGTACATGACATTTGAAATAAATATATTTTATACTTCTTTCTGTTTTTAATATATAATGTTGTTAACTTTTAGATATATGTTTGATCATTTATCATATTTAAAAATTTTATATAAATATAAAAAACATAAGTCATGCTTAAAGCATTTTTAAAGATAAAACAAAACAAAATAAATAATAATTATATTTTTAATAAGGCGAGTGTTCAAACATATATAAAAAAACAATAATGTTATACATTAAACAAAAAAAGTACAACTCTAAACTATTTTCTAGATAGTTTTCACCCTGTAATTAATTAATGAGTCAAACACTATACACTCAAAAACAATTGATATCGGACAAATTACCCCCACCTAAACTAACAAAAGTTGATTTTGCTAGTGCTCTGACCACACGTCACTTTTCATTGACATGGCAGTGCCAGTCAGGCCCATCAGCAACAACGACACACCAAAATCGTTCTTGCCTCGTTTCTCTGTTGTGTCTTCACCTCTAGGCTCTAGTGTCCGCAATGTTCAGCCATCCTCACCGGTAGCCACCATCTCGCTGAGCAGTTGAGCTCATCCATTTAACACATGGAGCAGAGCTGTACCATAGGATGTATTTGAGCTCGAGGAGGAGGGGAGTGGCCTTGCGCAGCGGACGACGGGCATGGTGGCAGTATAGGATTGAAAAAAGAAAACCATAGCGACCTCTCTCTATCTGCCGTGCTCCTA
This sequence comes from Oryza meyeriana var. granulata, assembly GCA_003991445.1. Classification (NCBI taxonomy): domain Eukaryota; kingdom Viridiplantae; phylum Streptophyta; class Magnoliopsida; order Poales; family Poaceae; genus Oryza; species Oryza meyeriana. Next base: position 40,456 of record RYFJ01003099.1, on the reverse strand, counting down.
AGAGACGATTTAAAAAATAACGACGTTCTTGTCTCTCCAGACCTCCTTTCCTCTTCGTCTCTAGTGGCCGTCGACTGCTGGCAAGAGAATGAGGTCCGGGGAGAGGTCGAGCTCGTTCAGAAATCCTCTGACAGTTCTTCTCCTCTTCTTTTCTTGTATAGATCAAAGGAGGTGTTGGCATCTCTCTTTCGTCCTGGATGCGCATGGCCATGGTTGGATTTACCAGTCTTTACTCTGACAGATGACGTCCTCTGGGTTCTTCACCGATGCCTTATTTTTTACCGTCTGCAACTTGAAGTACTCCAGATCGACATAAAGTGGGACCGGCCGTTCTTCTCTTCTCCGGCGAGCATATCTACAAGATTGACAATCTTTTTTTTGACATCGATGGTGGATCTTTAAGGAGCGGCTATGGTTTACTTATTGGGTCAAGGAAGCTTCAACCTCTATTACGGAGGCCCCAATTAGATACACTTCTTGGGTTTATTTTTTTAATTCGTTATGTTTTCATCTTGTACGCTACCGTCAATATTGGTTCGATCATCGGCTCTTGTGGAAGAAGCAGACGAAGGACTCAATCGCGTTTCTATTTTCTTTCTAAGTCCTTTTCTGCAAATTTTGGGTTGTATTGTCTATTCGCCTAATGTTGAGGAGCCTGTGTGTAAACTGGTTGTACTCCTATTTGATTGTAACAAATTGTCTTGAGGCTTCTGCCTCAGTTTGCTTAAAAGGAAAACCCAAAGTGCACATAGAAAATGACAACAGTTGACCACATAAGAATTTGATGTCCACCGTATCAATTTTTCTTCTTATTTTCCTATAGTTTATTTGAAGTGACTAAAATTTAAATGTAAATAGTTTCCAGTGACAATTATTTGGGAACAGATGGACTAAATAAATTTTGCACGTGTATCTTTCTTTTGGTTATCATGCTATTCACCAATAGGCGATATAGCTGTATGACTACACCAAAGAATGGGTTTTTTACAATTTAATCCTTTTTAAAATACTTTATAAATAGGCCTATGTAAAAATTTTTGTAAAGCATTTGAGGCCGGCATAGCCCGAGTCCCAGTCCGGCACGGCCCGTTTAGGCATGGGCTGCCCGGCCTGCCCTCGTCTCCCGCCCACATCGTTCAAACAAGCGCGCGCGTGGACCACTGGGCGGTGGGCCCCGCCAGCGACGGCACCGATGATTAAAAAAAAGGAAAAAAAGCGGCTTAAAAAAGAAAATTTAGGAAAAAAGAAAAAATAACTTAAAAAATTCATAAAAATTAGAGGACTGTTAAAAAATATGGAAAAAAAGGCACAAAATTATTTGAGATAAATAAAAAAAATATGAGGGTATTTTTTGATGATATTGGAGGAGGAAATTTTTATAGTTTTTAAACAAGCAAAATAGCAACACATATATAATTATATAATTTAATTTTTCATAGATATAGGAAAAAATGAGCAATGATCTTTATTAAATTTGATATTACACAGCTGCCTCATTAAAAACTCTATCATGTAAAAACTCAATTTTGAGAAAACCATGACAAAGAAAAAAGAGTACATCTAAAGGTCGATACTCAAAAATAAAAAACACTATTCTAGTTTCTCATTTTCTAGGTAAAAATTTTCGAACTAAGCAGCCAAATCTTGGTTCTCCGTGGTGTGTTAGACACGTTCCTTGAGTAGCTCCCAGTCTTTGACCGTAAGTAGCATTTCTATCACTCACTATGGAGATTTCTTCTCCTCTCCTCAATAATTCTTCCGCAAAGACTGAAGGCCGATTCGAAGGATACCGTAGACACAGACACCGTGAACACATCCTGTGCTAACTTTGAGAGCACGAGATATTGGGTCTTATGATTGTTTCACCATCCTATAACGTTGAGATCTTTCTGGTTGATAGAGTCGTTGTCCAAATAGGAGGACAGCTCAAGGGCTTCAAACGAAGCGTGTATAGGACTTGCGGCGGCCGAACTTCCACCACTAGTGCTTGAAGAAGAAGAGGAACCACCCCAAATTCGACTTCACTGTAATTTCTTCTTACCTGGTACAGGGACGGGTAGGGCTCTTTGCACGTGAACTCCCTGAAACTTAGTTTCATAGTTTCGAAACACTTCATACAATTTAGTTTTAACATCGAAATAGTAGTTAGTGTAATCAATATTTATTGCATCCCCAATAAGATTTAAAATATTAAGGAACCACCGCATTTGTGGACACCCCAGAAGTGCATTATGAAGAGTAATTACTATGACAACGCGAAATATCTAGATGGATGGGATCTCAAATCAAAACCAAATAAGTGCAGTAACCATCCATCCTCATCGTAGTCTTGCCATAATATTTACCCATTCATAATACAAATCCAAAGCGCCGAATTCAGAAATAAGTAGATATTTGGAGAGTTGATTCACCAGTCCGAAACGACGAAGTGTGCCCGTCAAACCACACGAAGGTGGCGACCAAACACGATACACACTTCTAGAGACATGGTCTACGGTTGAATCAATGTCCATGCATCTCATTATTTCTAAATTCTTACTAATGTTTGACTAGCCCAGGAAAGCTCTAGTCCCACACGTTCATATTAGCAATTGATAAACATCACAAGTACTCTAAATATGGATAAAAGAGCAACAAGGTTATATATATTACATAGATGGTTTATACACCCTAACTCACCACAGAGTAGCACAAAAGATAGCAGCGGAAATATAAACATAAAGGATAAAGCCAGTGGTGCCATACCAAACCACAGGGCAACCGACTGGGGATAGAGCTTAACTCCAACTACACATTATTCTCGCCACTCTCTGTAGGATAACAGTAGATCACACCAACATCGTCGTCTTCCTCACCTGAAAATATGCAGCGTGAGTACGAATGGTACTCAGCTAGACTTACACAATATTAATAGTACAAAGGAGCAATGCTGGTCTCTACATCAAGGAATAATACCTTGAAACTATAAGCATTTGCAAAATAAAGCAATCTAAAATTTCATGACAGCAAGTAATATGTTCTGAAAAAGAGATGAAACTGAGCACAATCTCATGCTCTAATATCAACAATGGGCCACCATTGCCCAAATAAAATATGCTACATAAGCATACCATCTTTCATGGCTAAAACCAAGCCATATTTAACACCAAAGCCTCTCATATAAACCCATCCATCCATGACTATCCTAAGTCATGATATAATCACATATCCCAAGTTGGATGCTAACATAGACTGACTAACACATCAAGTGGTTGTCCTATAACCGTGGACATAGCTATTCGAATAGTTCTTACTCTGATCAAAGGTGTACATCTTTACCCACACGATATGATAGAAGCCAAACGGCTATACTCTAGTTTGATCCGTACCCGTCGGTACCCACACTCTACACATTGAGTGCGGACTAAAGGTCACAACAAAACCTTTCCCACGCTTAGCTCCGACCACCTAAACCACGTCTGGACCCCCGACAACTTAGCCACACACACAGGTGACTAAGGCGGGCTCACTGTCGCGGGAGGCACCTCTGGCCAAAACCAGGCGCGCACGAGGCCCTTCAAAGGAAAGACCATCCTCACGACTAACGGACGGGCGTAGATGGCCATAGCCTCCCGTGCTACTAAGTTAAGCCGTCCCATTCCCGGCGTGTGGAAGTACGTAGGGTGCTTGAATAGACGTCAACATGTTCGGTCCTTAACGACCCAGACGGAGCTATATGCATCGGGGAAACACCATCCCATCATCGCCCTATCATCCGTCCAAGTCAAACATATTCCCAATTATAAATCAGAAGTTATTCTTTTCATATTTTAACCCATCCATTCGTATTAAACTAGTTTTGAATCGATAGCTCCATCTATCGGATTTTTCTAAGTCTAGAAATAAGCTTGGCTAAGCATTCGATAAAATAAAAGTATCCCAAAGTCCTTAACCAGGGGTGACAAGGTAAAAATATGAAATCAACAACCAAGGGATGGAAATGCATACAAATGGGGCAATATTGACTCTAACCGTTTTCTCATTTTAAATGGACTGAAACATGCATGTAGATGTTGTTTTCGCAAACAAATCAATTTATTGAAGACACAGGTTCAATATGCTTAGATGCTTGCCCTGCTGCTGCACGAAGTCACACTCAACCTCAGGTTCTTGCTCCACATACTCCGAATTGTCTGAATCTACCGATAAAAAGCGAATATGCAAATAAGAATCAATTAAATATATCAATGCAAAAATGATCAATTAATTCTGAGATAAATACAGTAGGTATTTAACATTTTAAAGTGAATTTTAGTGAAAGAATTATTTCAAAATCTTTTATGGTTTATGAGTTACAAAAATAGCAAGATAAAAAGGTTGAAAAATGGCAGTTTTGTAATTATTTATATTGTAACCTTAAGTTATTATATTTGACTGATATTTTCTATTAAGATTTCAAGAAGGCATGTATTTTTATATAAAAGAGCATAACCCACTGGCTCTAACAAAGTTGAGTTTACTCAATTTGAATTTATAAACAATTTATTATATATTTTTAAGTCCCTATACATTAGTGATTATTGAAATACATTTTAGTATATAAAAGTGTTATAATACTTTAAAGAAGTGACAAACATGTCAAAAGGAGCCTACTGATCCAGGGTTGGAGAATATTTGAAATTAGAACAACTTTATCAACCGTATACATAATTCATGCAATAAATAACATATGTGTTTGTAAGATGAATTTTAGGGGTTATTTTCTCTACTGTGTGTGTTACTTTTTAATTTACAGAAATAAAGTGCATGTTTTTATGAATCCAAAAAAATTTGGTTCACTCAAAAAGGAGTTAAAAGGGCAAAGTTATGGATTTTCCAAGTTTGGTAAATTTTCTGTTGGAAAAATAAATCAGTTCAACATTTCTTTTCTTTTCTTATTTTTCCTCAGCCTGGCCCACACGATAGCGAGACAGAGCAAGGGAGGCGCAAGCAGAGTGGAGGCGGCGAGCTTCTTGACGGCAGTGACGGCGAATGGCGGCTCGGCTCGGGTGGCGGCCAAGAGAAGAAAGACAGAGGAGACTAAGGCGAAACTGTCGGTGGTGGTCTCGTTGCCGACGGTGGCCGGAGCTAGGCACAGCGGCGGCGCAGGCGGAGAAGCTTCTCGGGTCGACGAGGCAAATCGAGCTACGGTCGGTTTCCCTCCGAACCAAAGCATGCTTATGAGTCTAAGGGGTACCAGAAAGCTCACCGAGGGTTGCGTTGGTTCTGGCAAAGCTGGAACAGCAATGGCGACGGCGAACACAGTTCGGCGGCGGCGAAAACCTTTGGGACCACGTCGTCGGCGTCCTCCGGTCAACAGGTTGCTAGGTAAAAGGGTGCACAACATCATGTGAGTCCTAAGGCAGCTACATGTGCGATGAATCAATCTAACTCGCACCGGGGAGGGAGGAATCGATGGCGAGGTCTTCGGCCGGAGTTGGGGAAGACGAAGGCCGATCTCGAGCTTCGTGGCACCACGGCTTGATTCCTTCGGTCGGCGGTCTCCTGGAGGTACGGCGATGATGTTGGCGCAAAGGCTTGGCCTACGGCGTCCTGGATCAGCCGGAACGGCGATGGTGTCACGGCGGCAGTTCTGCAGAGCAGAGACAAAGCACGGCAGCGGCACGGCGACTTCGGCGAGCGATCCTAAGGCTGCCGAGTACAAAAATGGAACGATTAGAAGGTGTACAGCATGTTCTAGCAGAGGAAAAAGGATGGAGTTCACTAGAGCAAGCTCGAGCTCAACCGAACACCTTCGGCAAAGGAAAAGATGAGATTGCTGGCGGTGATCTTTGAGTATTTCCTTGGTTTTCTCGGTGGAAACGTGGAGAGGAAGAAGAGGAGTGATGGCTGGCGAACTTTGAGGCAAAATGGCCGAGGTCTCCTAGGGTTGTGTGTCCAAGATGCTCTGTGTACTGTGAGAGAGAGGAAGAAAGAGGCAGTGACACGTCTGGCATGCAGTTGCTGAGTTGCTCCAGCTCCACAGTGTCCTTGGTGGTTCCCACATGTAAGAGAATATTGTTTCACATATTTTTGCTTAGGCTTAGGCTATGACTAGTGGGTCCTAGAAGTGAATTCCTAGGAAGAGGAGAGGAGTATGGGTAGAAGTTGGGTGAAACACACTGTCCCAAGACTTGCAGAGGCTTACAGGTGGGCCAGGGTCTTGTGGGTCCTACTTGGAAGTGAAATAGAGAGAGGAACTCTCTAGAGACTAAGTCTGGTGAGCTGTCCAACATGCAGTCTTTGTATTACTGTTTTACTAGGTTAATGAGGAGCATAAATTATGGGAAAATTACTGGAGGTAGGGAAATATGTGTTTAACCTGATGACCAAAATTGGTGGTTAGAAGTGGTCTGGTTAATCTTTGGTGAAATTGCAAATTAGGCATAATGATCCAGTTTTTCTGCAGTGTAATTTATGTCCCTAGGACTTTGCTCTTATTATTTTATGTGATTTCTTTGAGAATTAAATTGAGCCAAAATTACTGGTGGTAGGGTTTTTATTGACACACCTTTTGGTAGAATTAAACTACCTAATTAATCTTCATTTTTATTTGGTGAATTTTAGAAGTGTACCCATTTATTTTTAGCTAGCTCCCTAGTCTAGCTGATTTGAGGGATTTTATTGAAGTACTTGCTGAAGTGTTAAAATCATGTAAAATTTACAGTGGATTAATTATGTGGGATAGTATTTACAGGAAATTTTCCATGATTTTATGTTTGACCAATCATTTTTAGAAATTCCTTAGACTATACAAATGCATATGCATCTTATTATGAAAATGCACTTTTTAGTAGTGTTTTGTTTTTACCAATTTAGGGTATTATTATTGCAAATTTTAACTTGCATGAAGTGACAATGCAAAATTTTAAATTGCGCACTCTAATGACAGTAGGGCATAACACTAATTACTTGAAATTAAATCTAGGGCTGTGACAATATTTTACCCCTAGGATCAAGAATAAATGCAAAAACATACAAGTATGGGATATCCCTCCAGTATTTAAGATATTTCTGCTTCATGTGAAATACTGAAAGTCTTAGTAGTTGGTCATCTTCATATTCTTTTAATAAAGTGACAATCTTAAAAATCTTATGCAAAATTAAATTAGTAGTTAAATAGTAAACACCAGACAAAATAACAGTTGTATCATAAAATGTTTCAAGGAAGTAATAAAATCTTTTCACAACATACCAAGACTGTTCTGTCAATAGCGGTTGCCCGTCACTGGTAACAACATTCTTAGACTACAAAAAACAGTTAGTGTATCCTTATAAGGCAAGATATGTCTCAACATCAAATAAGTCGAGTTCCACCGATGGTCCGCATCCATTTGGAACTTGCGTGGACACATGTCCGAAGCGATATAGAATCGCTTGAAAGTCGAAATCGAGGATTGGAACCATTGAGCCATGTTATGATTTCACGAATGAAATCGAGATATATACTTACTCTCTTCAAACCGGATTTAACTATAAGATTAATAACATGGCAAGCACAATGTTGATATAAAAGAAATAATACAGCATAAACATTGAATAAAGACTGTAGAATTTCCATTGCTCTGGAATTTGCAGCTGCATTATCTAGAGTTACTGCAAATATTTTATTTGTGAGGCTAAATTCCTCACAAACTCTAGAAATTTGTTCAGCAAAATTTTCTGCAGTATGTGAAACATCAATTAATTTTAAAGCTATTACTCTATTTTGTAATTCTCAGTCATCGTCAACATAATAAGCAACTACACTAATATAGTCCTACTTAGCCCTACCACTCCAAATATCAGATGTGATACTAACAAAAAAATATATATGTAGCAAACAATTATTTAATACTGTGCCAGCCTTGGTTGTAAATATTCACCAAGTCCCGGGTTGTGGTCTATCTACTAACAGCTTGAAACATAGAATTATGAGCAGTTTTAATGTAAGTCTCAAATGCAGGAGACTCACTATAATTTAGGGGTAGATCCTATGTAGCAATTAAACGGGTAAGAGAATCTCGTGTTACCTGAGAATCATACTCTTATGAACATACCGTAGTGTCAGGATTTAGTACTAGTTGTTGCTGTCGTAGCCGGTAACCTTGCTTCTTCGCACACGCCTTAGCATGCCGCCTCAAATGCCCTGTTCCACCAGAAAATTTTTCAGAGAGTTTAGTCTTACAAATTCTATATTTCGCATAAGTTACCTCCCTTCTATCCACGCCGGTCTCCTTGATCTCATCAAAATGTTACCAGGTGGAGGAAGTTTTTGATCTCTTCAAGCCGGTTGCCGTGGATACGCTCCCGCTCGTAGTTCCGGATCCTTCCGAAGGCGCTTCCTCCAGCTGTCCTTGCGGTGTAGGAGCCGACCCGGAGTCGTCTCACTGTGACATTGGCACATAGCTCGGGTCGAAGTCGCTCAGTTGGAACGTCGGGTAGTTCGGATCTGTCCTGAAATATAAATAGAAAAAATTAGTACAAAAAATAGTACGAATAAAGAACAAAATTCAGAATTTTTTTATCTTGCATGAGCACCGGAGGTTGCAGCTATCAGCTATGAGAATATGAAAATTTTTTGATTTTTAGATAAAATTTATCTAAATAAAAAATTTAGAGCACAAGAGAGTAAAAGAGAGCACAAGATGAGAGATTGTGAGGTTTGGATGAGCCAAGATGTTGCTGCTGGCTGCCCTATTTATAGAAAAAATTTCATATATTTTTGGATTTTTTGATATTTTTTTGGTTTTTTCCTTTCCAATGACTAAATTCGAAATCTAGCCGTTATTTCCGATCGTTGGGGACACATATCACGTAACCATTGGACCACCGAGGGCATCCGACCGTTGCACCCCCAGCGGCCGACCGTTGCCTCCCCCATGCTCCCGTGCCTGTAGTGGGCCGACCGCCTGTAGTGGGCCGACCGTGCCCGTGCCGTACTGGTCTGCTGTGCCACACCTCCGATCCAGACACGACATAGACACACAGCCCGTACCGACACGGTCCACAGCCATCCGTATCAGGCCGGTCCAGGCACGGTTACTAGGCCGCTAAGGCGCAGCCTATTTGCACACCTATAGGCGAGGCGCTGTCGTCGTCCTGTTCATCGTCGGTCGCGGTGCACGAGCGCGAGCACGACAGCGGATTGCAGCGTAACCGCGCCAGCTCCACCGTGCCGCCCCTCCTCGCCTCCCACCCCGCCGTCCCAGCCCAATCTCCAGCGCAACTTCTACCGCCGCTTCGTCGTAGGCATTTTAATCTCATCACCAACATTTTTTACCGCTTTAAATTGCTCGCATCCGAGCTCAGCCGCCGCATTTCCGACTGACGAGCGACGAGTGCGTGCATCCGCGCCACCGGCTGCGTCGCCATAGCCCATACTCGCATTGCCCTGTGCGCTAGGGAAATGGAAGCCGTCGAGATCTGGCGCGGTTGCTTTCGCTCCCTGATCCCCTCTCGAATTCCCCTACCCTCCGTCTCCTTTTTTCTCAGCCGCGGAAAAGAAGCAGATAAAAAAAGGGGAATCTTGGAGATCGAAGCCGTTTTGCAGCCTCACCCCTCAACTGTCCGTCGTTAATCACGGGGCCCTCCTCCCGGCGGTGTGGTTGCTGTCGTGCCGTGTGGGCATCCCAACAAATAATCAATGGCCTCCTCCTGCATCGCCAAGAAGAAAACAAATCAGAGGGGAAGAGAAGAGTAAAAGAAGAAAAGAGGAGGGAGACAGGGAGTCTCAAGTCTTCTTCCTCTGCCTCCGTGCCTGCGCCTTTGCTTCGGAGTCCGCCAAGTTTAGATTCGAGGAGGAGGAGCTTCTCCCCCTCCCTGCTTGCCTGGGGTCTGTCGGAGCAGGCGATTGGCTCCGTTCCAACAGTCCAAGACGAGGATTATTTTACAAAGGTTAGGTCTTGGCGCCGCCGCTGCTGCTTGTCTCTCCTCCCTTCGTCTGCGTTCTGAAGTGTGCGGTGTGCCTCATTTGTTGACTTTGCTAATCCCCAAATCTGATTTGGCTCCCCGCATTGCGCGCGGCCGCACCCTCTTCCTGGTGCGCTTGCCACATCAGCCTGACCATGAACAAAGTTTTCGGTTTTTTATGTGGGGGAGATGGAGATGATTATGCGTGAGGGGGATCTTGAGCGAGAGTGTAGGATCGAGTGTTTTGAACCTGAGCCATGCCTGATTTCTGAAAGGGCTGGTTGGCGAGCCTCAAGATTCTCGTTTCCTTTCCCCCGTCTCTGCTCTAGCTGGTTTGAGCTTTTAACGAAGGCGGCGATGGGTTCTGTTCTGCTGAATTAGCCATCTCGAGGATGGGAAGGTTGAAGGATATGAAACTCTCTCTCTCTCTCTCTCTCTCTCTCTCTTTCCCTTTCGCAGAAGTAATTCGCCTGTACTCTTGCCTCTCTGTGTTGTCTGCAACGAAAACTGCTGGTGGTTGATGAATGTTTTAGAAGTTATATTCCATTAATTGAAATTATCAAAAAAAAATTTGGTTCTTTTTAGGATGTTTAATGCCTCAAGTCCCTTGTTGGTCCATCTATTTGATTAACTCCACATTGAAAGGCAAAAATCACTGTACATCCTTGCTATGCATTGTTGAAACTATTTGCCCGTTCTGTAGTGATCTGAAAGATGTCACATTCTGCGTGCGATCCTTTCGGTAATGCTATCAGTGGTCGTTTTGGGAAAGCAAGCATTTCAGCAACAGGGTGGGATATTTCATATTTGATACTGCTATTTTAGTGCCCATTATAGTGATCTGTAGGCCTTAGTCATGCACATTTTACAGACTTTTCAGCGTAATAGGTTGTGTCTCTTTCCTTGCATTGTGAAAATGGTTTACAGAAGCTGCCTTTTATCATGCTATCGTTAAATGACTTGATGTAGATCTCTATCTTTTCTGTATATCTATTTGTATTTGGATATGTAGAAAATGGTTGGATAAGAGCTTAGATTTGTTCTTGATAACTCTGGGTGTAGGATCCTGATTTTGTTCTTGAAGGAATGTCCTCAACCAGTTCTTCACAGCCGTCAGCATCACCGGGTAGAGAATCTACACCAGCCAGTGATAATGCAAGGCCTCCTGATTCAGGTGGTAAGCAGCATATCATTTCTTATATGATCTCTCTGCATGACTCCACTACATACATAATTATTTGTTCCCTTTCTTATCTTCCAATTTAACTTTCATGGATTTTGCAGGGACTAATTCTGCTGGACAGGCAAGAAGCAGAATTGCACTGCAGTTGGATCAGCGGTCATTACATTTTTCTGTTACTGCTTGGGTAAATGGCTTAAGCACAACAAATAGAGCATTCAGCAATTATTGCATCGCACATAAATTTCTATTCGCTGAAATCAATTCAATGCTGAAGATCTCGTTCTTGTCTCAAAATCCCATTGGTGTCTCTGTAAGAATACCTTTTTCTATGGCACCCTCTTTGGCCTAAAAAAGGTCAGTTTTAGAATTCTTCATAAGTGAATTAATGTTCAGAATTCATTAAATATATTATAACATAATAGACTAATAAGCATATATTATATCAGAATACCAGATGAACTTGGTGTTCAGCCATTTATTTATTTACACCCTTGATGATTATTTGCTCTTTAATTCCCATAGGAACAATATCTCAGTGCCTATCTTGCTTAAAACTCAGCTTAATGGCTCAATCTACTATACTTTAAGTGCCTACCAGTACAAATTTCGTGATAGGGCCTACTTTAATTTGGGAATTAACTTGTATGCCTTGTTTTAGCTTCCATGTATTAATGATGAGCTAAGACTTACACTGTTTTTAGTTGAAATGTTCAAATTACTTTAGCTGATCGTCACATTATCTTTATCACACACACAAACATTTGTTTGTTCCGTTTTTGACAGGTTCTTATTGTTGCATTGATTGGCATCCTTCCATTGACACCACGACAACTGCAATACAAGGGATATCGTTTGTCACTTCTTGGCACAACCTGTACCACAGGCTATGCTTTATTTGCTTTTTATCAGGTTCGTAACATGTAATTCAGTATTCTAGTTATTGTTTTATTGTTCCCACCTTACATGCCTTGCACAACTTATTACAATTTTTCCTTGTGTTCAGCAACCCAGAGCTGGAAACATGCATGCTGCTCAGATCTTTCACCATGTAGCTTCATCAAAGGATTTTATACCATTCATGTACTGTCTTATGTTTGTCATGTCTAAACTGCACTTGAAGCGTAAGCATGGCTTGTTTAGTGACATAACATTTTTCCATATTTCTACATAAACACCTTTCCTTGTGCATGACACGGTAATATTTTTTTAACAGTTGTTTTGGTACCGGTAATTTGTTGGGCACTTGAACATGTGGCCAGATTTCTACGGCGCCATTTTACTAATTCCTCTCTATACAGGTAAATGAAGATTATAAGCACAAAATCGATGAAGAGTATGTTTGTCTTGCCTCCTATGCATATGCTGTTGTGGCATCATTCACATATTTTTAGGATAATGTAGTTGAGGCATTATCTCCCCGTTCTTGGTTTATGTGGTCATATCAACTAAACATTTTGATTACATGGCATAAACTACTTTCTCTGAGTGTGCGATACCTGTAGAACTGTCATAATACAATCGAGTGGTGCAGTCTCAGTGATGTTCTTGGCAGCTTTTTTGTGTGATCTTTATGACAAAATGCCCTAGTCCATCAGTTGTAGATCTTTATGTAAAGGAAGCTGTCATAAAACACAAATACTTTGTGTGCAGGAAATTTGCATGGCAATAAGCTGATAAAACATAAAACAATATACTTTGAACTGAGGTTCTAACAAGCCTGCAATATTTTGCCTGTTGAAGATGTTGGTAATGTATTATAACAATCAAATGTATTGTGAATTTGTAGGACATACCTGGAGAAACCTTGCACATGGGTTGAGACAAACACAACTGCAGTCAACTTTTTGAGTTCAAATGCAGAGATTTTGTTGGGATTTCTTTTGATTTTGTCTCTGTTCTCGTCAGTAGACCCTAGCCTTCAATTTTCACTCTATCATTCCCATTAACCATTTCATCTTAATCTCTTATTATTTTTTACTTGTGTTGTGTAGGCGACAGCGCAACGCTATGCAAACATTCATGTACTGGCAGGTTAGTTTTTACATAAACATTAATTAGTTTCTCCAAATGATATATTTCTTATTTTCTTTTGAATACAATGTTGCTACAGGACTTTACTTTCAGGTTTTGTTATGATCTGTATTATTTATCATCACATTAGGAATTTGGAGTGTTCTTTGATATCTAGTATAGTATATTCAGTTTCTTGGATTATCATCTTATCCACTATAAACAAATGCTTGTTTAGCTGTATATCAAACAGAAGTACCAAATGACAATTAATTTTACATCGCACATAACATCAATATGGCTAAAATGTTAGTGAGGTTCTCGTCCAAATGTGGAAATAGCTATCTTTCCATAATCTGAAGATGTCGGCCAAGGAAAAAAGTGTCGCCTGGCTGCACAAACTACAATCAAGTGTATGTGGTACTTGCATTTAGAAGAGGATTTGAGCAATGTTAGTTGCTTCTACTGCTGTCAGTTTGAAATGAATTTGTATGTCAAATTGTGGACAAAGTTTATTATTATATTGACAGAAATGTCCCAGCAAATCACTATCTCACTCTGTTTACCTGGTATTGCAGTTACTGAAGCTCATGTATCACTCTCCTTTCACTGCTGGTTATCACAGAGCTATCTGGCTTAAAATTGGCCGTACAGTGAACCCCTATATCCATCGCTACACTCCTTTTCTGCATGACCCGATAAATGCTGGCATGAGATGGTGGTTCAGGTAGCATGGATATGGCTCAAGTAATCATGTAAAGGTGTTTTGGTAACATTTCACAGTTAACACATGGAGGGCCTTTTCGGAAGTGTAGCTTGCGAGTGACATGTTGTTAGTACTTTTTTTCTTTTGCGATACTGCGCTGATATTACTTTCGCATTAGTTAGCGATAAGTAATTCTTGTAACTTTTCCATGATTGTAGAACTAGTTGAGATCTTGGTAATACGACCAATTTACCATGAAGTGAAAATGAGAAGGCAATCTATTACTATTATGCAACTGGATTTTGTGTTCAGTTGCTGACTAGCTGGTCGTGTGTTCAAGCCCTGGGCCTAGTATTAATTGCCGGTGTTGACAAGTCAATCCTGAACCCAACCGAAGGTCCTACTCAACTCCTACACTTTGTTATTCCAGCCCAAGTTCTGCAGTACAAAAGTACTTCTGAATCGTGGATAATTCGACAGTACAGAAAACGCAGTGCTGCAATATATCAAGAATTGTTGCCGAAACTCTAGAATAAGCAGGACTATAAAAATCGGCAAAAAAAAACTGTACTTCAATCAGAATTATTACAAAAGAAACTTAATTGTGACAATACTATTCCATCATACCTGCAGGCTCTTAAAAAAAATTACACGAACCGTCTAACATAAACTACCGAGGTCATTTCTAGTGAAATGTTTTATTTTTATATTTTTAAAAATACCACATAAGAAAAAATGTATCTAGTGATGATTGAAATATCCTATATAATATATTGTTTTATTTTTTGTGGTTTATATGCAATATATGAAAGAGACAAGTAATATTGAAAATAGTATAGGCATGATTTTATATAGATAAAATCCATTTTAGTTCTCTCTTTATTAATTACTTATTACATCATCGAAAATAATGACACCCGATTAATAAGAATGAAACTCATCTAAGTGGCCTGAAACTACCGCTCTAAATTGGCGAAGAAAAACGACAGCTTTACTCCATCTGCTACATCTGCCCCTGGGCAGCGCCGTAGCGGACGAGATGTGAACTCAGAAGGTTCCGCCCCTTAGAGCGAGGACGAGGTGGAGCCGTGGAGCACGGAGCCAGCCTCGATATTATAGTACTGGTGCGCCGTCTTGTCGTCAGCGAGCTGCTTTCCGCCGTAGATGAGCCTCTGCTGCACGGGCGGGATGCCCTCCTCCTCGACGCGCTCCTTGATCCTGTCCACCGTGTCCGTCAGGTCGATGTCGACGTCGATCTCCTTGCCGGTGAGCGTCTTCACCTTGATGTTCAGGCCACCGCGGAGGCGGAGCACGAGGTGCAGCGTTGACTCCTTCCGGATGTTGTAGTCGGCCAGCGTGCGGCCATCCTCCAGCTGCTTGCCGGCGAAGACCAGCCTCTGCTGGTGCGGTGGGACGCCCACCCTGTCGTGGATCCTCGCCTTTACGTTCTCGACGGAGTCAGTGTCTTCACGAATATCTGCATTTTTCGGTCTCGACGTCGACGACGGTCTCGATCGGGAGCCTGCGGCGATATGCAACGATCGGAACTGGACAAGGAAAACCGCGCGCGCGAGGCTCAGTTTGCTTCTCGTGGACGTTGGCTTGCGTCGAGCGATGGATTGATGGTCTTATGCCGCTCAGGTCGTGCCGTTTTACTGGGGGCATGCATGGATCGGCTTCCAATACCGATACGGATGCGTACGGGAGCTTCCATTTCCGATACGGGGAGCCACCTAGCCGTAAGTCCGACACGGGCTCTTCATATACTGATATACCCGAACCAGCTCGAAGGGTTAGCAGTTTAGCACGGTTATGGACCTAAATTTTTAAAATTTGAGACGCCTGGCAGGACACTAATTCAACCGAAATTTTAATTTTGTCGATTTTTTAATTTAGCAAAATCTATTCAAGTTTGTTTGAATTCAAAATTTGGAACAAAATATCTTGAAATTCTGCAATTTCCGATCTACCGGTCCCTCAGAATTATTTGAGTTTTCATAGTATAGAACCCTGTTATCCACTCGGTAATTGGATGCACAAAGGTAGCCATGGTTGTCCTCTCCCTCACGCTGCTCTCCATGCTCTGATACCACTTAGATGCGATTGGGTGTCCGATCTTTTGATAGGTTTGATTTGGCGACGTGTGGACGTTCACGTTTTGAGGATTCCGATCAGCAGATCGTCACCTTGCACTCGCTACACCCGCGCGTCTTGTCGTTATCGGCCACGCTCTCACGCAGTCAACCTAACCACGAAGGTTTTGCTCCTGCAAACAATCGAAGAAATTTACAAGAACAAGGAAGAATGCAATCTGAATTACAGATGAATGTTTAGCACATGAAGTTAGGGTACTACAAACCGATCTAGACGATGAAACTGCAATGGCAGAATAATCTAAGCAAAACCCCCCATAAAATCGAGCCATCTTATCGTCCTCCACCTCACAACGCAACATTTCTATTTGTAGCTCCTGAAAGTAATTTTCTACAGATTTTTCTCCTTGGTCTAAGCGTTGTAATTTATTTCTCAAATCTCGTTTGAACGATGGAGGGATAAACCTACTTCGCATAGCTCGCTTCAACCTTTCCCATGTGTCAGGTTCTAGGCCAGTTTTAACTAGTTCATTTCACCAGATAATAGCAAAGTCCTTCAACTCACTAGTTGCTTGCCTAACCCTATGAATTTCAGGAACTAGATGGGAGTTAAACTTCTGCTCTACTGTCATCTACCAATCTAAATAAGCCTCAGGGTTATATTTTTTAAAAAAGGAAGGCAAGGTAAATTTAACTTTAGCAAAATGATCATCATTACCTCGTCCTTGGTGGCGGTTACCTCCTATACCTTGCTGGTTGAATCGCAGCCGTTGTCGTAGGTGCTCGTCACGCAATGCGGCACGTGCATCGCTATTGTCGGCTTCCTCTTCTTCATTACCTCCGTCATCGTCAACAAGTGGTGGTGGGTGACGGTTTGCTGCCAACTGCTCAATGCTGTTAGTGAGGGTGGTAATGCTCTCCCACCATAGCCTAGAGGTCTTCCCGTGTAGCATTCAAGACAGCCACAGTTTTCTCAATCTTCTGATCCAACTTAGTGATCTTCTCTTTTGAAGTACAATCAGCGAAATTATTCACCTCACCTGCCATGGTTAGTAGAAAATAGGAAACAAACAGCACAAAAATATGATCCCTATCAACTACTGGCACTAGAACACACTCTCAACTAGAACACACTCTCAAGTGTCTTACCCTGCTCTTACAAAAATCTTACCAATTGAAGCAAGCGGTACGACTCGGAGAGGTGGGATGTTTGACGACGGCAGGGGTGCGATTGCGAGGATCAACCTGTACTGACCAGAAGTGTGTGGATCTCGGAAGGCAGTGTATTGTGGCAAGGGTTAGCAAAATTCAAAAACAGAATAGCAAAGCTGAATAAGAAGCCTAAATACTTGTCACAATCGCTGGCCGAGACACGTCCCTAGGACTAGCATAAGCAAGCGAGAGTAAGAAACAAAGGACTTAGGATAACTCTTTCTCACCAAGTCTCTCAAATATCTTGACAAATCAGCTCAACAAGACTGCTCACTAAAAACAGCTCTCTATCCTTCTCTTTTTTTTTCTTTTTTCTCTTTTTTTCTCTTCTCTTTTTTTTCTCTCTTCTAGGAGTACACATAGTACGCAAGAAGCAACCATAAAAATTGGCAGCTCGATATAATGCATGGAGTGACCCTGGAAAAACACGCAGAGACGCTCTAAAAAGCGTGCAGGAACTTCGGGGCTCAAAAACTCTATCTTGCAGGCCAAATTTTATGATTTTAGATCGGCCGAACTCGACAAAGTCGGGGAGAGGCGGATGTAAAATTTTTTGTAGCTATCCACAGATATAAAATTTGCTAGATTTTGAGTCTGTATGCAAAAGTTATGATCGTTTTACGAAATGGGACACAGAACAGGTCTCTGCCACACAACTCGTATATTCGGCTAGGGCAAAATTTGAAAAATAGGTTAGGCGCAGCTGACAAGGAGGCTAGCGATGCAAGGCGATTAACACAAGGCGGCTTGCGACCTATCTACATGGCTTGCGAGGCAGGTTATTAGCACAAGGCGGTTGCAAAACGAAACCGAGTAGAACCCGGTTTCTCAAGGTAGGCTCTCGCGCAATGCAACTGCTCGAACTAGATACCACGAACGTGACTCTAAACCAGTGACTAGACTCGATCTAGGACTCAAACTCAACAAAGCGAAACTGAAATTAAACTTGCGAAGGCACAAAGGGGTTTGGACTGAGGATAAACCTAACACTACGAAGAACACGGTGGTAATAAATTTTGGATTTTCTGGACTCTAGGTAAAGGAAAACAAAACTTAACAGAAGGAAACACGGATGATACCTATCGGGCAACCTGTGCTCTGATACCACTTGATGTGAGCGTAGGTGCCCAATCTTCCGATATATTCGATTTGGTGACGTGTGGACGTTCACGTTTTGAGGCTTCCGATTAGCAGATCGTCACCTCGTACTCGCTACACCGGCACGTCTTGTCGTTATCGGCCACGCTCTCACGCAGTCAACCTAACTACGAAGGTTTTACTCCTGCAAACAATCGAAGAAATTTGCAAGAATAAGGAAGAACACAATCTGAATTGAAGATGAATGTTTAGCACACGAAGTTGGGGTTCTACAAACCGATTTAGATGGCGAAACTGCAATGGCAGAATAATCTAAGCAAAACTCGACTCTAAACGACAACGGCTACTGAATATATATGAGTTGGGACGTCCTAGGATTAACCTTAGCCCACGACACAATTACAAGGCCCAAGCCCCAAAGCAGACTCGGACTGGAAGAGTTACGTGTCTTGTTTTGACGATTCCAGACAGCTCAGGAGGAATTTTGATGTGAAACCAAAACCATCTGAAAGTAGACTTCATAAGCTTTCCAACAAGTACTTTTAGACCCTGTAACTCCTTTTGGATAAAAAGTTATGGCCGTTTGAAATTGACGCTGTCTCCCAGTCCGAAACTAAATCGGTCTCGGGAATAGGAGCTTACTTGCACTTGTTGTCTCCACTTTAATATTTGGTTTCTTGAGCTATTCTCTATGGTCTTCTTCCAGGTTCCTAATAACAGTAAAATCATCACAAAAATTAAATAGCATGCCATTCGTAGAAATACTTCCATATAAGCTTAGGAACGCATTCACCTAACGATTAAGTTGACGGATACGTGCGCGAATAATTGGTCCTTAGATCTATTGCATATCTTGTTCAATATGAGGAGGTTGTAATTATGTATCTAAAGAAGTGATGTTCTCATCATGTTCTCTTAAGAGAGAAAGTATTTTTAATGTTCCCTGAAGAGAGAAAGTATTTTTAATATTTTGGTGCAATTGCACCTAAGGTATGCATGTGGTATTAATAGTTAAACAATTTTTCTAAAAAAATTATCTAGATATATTGTGATCAGGGTTTGCAATTTCGGTTTGAAAGAAATTTCGAACCCCCCGCACAACACCATTACGCCCGAAAAATTTAAATTTTTTCAAAATTTTGTGAATTTGGTCAAAATCTGTTCAAATTTCAACAAATTTTGTCCGAAATATTCTGAAATTTCCAAAATATCCGAAATTTCGGTGCCCCCGGCATAAATACTCAAAACGAAATTGCAAACCCTGATTATGATAATATAAGTTAGTACACAAACATGCAACTACAGATTTCATCTACACTTAAAAAAAACAAATTCTATCTACATTCTGCAGTGTCAAACTTTATTTTTTTCTCTAAGGGTAGATCATATTTAACCATGCTTGTTGGTACATACTACCTCTGTCAAAAAAACTAATTCCTAAAACTGAATATGGCTTATTCAGGTTCACAGTCAGAAATTGATTATTTTAACCTCTAGCATTACAATTAATCTAACTATTTTTTAAAATTTTTTTCATAACTATTTAGGCCGTATGCAAGTAACTGATGCAATTACACCTAGGTGAAATTCCATATCTGAAGTGAAGCCTCTCCTCAACGGACCCTGCCAAAAAGCAGCTTGCGGGCGACGCCTTCCTGGCCATAAAAGTCCATCTTCGGAGCGCCGCTACCCCTGACCCTAGCGTCCATGCTTCCAGGCGAGTAGGAGAGCTGTTGGTTGGTGCTGACGCCATTTCCCTCTCCCGGTCGCGAGCAAGAAAGGATCACCGCTACCAGTGCCCTCTCCCTGGGGTTTTAGCTCTCCAGTTGTGGGGAAGGAAATGGGGAACCTTGGCAGGGAAGAGTGCATAGGACTAGAGGATGCGTTTAGGTGGGGGACCTGGAAGAGGATCCTGCCGCCTGCTTCCATCACGTCGCCGACCAGTTGATCGTAGGAGGCGCAGAGGCTAGGGAGGCTAGCCTCTGGCCTCGTTGGCCAAGTCGAGAACGGCGTGAAGGACAGAGGAAAAAGGAAAGGTTGTTACGTGACTACTCGGCCGAGATTAGAATGGATTTGTTAGTTTTAGTGGCAAAACCAATCCAGCTCATACAATATACGGTTTAGTTAGTTTGGTTTTCCTGGTCATACGGTTCAGGTCCAAACCATGAATAGCCCATCAATAAGAGATTATTGTTGTTTGGGTTCGTTTCAGATTTGTTAAACCCTGTTCCAACAAAATTTAGGTGAAATCATGCAAATTATATTGATTTTATCCGCTCAACAATTCATGCTACAATGACTTTTCCCTCTATGTTCAATGAACACACTGATCTTTGTCAGCGTTAGAAGTGGAAAGAAGGTGAGTCCCCCAACTTCATAGGAGATTGGTGCAGCGGCAGTGCTCTGAAGGAGCTACTGGGTCAAGAGGTTTCTATGGGCAGGTATCGGCGATGAGGGTAAACGGGAGAAAGGTTGTGAGGCGTATAGGGCGGCGGTTCTCAGTTCTCACTGAAGATGCCCACTGCAGGATAAGCACGCACTACCTTTGACAATGCTATTTGCTCTTGTGTTAAGTATGGGGCATAGAATATTTCAGGTCCGCTACTAATTGAGATGTCATACTTTTATCATATTCTCTTGCCAATCATGTCGAGGCAAATTTACCATTTGTGACTTATTTTCACTGTCCAAAAAAACTATTTCTGCTTATAAACCTGTAATTGTCTAGTTTTTTATATCTAGAAATTGATTTCTTTTGAGACGGATGAAATAATTATTAAATGTTAAAAGAAACTTTTATTGACTTTCAGAATAATAAGTCACATCCATCATTTTTTAAACGGTGCATTATCCACTCTGAAACCACGTATTTAAGGGGCAGTGCAGACCAATATCTGGCTTAAAATTGGCCGTACAGTTAACCCATATATCCATCTCTACACTCCTTTTCTTCATGACCCTGTAAATGTTGGCATGTGATGGTGGTTCAGGTAGCATGTAGCTCCAAGTAATCATGTAATGGTATTTTGGTAACTTTTCACAGTTAACACATGGAGGATATTTTTAGTAAGGTGTAGCTTGCGAGTGATATGTCACCGCCACACAACTTCTTATCACTAGCGGCTCTAAAGCATCGTCTCTAACAGACTTTCAGGCCGTTACTGTACTTTGGTCCGTGATGAGAATTAACATCTATAAGAGCTGAGCAGCCGTTACAGATGTAGGTCATCTGTAATGGATGGGAGTAACCAGCCGTTAGATGAGGGGTGACATCATCTGTAACAGCTGGTTACCTAGCCATTAGTGATGTAGGAAAAAACATATATAATTTTGCATATTTAATGGCTAGCATCAGGATTTTCTAGCCATGCCCTTAAAAAACAAACAACATAATAAAATATAAACCCACATATCTCACATTCATACAAAATATAGCCCACATTACATTCAATTCCATTTCGTATACTTCACAAATATATCATAAATATATATCACATCCATTCCATTCCATTTCATTCCTAGCCATTGCACAAAAATATATATCACAAAATATGTATAGCACACATACCAATTTAACAATTACATAAATTCATAATAGAGAACCACAAACAAAATATAAGAATATAGACAATTGTTGCGAACTACAGGTTTAGGTCTCAAAAATTCAAGTTTAGGACGCAAAGTTTGTGAAGTTGACGTTAATTTCCATCGCCATGAAAAGCTCCTTTCTTATTGGTAACGTTCACAAGGATGTACTCTGCCAACTCGATGCCTTCCATGGTACTTTCTACAAATATATATAAAAATGTGAAGTACTATTAGTATTTTCTATAAATAGTGGTATTTATAGAATAGATTTTTTGGATGTTCGAGTAAATAAACCTCAGGATCAGAATCTGTCACCTGTGATGTCAACATGTGCATGTGGTGGAATACATAAAAATCACACGTGTTCCCAGTATTTGACTGTTGGGGACACTTAAATTTAGGAATCATTCCGAGGTCATCCCTTCCTTCTTTGTGCTTGCCTCCTTGTGTGACTAGCTACGTCATGCCTCCTGCATTAAATTTGTTAGAGGACTCCAATCGTGGGCTATGCTGTGGAGGGAGTCAAGGTATATAAGCTTGTTCCACTTTAGTATTAATACCCCAAGGATCCAATGGTACCTACGAGGGTTATTACGGTTAAATCGATGGAGCTATCAATTTAAAATAAAGGGTCAGAGTTGCTAGCTCATCTTACTATTGGTAGTACGGGAACATGATATACTCCTTGTCCTAGTGATATAGCAAGCACCGAACCACATAGTCCACGATTTCATTGAACCTATTGTCAATCATGTTCTTCGACACCATTTCTGGATCAAGGAAATCAACAGGCTCTTTCGACTTCATTGTTTGTAGCCATGTGCTCCTGAAAGCATGGTCAACAAATAGGTTATTAAGATCACTCGTTAATTTAATAAATTGAATTGAAAAAGGAGGCAATACTTACAATTCAAACACCTTAACAAGGTCGGTGTCAAGCACGTCAAGACTAAATAAATTGTACAAGCCACTGAACCCCACAATTATAGGACGGGGATGTGATTGAAACGTCTCTATTCCATGTTGACTGACGAACGATATTTGCCTATTGGTCCTTGAAGCATTGAATGCCTCTATGTAAAGTGCATGCAGCCTTTGGCAGGAAAACCCTATCCTCTGCAGCTCAAGGTCGCTAACTAAAGTCATGCCAAGCACAAACCTTGATAGTTGTTGCTTCTTTGGATCCAACGAGGCACTGGACTTACCCTTCGCCTTTGGTTTTTTACTTGAACCTTTTAGCGGTGGAGTTGTTACAGCCTTGGTCTGTTTCGATGTACGTTTTGGTATTGGGACTTCTTCATCTAGTTTTAGGTCCAAATCCCTTCAGATATAATCAAATTTACCTTGTTCTGGAGGACAAGGCGGTAGAGCGGGTGCTTGAGGTACCGGCTTGGATGGACGAGGCACCACTTTTATGATGATATCTTTCTTGGGCCATTGGATAAAGAAATCTCGTGCTTGCCATGAAGTTGATAAAAATTCAGTTGGTGCCAGTAATGGATAGTTGGCCCACAGATCGTACACAATCCACCGACACCTTTGCAGACCCATCACGTAGCTATGCTTCGTGAACTATGGTGTTATGCGAAGAACGGTAAGCCACACTCTCGGCAACATCCGGCATGACCTATACTTGTAGAATGCAGTTTGTTAGCCTCTCTAGGAGATCGATTGTGTGCGCGCCATCTTTGTTCATAGGCTCCAATCCTATGGAGGCACAACTACTCTTTCTTTGTGGGCTTGCCTGTGCAGGTGGCCGTGCAGGAGGTATGCAAATTTGTCCTCTTCTGAATTCTAATCGCAAGCACAGAACCTCATCCCAGAGTTTTTGGTCAAACTCCGATCGCACTTTACCTGTGACCTGTTGTTTCACTTCTGCCTTGAGTTTTTGCCTCTTGATCCACTTTGTTGAGCCTGCGCTTTCTATAATGCGATGAACTTAGCCCAACCTTCCAAGGAACCCCTAGTTTTGCTAGTATATTCTGGGTTACCAAGTGCCCTTGTGAGCAAATCTTTGGTGGGTCTTGATTCGACCTCACTTTGTGAGGACTCGATGCTTAGTTCCTCCTAAGAGTGATCAAAGAGGTTAGCATGCCTAACGAAATAATTTGTTTGAATAGTGCAAAACAAATATTAAATATAACTTACCAGGGTGTGTGCAATCCTTGCATTCAATTCTGATGGAAAACTGACCAAGCCATCTCCATTGGTCTTTGCCCGTGCTCTAGCCCAATTTCTTGCATGGGGAAGTGCAGTGCTTGAGAACGGTAGGTCCGTATTGTGTGCACGGGTCTCTTCGTCTTCAAGCTCCCAAACAGCTTGTTTACTAGCGTATCCAGCTATGTTGAGACAGTGTGGGTGTTCATTCCTGGTTTGAAGTTGTCTAAGTGTTTCACTGCTATCCCTGAACTCTTCTGTGGATTTTATGGCCATGAATTCCTCCCACAAATTTTCAGTGATGTCAGGATACATGCTGTAAGGGGTTTTCTTTCCAAGTACATACTCAGTAACTAGTTTAGACTTGAAGCTTTTCTAGAGTATGCTGGCTCTAATTAGAGCATGGTGCTTCATGAGCTCTTCCATCCCCGGTGGCAGCTTGAAGATCGTCTTCAGCCGTGTCCATAGGTCATTTTTTATATCTGCACTAATATTTGGCCATATGTCGATTGTGATAGGGACGTGTCTTCTAGCCAATATTCCAATGCTAGCCCTATAAGCGTTGGCTGTATCCTAGGGAGCTGTAGGTAGAACTACATCGTCCACATAAGTTATGGTCATCCTAACCTGAGGTAGTTGGTTCTGAGTTTTTGGCGTGCTGGTCCAGTGGATGAAATGGGCTTGGAGCTGCGCCGGGCGGAGGAGGCGGCGACGGAGCTTGGCGGCGCGTCCAGCGCCGGTACGGAGTAGGTGGCGGCAGGGCATCAAGGTTTGTGGAGTTGGATCGAGCTGGTGGTTAACCCTAGATCTAGTCAATCAACACAAATGGTCACTGACATGCGGGTCATACACATCTATAGCGGCTTGGTATTACGAGCCGTTACAGATGACCTTGGGCCAATGACACATGGGCCCTAGTCATTTGTAGGCTCGTAACACCAAGCTGTTATAGATGACGTGGTGTCCATGACAAGTGGGCCCTGGTCATCTATGATGGCTCCGACTACGAGCCGTTACAGATGACCTCGTGCCAACGACCCATGGGCCACAGTCCCAGGTCGTTGTTTTTTTAATAAATATAGTTGGTAATGACTTATATTTTTTATATTCACCCAAAAAAAAGTCTATACTCCTCGGTCATTTGCATATTTTTTCATGACTTATACGCACAATATTTTTGCATGTACTAACAATAAAAAAGACGGGAGTACATAATACATATATTTTTCTTTTTGATTACATGGAAAATTCAAAGTATATAATCCTTCTTCATGATCATCACGAACGTACACAACATCTTTGGTTGCTCATCTAAATTTATTGGATGGTACTCCTTATATTGATCATCGTACTCTTTCTTGTCAACAATGTTCTCCATACCAACAATTTTTCTTTTACCTTGTCAAACAACGTGGAGCTTCTTATTTGTTGGGCCCATTATGTAAAAGACCTGACTAACTTGTTTTGCTAGCACAAATGGTTCATCCCTGTATCCTATCCGATTTAGATCAACTGTTGTAAAATTGTGCCTGTACTCAATAATTGCAGCTAGTTGCACCCATTGGCAATGAAACAATGGTACCTTAAACTTTACATAATCCAGCTCCCAAGTTTGCTCTATTACACCATAGTATGTATTACATCCTTTCTCTTCTTCAAATGCATCTATACGAACACCACTGTTTTGTACGGTACTCGTCATCTTGTGCTTTAGTATAAAAGGTATATCCATTAATATCATATCCTTGCCATGGACAAACATCCCATGATGGATCTTGGGCCAACCAATGCAGCGTAACGGACGTGGTCTGGTTTGAGTCCTCATGACATATACACTCCTTGAACCATTCATTGAAACAACTGTTGTGCTCTTTTGTGACCCAACGTTCCGTACGTGTGGGATTTTTACGCTGGATCTTTGTCTATGCTCTTCAAAATATGGCACAACTTCTATCATGTGTTGAAGTATCATGAAATGGGCTTGTGCGTAAGACTGACGGTCTGGCTTAATCCTTTTCTTTCCGATAGTGCCGACGCCTGTTAGCCTTCCCTCATGGCGAGATCTCGGTACTTCTATTGGATCAGTACCGACCATGTAATCAACACAATATTCTATGACTTCTTCGGTGTTGTATCCTTTGATGATACTCCCCTCTGGACGAGATTGTTCCAAACATACACTTTGAGAATTCCCATATACCTCTCAAACGGGTACATCTGTTATAGAAATGCAAGTCCATATTTGTTTGTTTGCTTCACTAAATGTACAACTAGATGGAACATGATGTGAAAAAATGGTGGGGGAAATACATCTCTAGGTGACATAAGGTATTCACCACTCCGGCTTGCAGGGAATCAAGTGCTTCTGGATCAATGACCTTTTGAGAGATTGCATTGAAGAAATAACACAAGGACATGATGGTCTCACGTACATTAGTGAGAAATATATTTCTGATAGCTACTAGAAGAATCTATGTCATAAGCACGTGGAAGCCATGTGACTTCATACCTTTCAATTTGAGATCTTCAATTGATACCCACGAACGGATGCACGAAGAATAACCAGAAGAGACTTTAATCTCGTGCAAATATTGACACAACTCTGTTTTCTGTTGTTTCGACACATTGTATGCAGCCAGAGTGAGAAAAATTCTTCCTGTGTCGGTAACAGTCGGAGAAAGTTCACTCCGGATTCCCATGTCCACAAGATCTTGCCTTGAATTTAACCCATCTTTTGTTTTTCCTAGAATATTCAGTAACATTCCCATAATACTATCACACACATTCTTCTCAACATGCATGATGTCAATACAATGACGAACATCAAGATATTTCTAATATGGTAGTTCCTACAAAATTGATCTTTTCTTCCACACATCTTTCTACCGGCCCATTTTTTATTAATTTTTCCGAACCCTGTGTTGATGTCCTTGACTATGTCATGAAGCTATTTCTTAGTGAAACTTCTAGGAGCCAACTCTTCTTCCTTTTTCCCATTAAATTGTTTCTTCATCCTCATATACGGTAATGACCCATGTATACAGTCTTACTTAAATTACTCAACCACATAATATTCGTGTTTTCCAAATATTTTGAGCATGCATTATCTCCTTTTATACTCTGTCCTGAAAGGTTTCCAAGCGCTGGATAGTGATTTATAGTACAAAACAGGAGGGTGCGAAGGTCAAACTTTTCCCACTTGTACGCATCCTAAGTTTGCAACCCTTTATTCTGTAATGTTAACGAGTCATCAACAATAGGACGTAGGTACACATCAATGTCATTACCAGGTTGTTTCTAGCCAGATATCAACATCACTAGCATGATGTACTATTTTTCATGCGTAACCATGGTGGGAGGTTATAGTTGCAGAGAATCACTGGCCAGATGCTATGTTTACTGCTCATATCGCCGAATGGGTTTATGCTATCCGTGCTCATTGCAAACCTAATGTTTCTTGGGTCACATGCAAATTCAGGAAATATTTGGTCGATATTTCTCCATTGTACCAATCAGTAGGGTGTCTTAAATTACCACCATTAGTGCGTTTTTCCATATGCCAATGGACGAGCTTCGCTTCTTTTCGATTGGCAAACAATCGCTATAGACGAGAGATTATAGACAGATAGTATGCAACATTTGCAGGACCACCCTTCGTTGACTTCTTGTCATCTATGTTACTGCTTGATCTCTTGTATCGACTAGCTTTACATGCAAGGCATACTTCCAAGTTTGCATTTTCCTTGTAGTATGATATGCAGTCGTTTCAATATGCGTAAATTCTTTGAACCTCCAACTCTAATGGAGATAACACCTTCTTTGCTTCATATGTCATCTTTGGCATCGTGTTTCCCTCCGGAAGCATGACTTTCAGTAAATCAAGTAGTTATGTGAAACTTTTATCTAACCATCCATTGCCTGCTTTAAGCTTCATAAGTTCCAATATGGCCGATAATTTTGTGTACTTTAGTTTGCAACCAGGATAGAGAGGTGTCTCTAAATCTGTAACCAACCTGGTAAACTTTTCATAATCTCTTTCTTTGTAACACAAATTTTCTACATCACGTAGCATTTCATCAAGAAAGTCATTGACAACAACCCTACCGACTCCTAGAGGAGAAGAAGAAACAAACAAGTCCTCATCTTGGTCGTCGACCCTATCAGATCTATTGGCAACTTCATTATTGATATATTCTGTCTCACCATGTTTTGTCCAACAAGTATATTTCTTCATAAAACCTCTTCTTACCAAATGAGAATATATCTGAACTCTATTATCAAATAACCTCTTATTTCTACGGTTAATACATGGACAAGGCATATATTTGACCCCAGTAATTGTCTTTTCCATCTCCGCGGCTGCTAAAAATTCAAATAATCAATTCATATAATCTTGGCTCACACGATCACTGTACATCCAACCTCGATCCATTTGTAAAATTAAAGAAATTATACATTAAAAAAACTAATTTAAGCTACACAAATCTTTTAATGAAAATATTTAAAAGAAGGGGGATTTTACTTGAGAATAGAGCAAAAATTCGCCCCCTCCACCCTCCTAGCAATACTTAGTACAGTAGAATGGTCAGGAGTGAGCATTCAGGCGAACAGTTAGGGTAGTTATCAGTCTGAAGGAGCTATTTATAATGACTCCTAAGGAGGAGCCGTTAACGGCTCTTTGCTCCAAGAGTCATCTATAACGGTTAATTTACAGAGCCTTTACAGATATAGTCCCGTTAGTGATGAAGGGTTCGGTAGTAGTATGTTGTTAGTACCATTTTTTTGATATTGTGTTGCTGCTGCGCCACAACCTTCCCTACCTCCACTGCCATACCCTTTCCTCAAGATCCACTCTCACCAACCCCTTTCTTCAACATTGGTAGAAGCAATAGTCCATGGCCTCCAACACTGGAAAAGTGTTCCCCTGTTCCATCACTTTTCTTCCTCGATCTTGGGTGTCAACGCTGCCAGTCATCTACTCCTTCTGTTCCTTTATGGATGGCAGCATTGACCCATTTTATTGTTTTCAAAATACTTGGCAGCAAACAGTTCATAATAGCTTACTTTTCCAAAGTTGTCCCTTACGGGTACAGGAGGTTTTCTGTTTTCATTTTGGATGTACGAGATGCCCAGAATTCTCTAGAGTCTAGAGTGGAGGAGCCTGTGCGCCTCCTGCACACCTATTTTGGCGCCTTGGCCACTGCTAGGCTGCTGTATGTTTTCAATTTGAGTAGGAATAATCTAACTAGGGGCATTTTTGTCATTTACTTAGTGGAAGATTTATAGCCTTGGGAATTGTGAATTGCTCATGGGTGCCATCTATAAAGGAACGGAGGGAGTATCACTTTCCTCCTTAAAAATCTCTAAAATTTCTCGTATCCATCACTTGTGTTAGATCATGTGTGATATATGTGATGAATAATTGGTGTCAATGTTTTGTATCGGCAATAAAGATGGAGAGGCTATGCATCGGACCGAAAGCTCGATGGTTGCGAAAGACAAGAAGATTTAAACAGGTTCAGATCCTCAGTGTGAGGTAATACCATAATCCTATTGTTGTGGATTGCTTTTCACTTGTGGATTGTGAATGAGTTGTTTCCCAAGGGGGCTCCCTGCCCATCTTATATAGGACGAAAGGCGAGGGTTACAAGATAGGAAACCCAACTCGATACGGCCTAGGATTCCCTTATCTTTACATGAAGCATTTGGCTAGAATTCTATCCCTTTCCTTTTGATACAAGGTAGCATAAATGCTGAGTTCTATTCTACCTCAAATTGTTTGGGCCAGCCTACTTTAATCTGTGCAACCGTATTTGCCTTTTGTAAGGGTACCTGGGACCCATATCCTCCATAATTGGCAAAAGCGATTGTTGTTTAGATTAATATGGATCAAGTTGGGATGAACTTGTTTCGGTGAATATGTTTTCTTTGTCTTTGATGCGCAGGAGAAGCGAGGAGATGATCATGGTGAGTGATGAAGAACTGAGACTAGGATGGGGTTTTGAGGTCAGAGTGGGTTGGGAGATATCATTGGATGGTCATGCTCTATCTTGGTCGCATGACGATGATGGAGGATGTGGAATGGGGAAGTTCTACATCAATTGGGTCCATGGTGTTTAGACATGATAATATTGGACTGGCTAGTGGACGGTGGTTTAGTTTATAATAGATTATGGTGAGTCCATATGGGTTAATTGTGCAATATTGGGCCAAGTCATAAGGTTACTGGGTTGTCTTTACTCTATTGTACAAAAGGTAGAGGGAGAGAAAGAGAGATGACGGAAGAACATAAGAGAAAAACATCATTATTTCTAGGGTTTCAGAGAACGAGAGTTGAGAGAGATGGGTGTTTTTGTAGGCACTTTTTAAACATGATTTGACCCGTAAAGTTCAGCAAATTTATCGAGTTTTAACTTTTTGTTTATCTTAGATTGCTTCTAGATTTTGATCTAACCATTGGATTTGAGTGTAGGGGTTTTTGTTAGATTTATAGTGAAGTCTAGTTTCTACTTGCAAAGTTTGACGCAGTTCTATTGGTTAGTATTTAATCAATCTAGGTTTTAGTGCATGTTTGTCAGGTTGTGTTCAGATTAAAGTTTGCTTAGATCCCGTCAATTCCATCAGTTGTTTTTCGTGCTTCTTGGAGAAAATTAAACCTAAGATATGTCTAGAACTTATGTTTCAAATTACACATCGAACGGATTTGAATCGGTGAAATTCTAACGATTTTTGGTTGAGGTAGTTTTGTTGATTGTACTGTTTATGTATTGTTCGATACTGTGACAGTACTGTAGCTGCGAATTTAATTACTGTTTTGAGTCCTCCATATGTTATCATGATTCAATTAGGAGTATGTTTAATATTATTTGGTATCATTTTCGCTGCGTGTTTGTTCTCATTGTTTTGAAAAAGAAACCAACAATAATTCACGTCGCCGATCGACGCCATCCAATTCTTCAATTTGTTCAATGACTGCATTATCCACTTTGAAACCATGCATACTACTTAACGGGTATTAGTGCGGACCAATAAATTTCTTTGTTGGCTGTTACTTGACCGGTGTCCAATATATATATATATATATATATATGGTACCGTGGTACCTAGGCCTCAAGATTTAAATCTTTAAGCCCAAAAAATTTCATACTCATTTAAATTAGGTATATACCCGATTTGAATCTTTTAAGACCCGGACACCATAGTGCACCCAGTATATATATATAGACACGCACACACTAGCAAAATACCCATGCGTTGCATCAGGTGAAGTCGATTTTAATTATAGAATCATATGTAATCTCCTAGTATCCTGCATTGCACGAGAAGAGTGATCCGGTTATAAAGCTCTGCTCAAGTTTAGATATTTACCACAAAACACATGACCCTCCCACATTTCCTCATAATAACACAACAAAAATAAAAATTCAGAGACCGGCCCAACGGTAAAGAGCCCATCGTATTTGGGCCTCCACCATCCCAGACCTACGGCCCAGCAAGAGATCTCGTCACCACCCCATCCATTCGATGGTGCAGACCCCCTCACGTATCCCCACCGCTTCAAAACCCTAGCAACTCTATCCCACTCACACCCACGCCTCTGCTCGCCGCCACCTCTCTCCCCAATCCCCGTGTCGCCTCCTCCTCACCGGATACTAAAGAATACTACGTTGGCATTCGTTAATCTTGTTATCCCAATATTAATTTGATTTTTTGGGGGTGTGTTGGTGCTGAACACCTCCTTTGTCTGCCACTATCCCACTGCGGAAATACAATACCTGATGAAGTGATTGAGTATAATTCGCAGAAGGTGAAATCTTATTGTAAAATCCATATATGAAGATATACCATAGTTTTTTTCTGGAAAATCTTATACCATTGTTTTGTCTGCATAATTTTCTCTTATAGTTCATTATACATACAAGCCAATCATTAAGCTACCATCTCTTCCTTAAAAAAAATGCACAGCAACTAAATATTCAGCAAAACAAAAAACATCAATTTGAGATTTGAAAGCATAATAAAACAAAGGAAAATAAAAGGATGTAACAGGAGCACAAAGTCAAAGACTAGGCCCACTTTCATCTCAACTTCCCCACCCCAGCACTAGCAAGGCAGCAACCTTTCTTCCCCATCGACACCCATGTATACATTTCCCCCCCGCTCTCTCTCTATCTCTATATCTCTCTTTCTCACCTTCTTCCCTCCTGCACCGTCAAATCCGTCGCCAACTACTGTTCATCTTCTCCATCGGCGACCACCGGCGGTCTCCTCCCAATGTAGGAGCTCTATTTAGGGCAACTCACTGATGGCATCGTCAAGAGTGAGCAGATCAGGTCTTGTCTTCATCAACACCGCAGCAGATGTCACTGGCTTAGCCGGCACGCCGCCTCTCTCCCTAATCTCCGCATCGCCTCCTCCTCGCCACCGCCGCCGCCAGGCGTCGCTTCCCTTTCTCTCGCGGAGGATTCGAGGTTTATGTAGGCGAAGATGGCGCTGGAAATCTCTATGGAAGGCATCGAAGCACGAGCGCGGGAGCTGGGGGTCGACCTCTCCACCGTCGATCTGGACTCCATCACCCTCCCCATGTGCGAGGACTTCGGAATCCCTAGGTAGCCACCCGTGCCGCCTCTCGATCCGGCTCAAACACTACTTCATGCTGTTGTTTCATTAGATCGGATTATGATGTCAGTATCGGACGAACGGAAATACTATGTTTTATAATAGTATGTATGTATACATACATACATACACTTTCTTGCATGGCTATTAAAAAATTTCCATATATAAGTTTTTTCTCATAATATTTTAAAATAACTTTTTAACTTCGTAATAGTTATTAATTCATTCGTTTCTACCCTCAAAATATTATCACAAAATCAGATAATTTATCATCTACATCCAATTAGACAAAAATCCCATGCAACTTTTCGCTTAACTAAATTTTTACCTGTTGACATCTCGGGTGGTCATCAATCTTCGAGTGACGACGAAAGAAAAATCTATAACTATTCTACTCACTTATCTGGAAAAGAAAGAAAATAATTAACCCTCCTTTGGAACATGTGATTGAAGAAATAAATGAATAGGAAAATCATATAAGAACATAATAGACATGTATGTGTAAAATAGAGTACTGAGAAACAAGTATATATGTTTGGATGGAGTGCAAGATTTTCTTTTTCGCCGGACCGAGCATGAAAAATATAGGATCTTTTGGAAGCTTTGAGCCCACTAACCAAATCTCCACATCTTGCGGCTAGTAAATAATCAACAATCAACATTAGTTAATACCACGCCACATTGTTCTGCCCAAAGGCGATCCCAACATGGGGCAAGGTGTGCTCAAGGCCCTTCACTTCTACGCATGTTTATGCTTGCTAAATACAAGAAAAGGCTAAATGATCAAAACAAAATTAGCTTTTTTAATTTTTTAAATAGATAGTTGTGATATATTCATGCATTTTTCTTATTTGTTCTGTATTTAATCCGCTTATACTAGTTTGCTTCATTTCATGGGCAACCATAAAATTTGGTCTTGTGTCTGCCATTGGTGCTGCCCTAACAATCTCGTAGTCATTGATGCAATCATTCAGAGAAACCAAGCATGCAGTAGCGCAGCAGCGAGCGCACGAGCACGCGAGCGGTTGCAGGAGCTCAGGCAAGAAGAGGAGGTGGTCATGGCGGCCTTGGCTTGGGCAAGCCGCCGGCGGCGGCCCAAGCTGGAGTAGGAGGGGACGACACCGGGGGCTCAAGCTCGAGTGGGTGAAGCGGCACCGTGAGGTTTAGAAGGAGTGAGCAGCCCAGGGTTCTGTGGCGGCTATTTTTAGTCCAACCAAGGGGGTGTTTGTTTCTATTTATTCGTTGTGGCTTCTATTTTAGTTTTCGTTAACACGTTTTTCAAAACATAAAATGGTGTGTTTTTTAAAAACTTTCTATATGAAAGTATCTTAAAAAATCAAATAGATTTATTTTTTAAGTTTTTAATAGTTAATACTTAATTAATCACATGCTAATAATGTTTCTCGTTTTGTGTATAGTTTATAAGTCACCGTGAAAAACTAATTCAAACACCCCCTAAGCATTATACCGTGCAAATATTTTGAATCGGAGAAAATACGTCTCAACTAGAACTATTACAAACAAACTTCATATATAATTTCTGTAGATATGCGAAGGAAATCATAACAAATACTATTAGCTTAAATTGTTACAAAAATAAATCTAAAGCCCTAGAGTAACTTGATTAACTTGATGTCTCCATCTGCTCGTACATAGAAGACAAAGATGAGCGCTCAAAAGTCGCCACCCCTGAGAGCGAGGACGAGGTGGAGGACAGAGCCGGCCTCGATTTTGTACTCGTGCGCCGTCTTGTCGTCGGCGAGCTGCTTCCCGCCGTAGATGAGCCTCTGCTGCACGGGCGGGATGCCCTCCCTCTCCTCGACGCGCTCCTTGATCCTATCGACCGTGTCCGTCAGATCGATGTCCACGTCGATCTCCTTGCCGGTAAGCGTCTTCACCTTGATGTTCATGCCACCGCGGAGGC
Organism: Oryza meyeriana var. granulata; assembly: GCA_003991445.1. NCBI lineage: Eukaryota > Viridiplantae > Streptophyta > Magnoliopsida > Poales > Poaceae > Oryza > Oryza meyeriana. Next base: position 5,957 of record RYFJ01003099.1, on the reverse strand, counting down.
GGAGCACGAGGTGCAGTGTCGACTCCTTCTGGATGTTGTAGTCAGCCAGCGTGTAGTTGTCCTCCAGCTGCTTGCCGGCGAAGATGAGCCGCTGCTGGTCCGGCGCGATGCCCTCCTTGTCCTGCACCTTCGCCTTGACGTTCTCGATCGTGTCGCTGCTCTCGACTTCGAGCGTGATGGTCTTCCCAGTCAGGGTCTTCACGAAGATCTGCATCTTGGGTCTCGACGTCGACGATGGATTGGGCTGCTTGTGGAAGATTTACGACTGCCGGAGCTTGGACAAGAAAACCGCAGGGCTTTGCTTTGATTCTCGTGGGCGTTGGCTTGCGTCGAGACTTGGATCGATGGGGCTATGCGGCTCCGGTCGTGTGGTTTTATTGGTTGGACGGGGCGGGGTGTTCGTGTCGGCTTCCAGCTCCGGTCCGGCCCCGACGCCCATTGTATAACAACTAGCCCGCGCTTCGCTGCGGGTTATAAATTTTTAAATACCATAGTAAAAAGTTTGTCCTAATATTTTTTTGGAGCTATTTTAGCTTGTACCAATCAAAAGATTTATCATTTAAATATTTAAATTGCTTTTCTGCGTACACATCTATACAAACTTGCATATATGCATTACGACAACAACGCTACAACAATAAAAAACAAAAAAACAAGTTCACAAAAAACTTTATTATTACCCGCTTTGTTATGGAAATTGTCTTATAGAAATATTAAGGGCACTTGAGGGGTTGCTCTTGTATAAGTCAGTATATAAGATACACATACTTATCATCGTATAAACGGGTTCAAGGAGATGTCAAAAATCCTTATAAAGACATGGCTATAGAAGCAAATACATCACAATAACGACGATTGCTGCTTTGACACATGGGATCAGGTGGCTGTCTGGTCTCTGGCCCTACTTTGACCAAGTGACATGGGCCGACTGTTTGGCGCCCTAAACTTTTGAACTGATCTACCGGGTGTTGGTCTAACATTGTTCTCATGTTCTTCTCTGGTATTGGTATTGGTGTTGACGTATCTTCATCGGGCTCTGCATGGATTAAATCGGTGTGCTGCGTTTGACCATACTGTATTTGCTGGGGTACCAGGGTTGCCTGTCTTCTATTTGGGTCTGCCAACATACCTTTTGCTGCTTCGTGTACCCGTGTACCTGTGTTATCGAGCCCGTTTCTATTTATGGGCCTTCCGTGCTTCTTCTTTTGGCTAGGGTGGGAGTGGGGTGGCAAGTGGAGGGTGAGTGGAGGTGGTGTAGCTCAAAGTGAGGAGGGGAAAATGGAGTTGGGGTTCGGCAATAGTGGCGGCGGCAATGGTGGCGAGCAAGGTGCTGCCAGCCGTGGCACTGGAGGTGGTGCGGAGCAGGAGGGTGTCGGCAAAGGTGCCTCTCGCCGGCGTCTGGGGCAGGCGGAGCACATAGCTCCGGTCGGGCAGGTGGCAAGTGAGGTTGCTGGAGGCGGAGGTGCAGCGACAGCGGCACCGAGGCGTTTCAGCCAAGGAGGAGGCTTCTGGTCGGGGGTGGTTGTTGTTTTGCGTTGGGTGTGGGTGTGGTCGGGCTTACGTCTTGTCTGTGCCGCCATCTGTACTGTCTTAGCCGTGGTGGCGCGCCCAGTGATCCAGTTCTTAGGGTGGTACTCTGAGCCACCGCAGGACGGCCAGTCGGACCACCTGTGCATGGCGATCTGCATCCTCATCGTGTTGGCACCCATTGTTTTCCTTTCCATCCTGGAGGCGATGTTAGAGTAGGAAGTTGATAGTGTGGCTGCTAGATGCTGGCGTTGTATCCCTATGTATCGACTTTTATGGTCTCAGCTTTAATCTTTAGCTTCGGTGGTTGAGTATGAGGTCCTTGGCTCATTTTGGTTGCTTGGTTAAGAAAACTGTCACTTTTCCAAATTATGCTTAGATTCCTCAATTCCTCTGTGTCTTGAGCATGGACCATTATGGTTTTTGATTGGTGCTTGATATCTTTTGACGGGAACTGTTGTTTTTCCTAATATGTCTAAGTCCTTTAATTTTCCTAGCCTTCTGGGTATTCTGAGGTTGCTATTTTTGATAGGTTGCGATCGTCGCCCTGTCTTAAAGTAGCATAATCTGATGAATGAGTTCCTACTAGTGGGCACTTTGGCCTAAGCATAAGAGCATAACAATGCTTTCTAAAGCCACAGAGTTAAAGCAGGTAAAAAGATTTGCACGTTCCATCCACATTCCATTCTTCCTTACACGTAGTAACAGGGTATTACATCACTTGGGACGAAAGGGAAATTGCCTTTGCTCGGAAAGCGGTGGAAACAAAAGCTTACACTTGTAACCCTTCTTATGGAGATGGTGGGGACGCGCGGGGTTCAAATTTCCGGCACGGTTCCTTTGGGGACACAGGGTAACCCCCGGACGGCATACGACAGACCAAGTAATGTGCTTCTAGGAGTAGGGCGGTAGTGTGCTCGTGGGCTAGGTGCTGATAGCGGGCTCTAGATCAGCATATCCGGTCCCGAAGCTCAAATGCAGCTCTTCGAGGGCTTGCTCGTAGGCGTTCTTGGCGGTGTAGGCTAGCTTGGAGAGAAGGAGGCATCTGCTTCCTTCGGCCTTTTTAGTTGGGTGGAGGTGGCACCGGCTATCATCTTCCCCGCGGTAGGGATGCATACCAAAATGTTTGGCTACTCCAAGGGAGCACAGATCTTGCAAAATCGCAGGAGGGCCTCACGGAACACGTCCCGAGTGGCGGCTCAAGGGTTTCTCCGGGGATGAAGGTTTTGGAAGGTGATCACTTCGTCTCCCGGAAGATGGAGGAAAAACCGTCACCTTTCCAGCTTGTTTGGGATCCTGAACGATCTGCTCACTGGAAAATACTGGCTCCTCGTGTAGCGGCCCAACTGCCGACACGAGGAATTCCAGTTGCTGGCATACCCATTGAGCTTGTCCTTCAGCATGCCCCTCGGTTGCTGTAGCCGGGTTGACATGGTTATAGTTTTTTGGTGCTAGAAGCCAGCTTTAGTAGAGCTTAGTCCGAAAAAGTGCCTGTATGGGCGCTTTCGCTTCCTTATAGCCACCATTTTTCAGTAGCGTTCCATTGGTTGTTCAGCATCTTCAGTGCTGTTGCCTCGGGCATGAACCCGCTCCCATTTACTTGGGGGACAGCACCAGGGGGACTTCCGAGGTGGTACCTACCACTTTTCTTAGTCAATCGCTTTTTCCCTAGGTCCTGCAGAACCCTTTCCCAAGGTTGTTCGACCCCCTTCTTCGATGTCTACAAGACCTCCGAAATCCATGTTCGTCAACCAGATAACAAGGCCGTAGGCTACCCCTTAAATTTTTTCATGAGAATTGGCTAGTTGTGTCTTCATCTGGTTTGTTGCGGTTTTTTCCCCTGAATACAATCTTTGAAAAGTCCTTATTGTCTGCCTCGTGAGATCACATACTGCTCTAGGCTTCCGTTCTCATCAAGTCCCAGAATCAAGTATCCTTTAGATGATTAGTCCCCGAGTGGTCGGCATTCGTGTTCTAAACACTCTTACAGGTAGCTTCTGGATCTTGTCCATCTCGGTTCCTCTAACCATTGTTGGGAAAAGAGACTCCTGATCTTCGGATCCTTTGATCTGCTGGGTTGCAATCGATGTGACTATCCTATAATCGGTGCCTAAAAAAACCCCTTCGTCGGGCCTTGATCTGGTATTTCCAAGGAATCATGTTAGAAGACTGGTCATACCACTCAAGTGGATCAGGGAGTTAGTCCCAGCTGTAATTTCTGCTTGCGCTGCAGAGGCAACCTAATGAGAAAATTTCGCCTTGGCTGAAGGGGGGCAGCAACCATCCAGAAAATTTTGATCCCAGACATGATAAGTATCTCCAATAATCCAAAGTTTTGAGAAGATCACACGGAAATCAGGACCACAACGCAACCGAAAGAGAAACCCGCCAGTTCGTCTAATCACAAGAAAGAGGAACCCAACACACCAAGACCTAAAAGGGAAGATATATTATAGTTAACTAATCATCCAATGGATAGATCTCATTTTAGAAGGCGTAAGGAAGCTGAACGGAGGAATAGGCCTAGGTTTCAAATATGATCCCGGCATTTCTGTGTGTTAGGAAAGAATAAAGGAAGCCAAAATGGCCTGAGGGAACTGACTGGTGGCCCAGGGATAATCAGGTTAATTTAATAGGTAATGGGGTGACGGACGAGTGGATGGTGGTTTGGACTTTTGCTTGGATCACAGGAAGGGATGAATTATGAAGGTCGTGATAGGCGGATGGTCCAGGAGGAGAACCAGCGCTTGAATTAAGGCTTGAGACTGACCAAGGGCGTAAGTGGACCTGTATTCAAAAAGATGGTACTATGCGAGAGTAAGGGCGCAAGTTACCCTAACGAGTAAACGGTAAACAGTTCGTCACCCTCGTTTAGTGTTTAAAACGTTTATGAAACGGCCTTTAAACGAATAGCGTTCTAAACGTTTGTTATAAAAGCGATCCAAAAATATGTATTTATGGATAAAATCAAATATTATCACAGTACAACAAAATTCCTCTTATACCAATAAAAAAGGATATATTGCACGAAGCAAGGGCCCGGGCACGGAAGCGACCGCCGAAGCGAGTTCCCGGACGCCGGGCGGGCCGGGCACGAGGGCCCGTGAAGCTGTGCGCGAGCGCGGACACGCGGAGGATCCCGTGTCCCCAGGCCGCAGCGCGCCTTGCCGGCGCGCGCTAACAAGGCGCGGACACGAGGCCCGAAACCGGCGCGGGCCGACACCCGAGACCCGGACCTCCGGCGCAGGGCGGCCTTCCAGTGCGCGGCGCGACACGGCGAGACCCGTTCCCCGCCGCATCAGCGGGCGACCTTCCGGAGCGCGGCCAACAAGCCGGACACGAGGCCCAAACCGGGCGCAGCGCGGACACGAGACCCGTACCCCGGGCGCAGCCGCCGCCTTCCGAGGGGTCGGGCACGGACATGCGAGGAACCCGATCCCGGCCGCAAGCTGGCCTTCCGGGCGCCCTACAAGGCGCGGACCGAGGGCACGAAACCGGCCGGGCGACATGGAGAGATGAAGCGCGGATTGAGGTACTACCTGTAGATTGGAGGCTGACGCTCGTCAGACCACATTCTGCAGGCTTCCAAGCTTGCTGTGAATCTGAGCAGCAGGGGAGGAACAAACTCACATGGATACTCAAGGATGCGCGTCAGTCGTGCGATCGATTCACAGCTGCGAGCCTACGCAGCCCTATCCGTGAGAACACTGGAGTCAGCGGCGAGCGCGCAGGTCCAGAGCACGCGGGGCCAAGCCGCGAGCACGCCGCATCGCTTGAATGAGTTGCTCGTGAATGGCTGGCGGACGGACAGAACAACCCTAAAGGAAATGAATGGAGATAATATATCGTATGCTCGAATGGGCCAGTTTTGCGCGCGCCTCTGCGGACCAAAGATTCATTCCCGCCACCTGAGTTTCATCTCCAAACACCGTTAACCCGCGTTCATCGTGTAGTGCCTCTATGTCGCCCGTTTCTCCGTTTTTTACCGTTTAGACCGTAAACGCCCACCATTATGGGACGCCGTTTAGGGCTTAAACAAGACGGAACCACTGTTTCCGTTTCAAACGTTTAGAGGCCGGTTAGGCCGTTTAGCGAACGTGGTAAGGGTGCGTAAAAGCAACTTATAGGAGGTGGCTGTTGGCTTAAAGGTTAAAGGAGTAGAGTGACTTCTATTTTTGTTGACCTGAGGGAAGACTAGACTTCTGAAGCCCAGATGAGAGAATTCGAATCTCATGATACAATGAAGATATTGTAAATACACATTCAACTCCTATTTATTTGCTATAAAGCAACCAAATTATCCAATAATTACCTATAATGAGTAGGTACAACCTGAAGCAATCATGGCCATGATGAGAGCTCATGTGAAAAGTTCTTGTACAACATAGGCAGGACTTCAACTTCATGCATGCATATCTCTCCTTTTGGTG